>PVIU01000206.1:0-397964 GCA_004026605.1 Ondatra zibethicus | reverse complement strand
TCTTTGTGATCGTTGTGGTGGTGGCGCAACCAAAAACAACAAAAGGGAACGACAATGACAAGGCCCACAAAAACACCACAGAATAGGTTCAACATATCTGGAGGGGCTTGCCGAAAAACACCACAGAATACCCAAGGATCAATTTGCAGGTTCAACATACCTGGAGGGATTTTGCCGACCGGTCACTACCTCTCCACGTGTCAGGTTCTGAATCCTTTTTCGGCCCTCTCACCCATACACCATATAATACTTGTTATCCAGAATGTCTTGGATTCTTTCTAACAAATTTTCAGCTTTCTGTAGTGACACTTGCAATATTAGAAGATAGAAGCCCACTCCCTAGAGAAAGACCTTCATCACTGTATCATTTCTTTGAGAAAATTTTAGATGATGTCTTAGTAAGTGCTCAAGCTGAGAACTTGCTGTCCTCCTGCATTATTGTCCTGAGTAGTTGAGATGAGCATATGCTCCATACCCAGCTCACTCACTGCCTCTCCTTCTCTCCCCCTCCGTGTGTGTGTGTGTGTGTGTGTGTGTGTGTGTGTGTGTGTGTGTGTGTGTGTGTGTGTGTGTGTGTGTGTGTGTGTGTGTGTTTCCAGTGTTGGGACTGCAGCCAGAACTTTACTCAACTGTATTTGCAGCCCATGTTTTACTTTTGTCAGGCAAATAATTACATATATTTGTGAGGTACAATGTAAGTTTTAGAGACTTTTTTTTAGTTATGTATGTACGTCTGAATATGGGTATGTGCACATGTATGTGGGTGCTCTAGGAGGTGAGAGTTGTCTGATACCAGAAGCTGTTGACATTGATGCTGATGCTGGGAACTCTGCTTAGGTCCTCATAAAAGCAACATAAACCCTTAACCTCTGAGCCATCTCTCCAACCCCAGCTTAATGTTTTAATGTATACATTTTGAATGATTAAATCAAATTATTATAATATGTTCATCACCTCAACTACCTAGGGGGGGAAGGAGAGAGAGAGAAAAACATTTCAAGTCTACCCTTAGCAGTTTTTATTTTTTGCTGTTTGAGACAGTATCACTGTAGCCCAGTGTATTGGTTTCTATTCCTCTTTCTCTTCCTCTGGCTGTGATCAAATGGCCAAACCAAAGCCACAGGAGGCTTCCCGGTTATAGTCCATCATGGCTGAGAGGCCACAGCCACAGGTGTTAAGTGAGCTGGTTACATTGCATCCACATTCAAGAGAGAGACATTGCTAGTACTCAGCTTCCCTCCTCTCTTGTGTCCATTCAGAACCCCCTGCCACACCTGGCCTTTGTGTTTCTGGTCTTGAGACAAAATCTCTTCCTATGTAGCTCAGGCTGGCCTCCCAAGAGCTGAAATCAGGTGAGCAGCACCACACTCAGATAGTAGGGGTTCGGTTGGTTGGGATTTTGTTGTTGTGTTTTTGGACATGGTGTCCTGAGCCCTTCGGCGCAGGCATTCTTCTGCCTTGGCTGTTGGCTGGGATAACAAGTGCTTATGTGTGCCTAAAGTAATTTTGAATCTCTAACTGCCGTTCTCAACATGTGTGTGTATCTAGGGGAGGGATGTCTTGCACTTTTGGGCTTCATTTTTGGAGCCTTAATGAAGAGTATTAATATAAGGGAAAAATTATTTTCAAGGCTCACTGAACCAGGAATAGCACTGTTTGAATAGGTAAGAGGTGTTAGATGAAATCCAGGTGTGGTGGCTCATGTCTGATATCCCAGCACTCACTGTGAGGCTGGAGGTTTGCTATGAGTTTGAAGCCATTCAGAACTCAGTTCCAGACAATTTGAACTACAGAAACCTTGTCTCAAAAAACAAAAAACCACTAATACCAAAAAGTATTTCAATTTTGAAGAGAAGTGTAATATATACAGATAAGGTTAACTAAAATCATATTTAGTTCAATTTTTCAATAATTTAAGGCTGTGCTTGCCTACTCGTCTTTATGATCTAAAGAGAAAATATTCTGATAAAACATATTTTAGTCGGTGGCCGTTCATCCTGAAATACTGTAAGGACACTGTAGCTCCTGTATTCACAGCACTCAGGAGTCAGAGGCAAGGGTACCCTTGCCTAAGCCACATAGTGAGATCCAGCTCCTCACTCCACCCCCCCCAGCTCAAGTGTTAGAGTGCCTGCCTAGTATACAGGAAGCCCTGTATTTCCATAAACCAGATGTGGCATACCCCTTTAATCCCAGCTCAACAACAAGAACACAAACACCACTGCTAACAACAAAAGTAGATTAAAACAGTGGTTGCATGCTGCCTTTGGGATGGAGATGTGAAGGAAAAATAATACATGTTTTGAGAGTCTGTTTTTTAAGGCTAGGTAACTTTCATTTGTCAACAAAACCCAGAATATTTAAGTAGATAATAAATTTTCCCTTCTCACTGTGAACTGTTTGTTCTTAGTGATGGACAAGTACTTGCTGGGTCTGCACATTTTACTTTCTCTGCAGAATTTCTTAAGGCAAAGAATAAAGTGCTCTGTGTCTGCCAATAATTTGTTGTTTGAGCAGGGCATAGTGGCACAGGCCTGTAGTCCCACTACTACTAGGGAGTTGAGGCAAGAGAATTTCAACTTAGTGGCCAGCCTTGGCAACAGATAAAGATCTTTTCGAAACAAAACAAAAACCCTAGCAAAACAATGCCCACATTTGGAGCTCAAGCTGACCCTATCTCACTATAAAAACAACCTGGGCTGGAGTGTCCGCAGCTTGAAAGCTGTAGCTGGGGAAATGTTTTCTATACCAGCTTGTCCTATAGTTAGTTACCTGTTCATCCTTTTGTCTGCCCCTGACGCTTTCCCTGCTTTCGAAGAGACTTTAAAAGTCAGCTATAGTTTTGGCTGTGATTTGTAGCTGACAGTAAATGTACTTGGTGTTCGGGAGCTTTAGTGGTTGGCAACTCTTCTCAGTGCCTCAAGTATAATTAATTATTGGCACATGATAAATACTCAACAAAACAGTAGTTGGATTCATTTTGTGTAGTGTTAATTTATCTTCAAAGAAACTAAACAGTTTCTTCAGTATTGTTCAGTAAAGGATGCCAACTTCTATTGATAAGGCATATATGATTTATTGTTATTGCTGTATTGAGAATTGAGACCATGGACTTGAATATGCCAGGTATGCACTCTATGATTATACTATATTACCAGTCCTTTAATTTTAGATATAAGATAGAATGATATGCAAAACAGCTATTGAAAAGAGAAAAGGGTGTATTGTTACATGGTACATAATGTAGGGAGTGTGTGAAACTTGCTGCTATGATCAGATACTTGAGAACAGCTTTAAGAAGAGGTTTGGTCCATCATGACTGGAGGATGTGGTAGCTGAACAGTTCACATCCTAGCTCACATGTCTGGGAAACAGAGCAGTAACAGGAAGGGGCTAGGGCAAGATAAAAAGCCCCCCAGTAATACTCCTTCTCTGTGACCTGTTCTCCAATCAGGTCTCACTTCCACAGTTCAACCGACTCCCAATAGTCTTCACATTTTGAGTTCGTCAGTGGAGTAAACCATCCTCTAGTTCAGAGATGATCTTGTCTCTGACAAACATCTCTCTTAATATAAGTGGTTCTCACTCTAATACTCAGAGTATTTAGAGTCTTTCAGGTTTTCCTTTTTAGAGCAAGGAATTTTGTTATGGAAAATATTGGTATTGGTGGGCATTACAGTTTGTTAATCATCCTTAGCATGTTCGCAGCTACACAGCTTAGGTGTGGGAGTCACAGCACAACAACACCATCAGTAAAGCTAATGTATTCAGTTATGGAATGCTGCCATAGATTTCTTGAGGTTTTTTTTGTTTGTTGGGTTTTTTTTGTTGTTTTTGGGTTTTTGGGGGGGGGGTTGAGACAGTTCTCTGTAACTTTGGAGCCTGTCCTGGACTAGCTCTTGTAGACCAAGCTGGTCTCGAACTCACAGAGATCTGCCTGCCTCTGCCTCCCGAGTGCTGGGATTAAAGGCGTTTGCCACCACTGCCTGGCTTGAGGGTTTTGATATAGTATATAATAATATATATATTATATTGTTACCAGGAGGAAGTTTCAGTGAATACTGTAATCCACTTGTGTTTAATTTCCCATACACTTTTATACCCCAATACCACGGGGGAAGAAGACAAAAGACTGCTTTGGCATGATACAGAGGACAGTTGGAGCAGTTACTTAGAGACGTCAAGTCATTCTCTTGTTCAGGCAGTGAACCCATCCTAGACCAAGTATCCCAAAGTCAAACCTCCCATTTCAAAAGAAGGAGCAGAAGTACACTTGAATATCCTGACCAGGCAGGAAGTAGAGGCAGGTCAATGAGAACAGGAGAATTCTGGGAACAAGGAAGTCCTGGTCTGCAGTCCTGTCCCAGTGACTGCCCCACCGAATAAGGGTGCCAAGCCATGTGGCTAACACAGATAAGAATAATGGGCTAATATAAGTTGTAAGAATTAAGAAGCCTGAGATACTGGGCCAATCAGTTTATAACTTTAAAAAAAAAATCCTGACCATTGTTCAGGGTGGAGTGGATCTACCTGTATGAGCCATCTTAATGTCAAAAAACACCAAATAACCACACCCTAGGTTACAACGTGTAGCCACACTTGTCAACAACTTTGAACAAGCTAAAACTATGACATTAAGACAAGGTCGAAATAGACTTACATTTTTGGGTCTCCACACCCTTTATACCTGTTTTAGTTAACTTACTAGACACCTGACTGTATTATTAGCAGTTTTAGCAATTGTGTAGTTTGGCCAGAAGATACATTGTGAGTTCTTTGGCACCCTGAATGATTGATACTTTGAGGAAAAGCAGTGGTTCCAATGATCATACATAGAGGTTTTATGTTAAAATTACTTTCCTTTCTGATTTTGGAGTTCAGGGTTATGACATTTAAAATTGAGGTCGTTTGGGGGTTAATTTATGGGTAGCCACCTATTTGGATTTCCCTCTTCATTTTCTGGTTTGTAATTGCTTTGACACCACGTGTTAGAAATACCGAGTTTCTAACTCTAAACATTTTTTTTAATTAAACTTTTAATTCATTTGAATTTTTGCTTGTTTATAAATTGTATTTTATTGCTTGTTTTGCATGTATGGGTGTGTGTTGTGTCATGTATATGCAGTTCCGAAGGAGGCCAGAAGAGTGCTCCAGTCCCCTGGAAATAGAGTTACAGAAGGTTGTGAGCTGCCCTGTAGGCCTTAAGAGCTGACCCCTGGTCCTGGAAGAGCAGCCAGTGTTCTTTCTTTTTTTCTTTAGATTTAATTATTTATTAGGTATACAGTGTTCAGCCTACATATATGCCTTCACACCAGAAGAGAGCCCCAGATCTCATTACAAATGTTTGTGAGCCACCGTGTGGTTGCTGGGAATTAAACTCAAGACCTCAGTGCTCTTAACCACTAAGCCATCCCTCTAACTCCAGTTTTTTGCTCTTTTATTAAGTGAATGTTATGTGGTAGAATATAGATGTGGGTTTTCCCCCATTGAGTAGTGTTACTATTTTTTGATTTAACAAAAAGCATGAATAAAAGCAGAGTAGGAAAGGGTTTGTTTTGGCTTACGGTTTTAGAGTATAGTCCATGGGGCAAGAGTTGAGGCAGCTGTTGTCCTTCTTCCTCGGGGGTGGGGTGGGGTGTTCATAGGTCCACTAGGGGGAACAGGGTTCAGAAGGCTGTTGATATGACAGGGATAGCCCTCCATCCCCTCTGTTTGTTTCAGAGTTTTGGAAATATAGGATTGGGGAGACTGGGGACAAACCCTAATTTGCAGTAAGTGGCACACTCTTATCCTAGCTGGATTAGTGGGAGCATGGTCCTATCAAAATGACTAGAGCATTAACCTAATTACCATGTGGGCATCAGGGGAAGAGCATTTTCAGGGAACTGTATCAAGGGTCATCCGTGAGATGAGTCAGGAATCGGGGGCCTAGAGACATCCTCCTAATAAGGACAGATAGAGAGCAGGAAGTTTGGCTGAGGAGGGAGTCCTCCATGTTGCTGAGCTTGGTGAAAGCTGTCAGGCCATGGTAGACTGCCACCTCTGACCAGCAGGGCCTCCCACGGGTTGTCACTTCACCCCACAGTCAGGGAGCAGCAAGTACTGAACGCTGCTGCCCAGTGACTTTTCTCCTTTCAATTCAGTTTGGGAGCTGGGTGGTGGTGGCTCACGCCTTTAATCCCAGCATTCGGGAGGCAGAGGCAGGCGGATCTCTGAGTTCAAGGCCAGCCTGGTCTACAAGAGCTAGTTCCAGGATAGGCTCCAAAGCCACAGAGAAACCCTGTCGCGAAAAACCAAAAAATAAATAAAATTCAGTATGGGAACCCCAGAGTGTTGCATGTGCTGTTGACATTTACAATAGGTCTTTTCACATTAACTAACTCAGAAATTCCTTCACAAACATACCCAGAGATTTGTTTTCATGGTGGTCCTAAATCTTGTAAGATGACAATCAAGATTAGGCATCATTAGTGATTGCCTAGCAATTCCAGTATTTGTGAAAATAATGGAGTCCCCTTTTTTTGTTTGTTTGTTTGGTTGTTTGTTTGGTTGTTTGTTTTGTTTTTCAAGACAGGGTTTCTCTGTGTAGCACTGGTTGTTCTTTGTAGACCAGTTTGACCTCAAACTCAGAACTGCCTGCCTCTGCCTCCCAAGTGCTGAGATTAAAGGCATGGGCCACCACCACTTGGCTAGCCAGTCTTATTTCAAATCCCATGTTGATCATGTCTAATTTCTTATGTGTACTTGGGTTTATTGGTGGTCTGTAATGCACCTTAATGTGATAAAGTCTCCAGGAGAAACTTGTTCTTTCTTTATTCAAATATTCTGACAACTTAAATTCACACATTAAATTGGAAAACATTGTAATTTGTATAGTATAGGTGTTTTTCTATGTAGCAATGTTATTCTCATTCATAAGCATTTCTAAAAGAAAACACATGGCAAAGAGCTAAATTACACATACTTGCAGTGTATAATTGAGAGGAGATGTGACTGAGTTGGGGAGTGCTTGATGGCATGTTGTAAGGCTCTGGGTTCTAGCCCCAGCTCCTCAGAACAAACTGCATGCTTGACACCTAAATAAACAGACACGTGTACACATTAGAATTTCTTAAAATTTAGGAATTAATAATTTTGAATCACATTGCTATGTAGTCTTTGTATAAATATGTCTGGAGAGTGACAACCACTGGAGAAGAGGGCATCTTTTTGAGTATTGTTTCTCCCTTAAATTGCAGTCATGTGTTGCTGGCTTCTGCAATTTAAATTCTCTAAAGAACCTTAAAGTCAGCTGTTTACTCATGTGCTTATTTTCTCCGATGTTTATTTCTTGTGTGGAAGGCAAAAAGTTTAAAGTGCAGCTGTTGATTTTCTGCAGCCTAGTTATTTTAAATGTTACAGACTTGAACAATTTGTTTTTCTTCTGTTTCATTTTTATGCTAGTATCTAAAATTGATTGAACCTTCACATAAATGTAAAGTATATCAAAGGCTGTTGATTTAAACATTGTATTCTAAAAGCTTGATCTACATATTCTAATTGAACTTTTTTCTTTTTAGTTCTGCAGAAAGCCTACTGAACATAAGATGTTGCAACAAAATCTACCTCCTGTATTTTTCCCTTTTATTCATGAGCTGCACAGTTGCAGATCTGAGCAGGATGTCTGGAGATTCTGTTGAAAAACCCTGGCGCAGGATGACCTAGCAAAGACTAAGCCTCTAACAGGGTACCCCGGGATTGCGTCAGTTCTGATTGAGTGCTACAGATAACAGCAAGCGGACGTCCTCCTTTATTTCGGAAGTATTCCTTTGACCTTCCATCAAGACGGACTTTTCTAATCTGTTCTGGGAGATATTAATGGAATACAGTCATGTCCACTCAAGAGGAAAGGCAGATCAATACCGAGTATGCTGTGTCCTTGTTGGAACAGTTGAAACTGTTCTACGAACAGCAGTTGTTTACTGACATAGTGTTAATTGTTGAGGGCACTGAGTTCCCTTGTCATAAGATGGTTCTTGCAACATGTAGCTCCTATTTCAGGTGAGTAGTTGATCTTGCTTAGTTTGTAGTAACAGTCTTATTTCAATTTATTGCACTGTGTGGGTGTGGATGTGGGCAAGTATGCCAGAGCACATGGTGGAGATCAGAGGATAACGCCCTTGCCAGATTTGGTTCTCTCCTTCCACCTTTATGTGGATTCTGAGAAGGCAACTCGGGTCACCAGGCCTGCCCAAAACCACCTAACCCTCTCTCAACAGGAATTCTTTTCAAAATTTTTGGTTTTGTTTTTTTTTTAAGACAAAGTCATACTGTGTAGCTTTGGCTATCGTTAAACTCACTATGTGAACCAGATTGGCCTCACAGAGATCTGCCTGCCTCTGCCTCCCGAGTGTTTTTACTAGGTACTTTTCAAAGCATTTTCTTATATGTTTAAGGGACAGATGAAGTTTTTACAAAAGTACTAAATACGTGAAAATTGTTGAAATTGACTACAGTTTTAGTTTGGGGGTGCTATAAAATTCAGTATACTGTTGTTTTTTTTTTTTTCTTGAAAAGAAAAGTGAGATTTACTCTTATTTTTTTTAAATAGTGCATTTAGAAAATCATGGTTGTTTATAAACTGAAGAGTTATGTAACAGACTCATAATTTTTAGGGGATAATTGATGCTGTTTAGATACTAGCATAAACAATAATAACAACAGAAGTACCACCTTAAGGGATAATTATGCTTTTGGCACCCCTCAGCCTTACCAGACTCCATGCAGTACCAATGACAGTGTTGGTGCTCTCTATGTCTTAGAACCTGGAAGTTTATATAGTTATGCTCTTTAGAAATAATAAACATTTTTGTCCTTTTTTCGAGGAGAAGGGTTTATTTTAGCTCATAGTTCCGGGTAGACAAATAATAAAAATTAGACTTTTCAGGTTTAAGGTTCTTGAGAATAGCAACTAAGGTAAAGAAATTGCTTTTTGCTCTCTGACCTTTAAGGTGAGTTTTCCTCAGTGTTTGAAAAGAGGCAGGATGAGTAAGGTAAATTAAATGTGGACTAAGTGTATTTCTGCTACAGAAAAATTGTTTCTGCTGCCTGTCTGTGGCAGCTGTAGCAAGGCAGACTAAATTGACTTTGAAGATTGATTTACCTAAAAGTGAAGAGATGGCACATTCCTCAGCGTGGCGTCACCAAGCCAGGGCCTGAATGCCAGTTGGCTGTGCAATGCCAGCCACTTTGGTTTCAGTTTACGGTGTGGGTTTTCATGCAGTTTCAGACACTGCTTTTCCTCTCTGTTACAAAGCCTGTTTACAATAATCAGGTGTAGTTTTAAAAATGGAGGTTACTGAATTTTTGGTGGATCTCAAGTGCAGACTTAGAAACTTTACATTAAAGAGCCTTGCACGTGACTGTGAATGTGCATTCTGAGACTGGAACACAAGTCATCAGATTCGCCCAACAGCACCTGACCCCATGGAGCCATCTCCCTGGAATGATGGTCTTCTATCAGTAGGAATTCTTTTAAATGCTAAAGTTTTCGTTTTTGTTTCTTAAGACAGTTTTAACTGTGTAGCTTTGACGGTTCTTGAACTCACTATGTGGACTAGCAGAATAACTTGGCAGGTAAAGACTCTTGTTTGCCACGCCTAAGGACCCGAGTTCAATCCCAGGAACCCACAAAGTGAAAGGACATAACCAACCACTCCAATTGTATGCTGGCTTCCACACATCAACTATTGCACACGCACACAGCATGTTGTTTTGACAGCCACAAAATTAATGAAGAAAAAAATGAAGCCATAACACAGAAAATGTTAATAGCATTTGTCTTGCATAGTTTTCATTTACTTTTATTTTTTTTAATAGTGCATTTAGAAACATGGTTGTTTATAAACTGAAGAGTGCTTTTAAACTGAACAGTGCTCATCATTTTTCTTTTTCAGACCCACTGTCTTAGCTGGGGTAAAAATTCAGGGTTTTAGGTTTAGCAAATGGATATCTGAATTCATAAGCTTTCTCTTAATGACTTAATCGCAAACTGGTTAGCCATTGTTGGGAAGAGCTCTGTGGTTGTGTTACAGATCGACATCTGCGTAGTCATAGAGCTGCTGCTTTTGTTGTCTAAGCTGGTCTCCATGTGTGAACTTGTATGAGTCTCCTGCTTCAGCATTCTTAATACGAGAGTAGGTTATTTAGTGTAAAGCTACCTTTGAAGACATCTGATATGGTATCAAAACTACGCAACACCTTTAATCCCAGCACTTGGGAGGCAGAGGCAGGCAGATCTATGGATTACCCAGAGAAACATGCAAGAGAAATTCAATTAATATTTTTTTGTGTTACGGCTTCATTTTTTCTTCTTCATTAAATTTGTGGTTGTAGCAATAGCATGTTTTGTTATGTAAATTTTAATCACATTTGTTTATTGTGTGCAACAATTCAGAGTACAGCCTGGAGAGGTTGGTTCTCTCTTCATTTTGGAGTTTCCAGGATCATTAGGTTTGGGGAGCAAGGTTCTTTATCTGCCAAGTCATCTTGCTGGTATTTTCAATACTATTTATCAAGTTATTTACCTGAATTAAGATTTTTGAAAACAAAGCAGCTTTAATCTTTCATTAATACTTTAATATTACAATTTTTAAAGGCAGCAGTTTTTTCTTTCTTTTTTGGTTTCTCGATACAGGGTTTCTCTGTGTAACAGACCTGACTGTCCTGGAACTCACTTTGTAGACTAGACTGGCCTTGAACTCACTGAGATCCACCTGCCAAGTGCTGCTGGGATTAAAAGCATGCACCACCACTGCCCAGTACAAGCAACAGTATTTTCTTTTTTTTAATTTTTTTTCCCCTTGATATTTATTGAGCTCTACATTTTTCTCTGCTCCCCACCCTGCCACTTCCCTCCCTCCTTCAACCCTCCCCCAAGGTCCCCATGCTCCCAATTTATTCAGGAGATCTTGTCTTTTTATACTTTCTACTTCCCATGTAGATTAGATCTATGTAGGTCTCTCTTAGTGTCCGTATTGTTGTCTAAATTCTCTGGGATTGTGTTTTGTAAGCTGGTTTTCTTTGCCTTATGTTTGAAAACCACCTATGAGTGAGTACATGTGATAACTGTCTTTCTGTGTCTGGGTTACCTCACTCAAAATAATGCTTTCTAGTTCCATCCATTTTCCTGCAAAATTCAGGCTGTCATTATTTTTTTCTGCTGTGTAGTATTCCATTGTATAAATGCAGGCAACAGTATTTTTAAGGCTTCCATTATGTATAGTAGCTAATTCCTTTTATTTATTTATTTTGTGTGTGCAGGTGTTTTGCCTGCCTGTAAGTTCAAAACATGTATGTTTGCTTCTCATAAAGGCTAGAGACGGGTTTTAGATCCCCTGGAACTGGAGTTGTAGATGGTTGTGAGCCACTGGTAATTGAACCCAGATCCTGGAAGACCAACCAGTTCTATATAGCCGTCACTCAAGCCTCCTGTTTATTTGTTTAATGTGTGTTGCTGTTCTACCTGCATATGTCTACACTACATGCATGAGTTACAGACAGCTGTGAGCTACAATATGGGTGCTGGGAATTGAACCTGGGGCCTCTGGAAGAACAACAGTCAGTGCTCTCAACCATCGGGTCATCTCTCCAGCCCTCAAGCCACCTTTTACGAGTTTAGATTTTATGTGTATGTTTGGCTGCATTCAGTGCCCATGGAGGCCAGAAAGAGGGTGTTGGATTCCCTGGAACTTGAGTTATACATGGTCATGTGTCCCCTTATGAATGCTGGGAATTGAACCCAGGTCCTCCAGAAGAGCAGCCAGTGTTCTTAACTAATGAGCCATCTCTCCATCATGTAGTTTCCTTCTTTAGTTTCCATGATTTTATGGGGAAACATGATTTTCCTAAAGCAACCACTATATTTATTGAGTACATAGAATAGTCGGGTACGTGTGTATAATTAATGCTTCATATCATTAAGATCTTATTTTTGGACTAGTTTTTTAGTCACAAGAATTTTTTCCTTATGTGTCTTTTCTTTGTACTGAGTAGATTATGGTATATGCCTTAATAATATATCTTTCTCAAGTATTCTTAGCTGGATTCTGCCTTCAGAATTCAAGATTGTTAACATACATAGCTAATTCTGCTGTTTATTCTTTTTCTGTTTCTTTGTGTGGTATGTGTTTATTGTATGTAGGGGAGTATGCATGCCACTGTGTGTGTATAGGTCAGGGCACAAACCTCAGTGTCAGACTTAGCCTCCCATTTTGTTTGAGACAGTTTCTCCTTGTTTGGCACTAATAAGCCAGCCTTGTTGGGGATTCTCCATCTCATTGTAGAATACTGGAATTACAGATATGACTGGGCCTGCCTTTAGTGGATTCTGGGAATTTGAACTGAGATCCTCAGTATTTGGGCAGCAAGCATTTTATCCACTAGCTGTTTCCCCAGTCTCAAAATTCTGCCTTTAAAGTAAGTTGTGTTTTTCCTTTGTAGTTTGTTACTCAAATAGTAATTGTATCTTGATAACATTGACTTATTGCTTATTTTATACTCAAAATGATTGAGTTACTACTTGAGAATTACTCAGCATTCTATGGCTCTTAAGCTCATTACATAATTATGTAATTCGTCATTCACTTTTTCTTTTTTTTTTTTTCCAAAGCCAGTTAATAGGGCTTAGTGAGTTAGGGTATTTGCTACCAAGCCTAACACCTGAGTTAGAGTCTCCAGAACCCACTTAGTGGAAGGAGAAGACTTGCCCACAAGTTATCTTGACCTACACATGCTCACCATGGTCACATTGGCCAGACTTCTGCTATTTTTGGTGTTTAGGAAGCAGTCACTTTACAGAAGTTAAATGTCTGGGGACAGTATCAAATAACGCTTCTGTCATCTGTATACATCAGTTCCTTGCCTTAGGCCCCTGCTGGTGTTCTGTTCAAGAGTTCTTGCAGTTCTTTTTCAGGTTCTCTCTCTTAGACAAGTGAAGCTGGTAGCAATAGGTGTTCTGGGTGTCTTTTCTAAGAACAGTCCCGACTCAGTCGTGTTTGTGTTCATCCTTTAGCTTCTATAGGATTTCTGGGACCTGTGTTCCCTCCCTGTTTGCCTGGATTTCTGCATCTGTCTACATTGCTCATTTTGTGTGGTATTCTGGATCACTAGGGACTTCAGTTTCTTTTGCAGTGTATCTCTTTTTTGAGGATGGGGCAGGGAAATACGATTTCAGCTTATAGGCCACAATCCATCATGAAGGTAGGCCAAGATAAGGGACCTGGAGAAAGAAACTGAAGCAGAGACCAAATGCAGGCTTTCTCTTGACTTCATAGCTGTCGCTTGTTTCTTAGAACTTAGGTAGCCCAGCGTTGAGCCCACAGTGATCCTCTCGCTTTAGCCTCCAAGTGCTGGGAGTGCAGGTGTAAGCTGTTGTGCCTGGCCACAGGTATATTTGTTGTTGTTGTTGTTGTTGTTATTTTGTATTTTATAGTTACTGAAGATTAAGCCAGGATTTCACATAGACAAGACAGGAATTTCCCCACTGAGATACACTGGTCCTTTTAAAAATTTTGTGTTTAGGCTGGTTTTGAACTTGTAGTTCTCTGACTTGAGTCTCAGTCTCCCAGGTAGCTGCCTCCATAGTTTGAAAGGCACACTCCTCTTGTGCTGACTGGTGTTGGATGCGTCTGTGGTTCAAGCACTCCTTAACCCCGCAAACTGAGTTCTACTTCAGTGTTGTATGTGTTTTCTAAACTGGAGTTCTTAAGTACGGTTTTGTTGATTTAGGGCCAGGAGTGGTCTTCCTTCTGTAACTGGTCAGTTTGTACCTGAGTCATGGCTCCTGTATTAGTGCCTAACCTTCAGTTTTCCTCTGCTATTGCATTCTTTACTGGCGATTATATCATTTCCTTTTGACTCAGCTGGTCTTCACATATGTAGTTTAACACACCTTTTTGCAATGATGAACTTTCTTTCTTGGCCTTACAATTTGTTAATGATTAACATTTTTTCCAGGTATTTTGTTGAAAGTAAACAGGTAGCTTTGACTCTTATCTGCTTTCTGCTGTATCCTGTTCTGTGTTCAGAAAATAGCTAGGCTTTATCAGCCTTTTGTAATGGTTTTTGTATTTATTCCTGGCATGCTCTGTCTCTAGCTAGATGCTTGCTCTAGTTTCATAGCCACTTCTCCAGTTTTCAACCTTTAGCTCTTGAGCTGTCTGTGTGTAGAGTATTCATTTTAGGGAAGAATTCATGGTTAATTTCAGCTCACAATCTCAATCTCCTTCGCTGTCAGATGGTTTCCTCAGATGACTCTGAGGCCTCATGTATGTTACACGTAGTGCTCTACTACTGAGCTCCCTCCCAGCCCTGCCCACTTAAAGGCCCGTGACCTGCCACTCATCTCTGTTCCACTGCACGAACCTTATTGAGCTATACCCTGAGCAGCTGTGTCCCATACTGTGTTATCCAGATTGACTGCCTTCCTCATCTCTTTGAGGGACCCAACCTAGTGACTATTTTGGGACTCACTCTTTTAAACCACTGTATACAGAGGTTTTAAAGTTTCTATATGAACCTGGTGTGGTGGTCCACAGCCTTTAATCCAGCACTTAGAGGCAGGTGGATCTTTCTGAGTTCAGCAGTCTAGTCTTCATAGTGAGTTCCAGGACAGCCAGAGGAACAATGATACAACAATGATACCCCGTCTCAAAAGAGTTGGGGCCTGTTTTCCCATAGTGTCAGTTGTCTTTCCAGCACAGTTTCCTGCATATTTTTTTGTAACAGAGCTGCATGTTTAGGAAATTCTTCAGTGGTATATAAGCTTTTTAAAGATAGAATTTATATAGCATAAGTCCACCCATTTTTAAGCCTGAAGTCAGCTCTCTGCAGCTTTTACCACATATTCAACTGCAAATAGAAAATACTCTAGGAAAGAAGAACTTAACAGTCTAGCAGCTACTTATGTATTTACATTGTTTGAGGTATTACAAGTAGCCTATGGGAGGCTGGATGAGACTATAGTTCAGTGAGTATAGTGCGTGCCTTCCATGCATGAAGTGCCCAGACTACATGAACCAGGTATGATAGTGCGTGTCAATATTCTCAGCACTGGAGAGAGAGAGGCAGGAGAATCAGAAGCAAGACCAGCCTAGACAGGCAGATTGGTAGGTACTAAATATATAAATAAAGCTAAAAAGATGTGTGTATGTTTTAGACAAATATGTCTTGTTTTAAAGGGGGACTTAAAATCTTTGTTTTCATATGCTAAGGGTATCCAGGAGCCATTTTACTTGGATTCTGTGGGTGACAGAACTGTGCTGCTGTCTCCACAGTCTAATTTACAGCATTTCTGTCACCTCATGTTCAACTCTGTATAGTCAATTCACAATCCTCCTACAGCTCTAGGTAACTTTCTGTCTCTGTATATTTGGCAGTTTTGGGACATTTCATGTAAATAAACTTGTATCTTTTGTATCTGGCTTCTTCACTAAGTAGGGTGTTTTTGAGGTTCATTTATTTAGCAACACTTCTGTTTTATTGCTGAATAGTATCCCATTGTGTGACTATGAAGAGTAAATTAATTTTGATGTCCCCCCTCAAAATGGCATAGTGGTTACTGTCTGCCTTTGTCTTCAGCCCTGGATTATAAATGATTTTCTCATTGTCTCTGAAGGTCTTCTCTAAAGTAGAGAAGACGCTGAATAAACATCCCGTGTTATCCAGCTTGTTTTATTAAGCTTGCTTTCTGTCTCCCCTAGGGCCATGTTCATGAGTGGACTAAGTGAAAGCAAGCAGACGCATGTGCACCTGAGGAATGTGGACGCTGCGGCCCTGCAGATGATAATAACCTATGCATACACGGGAAACTTGGCAGTGAGTGACAGCACCGTAGAGCAGCTCTACGAAACAGCTTGCTTCCTGCAGGTAAAGCAGGCTCTAACCTGCTAGTGGAGCTTATTTTGTCAGCAAACAGTAGTTTACTGGCAATAGCTTTTTAAAAAAGATTTATTTACTTTTATGTGCACTGGTGTTTTGCCTGTGTGTATATATGTCTTTGTTACAGACAGATCAGATCCCCTGGAGTTACAGACAGCTGTGAGCTGCCATATGGGTGCTGGGAATTAAACCTGGATCCTCTAGAAAAGCAGCCAGAGTCATCTTTCCAGGCCCGCATTCATGATAGATCTATCTTTATCTGTACAGTTTTAATGTTAATTTTATATGAGTCATATAAAATTTTCTGGTTATAAAATATGAAATGAAGAAAAAAACAGGACTTTTCTCAGTTGGTAAATAATTTTATGACAGGAATGTCATAGAACAGATAAGCAAGTGACAAAATAACAGCCATATTATGGTTTAGGAATACTAAGTTTATTTTCCCATTTGTTCAGGGTCTTATCTGTGTGAATTTGAATACAGTGTAAATTGAAAATCAGTGAGCTGCGTATGGTGGCACACACCTGTAATCAGAGTGCTGGGAAATCACAGGCCCCAGAGCTTTGCATACACAGTGAGGCCTGTCTTGGAAGAGAGGCAGTCATTTTCATACTGGTTTCATATAGTCTTATCTTTTTATTTCTCTGTGAAACAGTTCTTCCTGTCCTGAAACTCATTTTGTAGACCAGGCTGGCCTCGAACTCACTGAGATCCTCCTGCCTCTGCCTCCCAAGTGCTGGGATTGAAGACATGTGCCACAACCAGCGGGCTCTGGTTTCATGTCTTGCCTAATGCTCTTCAGAATTTAGATTTCAAATTAAGTGTTGGTTGAAGTTAAAAGTGTTTACAGTGTTTAAAGCTTAAATTCGTTATGTTTGATAGAACTCTCACAAACACATTTAGATTGTTATGGAAGATTTGATGCTAGTAATGGTTGTAGACTATATTGAACTATTAAGTAGTTAACTAAAATTGATGATTGATGTATTTCCGTATGATTAACTGTTCTATATTGCTTAGACTCCCTCCAGATTTTAATGGAGTATGGCTGTTCCCGTCATCTCTTTCTCTGCTTTGGAATAACACCTTGTACTTTGAAAGCTGCTGTTTGCAGCCAGGCGTGATGTCATGGCACCATGCTATTATCCCAGCAGCTGGGAAGTAGAAGAGAAGGGCTGGTTGAGGGCAACACCAGCTGCATGTAGCAAGCCCCTGTCTGCAAAAACAAAAGAAACAGTCTCTACCAAGGAAGAACTTTTAGATCTCAGGGACCAGCCTTAAATAGGCATTTAGATCATTTAAGTAGCTCCTTAAATCTGAGATTGCTGTATGGGTCACTCACAGCAGCCTGAATAGGAACGGTAAATAGGTCATCGGGCAAGAGGAAGATATGGAAATTGTGTAGTCTTGAAGTCTAATTTTATTATTGCAGGAAACTGTCTCTTGCCCAAACACACACACACACACACACGGTGATAAAAATTGACAGTGTAGGGGAGTCTGCTATGAGAAACCTATATCTTACATAAAAATAAACTGGAGGGAGCTAGGCAGTGGTGGTGCACGCCTTTAATCCCAGCACTTGGGAAGCAGAGGCAGGTGGATCTCTGAGTTCAGGGCTAGCCTGGTCTACAAGGCTGGTTCTAGGACAGACTCCAAAGCCACAGAGAAACCCTGTCTCGGTAAACCAAAAATAATAAATTAATTAATTAAAAAAAACTGGAGGGATGGGAGTAGCTCTCAGTGTAGGGTATTAGATTTAGATTCTCAGCATTTTTTAAATTATTTCCTATTTATCATCCTTTATCCCCCTTATTTTAGGTAGAAGATGTATTACAGCGTTGTCGAGAATATTTAATTAAAAAAATTAATGCAGAGAACTGTGTTCGGTTGTTGAGTTTTGCTGATCTCTTCAGCTGTGAAGAGCTGAAGCAGAGTGCGAAGAGAATGGTGGAGCACAAGTTCACTGCCGTGTGCCACCAGGAAGCATTCATGCAGCTCTCCCACGACCTGCTGATAGACATTCTCAGCAGTGACAACCTAAATGTCGAGAAGGAAGAAACAGTTCGAGAGGCTGCGATGCTGTGGCTAGAGTACAACACAGAATCACGATCCCAGTATTTGTCTTCAGTTCTTAGCCAAATTAGAATTGATGCGCTTTCAGAAGTCACTCAGAGAGCTTGGTTCCAGGGGCTCCCACCCAACGATAAGTCTGTTGTGGTTCAAGGTCTTTATAAGTCTATGCCCAAGTTTTTCAAACCAAGACTTGGGATGACTAAGGAGGAGATGATGATTTTCATTGAAGCATCATCAGAAAACCCTTGTAGTCTTTACTCTTCTGTCTGTTATAGCCCCCAGGCAGAAAAAGTTTACAAGTTATGCAGCCCGCCAGCTGATTTGCATAAGGTTGGGACAGTTGTGACCCCTGATAATGATATTTATATAGCAGGGGGCCAGGTGCCCCTGAAAAACACAAAAACAAATCACAGTAAGACAAGTAAACTGCAGACCGCCTTCAGAACTGTAAATTGCTTTTACTGGTTTGATGCACAACAAAATACCTGGTTTCCAAAGACTCCGATGCTCTTCGTCCGCGTGAAGCCATCCTTGGTTTGCTGTGAAGGCTATATCTATGCAATTGGAGGAGATAGTGTTGGTGGAGAACTTAATCGGAGGACTGTAGAAAGATACGACACTGAGAAAGATGAGTGGACAATGGTGAGCCCCTTACCCTGTGCTTGGCAGTGGAGTGCAGCCGTTGTGGTTCATGACTGCATTTATGTGATGACATTGAACCTCATGTACTGTTACTTTCCGAGGTCTGACTCGTGGGTAGAGATGGCCATGAGGCAGACTAGCAGATCTTTTGCTTCAGCTGCAGCTTTTGGTGATAAAATTTTCTATATTGGAGGGTTGCATATTGCTACCAATTCTGGCATAAGACTCCCATCTGGCACTGTAGATGGGTCTTCAGTAACTGTGGAAATTTATGATGTGAATAAAAACGAATGGAAAATGGCAGCCAACATCCCTGCTAAAAGGTACTCTGATCCCTGTGTTAGAGCTGTTGTGATCTCAAATTCTCTTTGTGTGTTTATGCGAGAAACTCACTTAAATGAACGAGCTAAATACGTCACCTACCAGTATGATTTGGAACTTGATCGGTGGTCTCTGCGTCAGCACATATCTGAACGTGTACTGTGGGACCTAGGGAGAGATTTTCGATGCACTGTGGGGAAGCTTTATCCATCCTGTCTTGAAGAATCTCCATGGAAGCCACCAACTTACCTTTTTTCACCAGATGGAACAGAGGAGTTTGAACTGGATGGAGAAATGGTTGCACTTCCCCCTGTATAGGGGAGTTGAAGGGGTGCACATGCTGGACTAGTGATATCCTTTGTTAAACCAGAGGATATAAAAGGACTAAGTATGAGTACATAAAAATCTATCTTTGATACATTTTATTTTTATGGCGTACTTAATATTTGCATCAGTATAATATATATCAGTGTGTCATACAGAAAGATATGCTTCTGTAATATGAAATAGGTTATTTGATAATTGAGAGACTTTGATGTGTATCATGTGAGCATAAGAGTCTGGATTATCTAACATTGTTAGCCCTGTGTATGTACAGTCCAGAACTTTACTTTTAAAAGTAATTTCCTGTTCCTAGTGTGGTATACCAAAATTGTGCTGAGATTATTTTAGTATATGTATTGAATTTTCCTGTACTTCTAAAGTCTTGGAATATAGTTTTTCTAGCATAATTCAGCTGCACTTAACACTAATGTTCATGTCAGTCTAGAAACGTCTTTCAAATCCTATACTGTTGCTGAGAAAGATCTCTTCTATGTCTATGGTATCACACAGGGAAGCTGTGACTGCAGGACCAGTCTCACTCTTCTACTAGGTGCATGTATTCCCTTCCCACTGACTATACTTGTCTATCTAGAATACAGGTTGTCCAGTCAGCTGGTCACTTACCAGGTGCGGACTTAAGTTGCTGGGCTTGCAAATGAATTGCTAGTCCCTCATTGTGCGGGTCATTGTGGAGCTTTAATCAGTAAATGTCTCCACTTTCCATATTACATTAACGTTGGCTCATGCATATAACCACCTGCTGCTGATGTAGTTCTCCATCTTAAAAAGATTTAGAATGGATTAACCAGGTCATTACATCTTAATTTAATAACGAGCATTACTGTAGAATGATTGTGTGTAGGTATCTCTTAGGTGTGTTTTTTAACCTGATGTGTGTATGTTTGGGGGGTGGGGGTAGGAAGGTGATCCGTGCAGGAATTGTCTGCACTGAGTATGCAGGAGAGCAGACACTAGCACTGCTCAGGCATTAATCCCAGGAACCACTAGCAGCTGTGGGGCGCCACCAATGCAACGTGAGCACTGGTGCCTCGTGACAAACATTGCTGGCATGTTCAACTGCATAATGCTCTGGCACTGTATTTTGAATGACATTAATTTATTAAATAAATTGTATATAATCAGTATCTGATGTGGGTTTTTTCTTTTGTGATGGGAATGCTCTGGCTGTGCTTTCAGTTGAGGTTTCACTGGGCCAGTTTAGGCACTTGTGAATGATTTCTTAAATCTGTTTGAGACACACACCCACAGACATATCCTTTTCTGCAGTCCTCTTTTCCAACAAGTTTTGGTTTGAAAATACTAAGTAAAGAATTGTAGAAATGAACTTGAAGCAAATTAATGTGCATGTGTTTGTATTGAATAAGCTACATAACTGTTAGCCACTTAATAACCAACTCAGTTCAGGTTCGCTGTGGTATGAAGGCAGCTCTGAAATAATCACACAGAAACTATATTATTTAAAACACTGCTTGGCCCATTAGCTCTAACTTCTTATTGGCTATTGTTTACATCTTAATTTAACCCATTTCCAGTAATCTGTGTGTAACAGGAGCACGGCCCCTTTGCTCGGCCCAGTCGGCTAGCTTACACCCGAAATAATCACACAAAAATTGTATTAATTTAAACAGTGCCTGGCCCATTATCTCTAGCCTCTTATTGGCTAACTCTCACATCTTGATTTAACCCATTTCTAATAATCTGTGTGTCACCACAAGGTCATGGCTTACTGGGAAAGATTCAGCGTGTCTGACCTGGCAGCTCCATGGCAGCTCTCTCCCTGTCTGCTTTCTTCCTCCCAGAATTCAGTTCTCTCTTCTCCGCCTACCTAAGTTCTGCCCTATCAGGGCAAGCAGTTTTCTTTATTAATTAACCAATGAAAGCAACACACAAACAGAAGGATCTCCTACACCATCTGAGTATCGCCACGTGGCTGTGGCTTACCAGCTAAAGTTTCAGCATGTTTGTCTCCAGCGGTGGCTGCATGGCTTCTCCCTGACTCTGCCTCCTTTCTCCCAGCATTCAATTTAGTTTTCCCCGCCTACCTAAGTTCTGCCCTATCAACTGCCCAAGGCAGTTTATTAACCAATGGTATTCACAGCATATAGAGGGGAATCCCACATCAGTTCACTGTGGCATGAAGGTACCTAAGTAACAACAATTACTGATCTCCTGGTTTCTAATTTATGAAATAAGCCTTTATAATAAAGGTGTATGTAATAAAGCCATGTAAAAACACTATATGTAGAATTTGATACTATGCCCAGATTGAGGATATGTCTGCAGGTAAGAACTATGAGAATCATCTGGGGGTGTCCTAAAAGCTTGAGATGAGCAGGGCAGGGTTGCTTGGCTCTTAGTCACACCTCTTGAAAGAGTTGAAGTACTCTACTTGAGTGCTGTTGGTTCAGGCCTTATGTAAGGATTTGGAAGATGACCAGACTCTGGAGGACATCATTCATCATGTTTACAGTGTCAGGGTCCAAACCCCAACATAAATTATCTCTCTGGAGTCACGGGAATAAAAACAACTCACATGGCTTTATCAGGAGGGGGATTCTCAGTGATCCTCATGAAATCCTGAGTTCATGTCCTGAAAATTCCTCCGTGTTTATTCTCCAAACAGCCTTTATACCAAAACATAAACTGAGGGGAAAATTCATTAGCATTCTATTTCCTAGGTAACCAGGTGAATGGCTTTAGTCACATCTACACCTTTGATCACACCTTTCTATGCCCATTTTGTCACCTCTCCCTTATCTTCCTGCTCTATCACGTAGGCCTGAATTAGCATCTCTATCCCAGGCATCCTCCAAATTACAAAAGAAGGAGCAGAGCAACATTCTGACCTTGTGTTAGGGTAGCGGTAGCCTGTCTGGATGGGTACATGACCACCTCGGGTACCAACTGTGGCTTGAGAGCCTGGCTGCCACACCATGTAGAAATAGGGGCCTACAATCCACTCTCTCTTTATTAATTTTAATAAAATCCGTGCTTCTGCAACAGGACAGAAGGTCATGCCTGCCTTGGGCAAAGACTTCTCCATTTACCCAAATTTTCCCGTCTTTGGAACAGGCATTCATCTGGGAAGAAGCTTCAAACCCATCATTGACTGCTGAAAAGAGATTGAGAGAGATACATTTTGGGCTCTGTCTTGGAGCCATACTTTCTTGTCAGGATAAATTATAATGCTTTATGAATAATCATGCTCCTAAAGGCTATAATCTATTTAAAGGAGAAGAGGCCTGAGTTGAAAATGCTTCTTCAGCTAGTTTAGAGCGCCTCTTAAATTTTTCACATTGTATCAAAATCTAAAATTCTTAACATATGCATTAAATCTAAACATTTACAGGATGTGTCAAACTTTTCCCAACATCTTATAAGCAGTTACAAACATTATCAGGTCAATACTACAATTCTCAGCATTATTGGTCAATACCAACTTTTCTCAACATCTTATATGCAGTTACAAATATCAGGTAAGTACCATAATTCTCAGCATTATTAGTCAATACCGATTTTTCGCAGCATCGTATAAGCATTTACAAATATCAGGTCAATACCATAATTTTTTCAACATTATTGGTCAATACCAACTTTTCTCAACATCTTATATGCATTTATAAACACTATCAGGTCATTACCATAATTAATAAATCCACAATTAAACATTGTCAGGTCAATACCATATTTAACAATAAATCCACAGTTTAACATATCACAGTTTTCTTAAATCCACATTAAAAGACAAGAAAAGTTTTTCTGGTGGGTAAGAATACAATGAAATTGCTATTCTCAAATACCAGTTCCAGTCTCTGAACAGCAGTTAAACCGTTAGTTTGCCCCCTTCTTAAGTGAAGAGGGTCTTCAGTCATCCCTTATTCCGAGTCTTTCTTTCCCTAAGGGGAAGCTTAGGTCTTAGTTCTCAGGTCCAATAGTTTAATGAAAATGAGTTCTGTGTCCCAGAGACTTAAACAGTCAAATGTTCGGTCTGCATCTCAGGTCCAAAGCAAACAGGATTCAAACTGCAGAAAATTGGAGTCACCACGGTCATGTCATGCCAGCAGAGCCTCTGGGTCTCTGTGTGTGTCCCAAGTGTCTGGAAGCAGCTCAGCATCTCCTCCTCAGAGCAGCATGGCACCCTGCAGTGTAGAGTGGCGGTCCATGGATCACGCGCTCCTCTCTGGGGGTGGGGAAGACTGGACCAAAGATTCCTCTCCAACTCCTCTATGGGGGCGTTTGCAGCTACGATGTCATCAGGTCTGCCACTCCTTTACTGTATATGCAGTCATCTCATCCAGCTTTATTTTCTTTCTGTGGAAAAAAAAAAACCCACAAACACATCCTCGACCCCAAATTAATACAGGTCAGGTCTTTTTATAATTCATTGCGAGGGCTTTTTTTTTTCAACTTGCTTTAGCAAAGGTCACCTTGGTGCCACCATGTCAGATCTGTCTGCAACTTTTATCCTTTAAGTTGTTCGCAAGGAGCCATGTCATGCTCCACAATTTGTTTTCATTATCAACCATATATGTAGTCCTTCTATTGGAAGAGCCATTTGTAAAATTCAACATAATGTCCTTTAAGGGATTTTTAGCTATAACATTAGCAAAATATAGTTCTGCAAATTGTAGCAACGATCATCTGGAAAAAAAGATTATTACTCTAGTCTTTGAATTGAGCAAACACAATTGTCCAAGAATCACTATCTTAAAATTATCAATTAATTTATTGCTTAGTATGAGAAACATTGATCACAGTCAATTCTGTGCTAAAATATCTCCTAGATTTCATTCTGTTCTTTTGTATTAGACAAGCTACTGCTTTAAATTAAGAATTTAATATTTTAACTGGCAAAACGGGAAGGTGCAGCCATAAAAAGCATTCTGTTTTTTCATAAAACTGCTGTGAATAAGTTTTGTACTTAATATACACACACTTGCTACAGCTGAATCAATATACTGTACTTGCTGATTATTGTATATTCTACCTGTTGATCCATACTCTACCTGCTTGAGTACCTGTCTGGCAGCTTCTATAAGCTCTTTATTGGAAACTGGCTCATTGCTCCCTTTAAGAATTTTACTTTGTATTTCAAGATCTCCCATAAGAATATTATAACTAAGGCTTTAACCATTGTATATCTAATTAATAAAGTTTGTAAACTATCCTCATAAGTTGCAAGTCTGCCTAGCTGATAGGAAAATGGAAAAAGAAAGCATATTCAACTAATGATGCTGGCCTAATTAGACATCAACATGTAGAATAAAAATAGATGCATATTCATCTCTATGCACAAAACTCAAGTTTAAATGAATCAAAGACCTCAACATAAAACCAACCACATTGAACCTCACAGAAGAAAAATTAGAAGAACACTTTGGCACATCTCAATTACAGCCCCAGTGGCACAGACATTGAGAGAAACAGTAAATGAGATCTCCTGAACTGAGAAGCTTCTGTGTAGCAAAGGACATAGTCAACAAGACGTAATATCAGCCTATAGAATGGAAAAAGATCTTATCACCAATTCACTCTAAAAACAAACAAAGAACTCAGGAAATTAGTCATCAAAAGAACAAATAATCCAACAAAAATATATGTTACAGACCTAAACTTAAAACTTTCAATAGATGAACTTAAAATGACTGAAAGATACTCAAAAAATGCTCAAACATAACATCCTTAGCCATTAGAGAAATGCAAATTTAAAACTCTGAGATTCCATCTTATCCCTGTAAAAATGACCAACAAAGATTAAAAATACTGCTGACAATTTATGCTGAAGAGAATGTGGGGTAAAGAAAAAAAACTCTCACTGCTGGTGAAAGTGCAAATTGGCACAGCTGCTTTGGATCCTAGTATGATGATTTCTTAGAAAATTAGGCAACAATCTACCTTAAAACGCAGACACAAAAGGTGCTCAACCATACCATAAGGACATGTGCCCAATTATGTTCACAGAAGAATTACTTTGTCATAGACAGAATCTGAAAACAACCCAAAATACACCTCTTCTACACATATGATAAATGAGAGACATCATCCTTTATCATAGCCATAAATACCATAAAATATTTTGAAGTAACTCTAACCAAGCAAGTGGACAAACCTGTATGATGATAACAACTTTAAACCTTTGAAGACATTTAGGACATCAGAAAATGGAAAGATCTCCTAATCTCTTGTGAAAGTAGAACCAACATAACAAAAATGACAATCTTATTTGAAATCAATCTACAGATTCAATGCAAATGCCCATTAAAAGTATAGCAAAATTATTTACAGACCTCGAAAGAACAATCCTCAACTTTATAAGAAAAGATAAAAACTCAGGGTAGCCTAAACAATATTACAGAGCCACAGTACTGAAAATATTAAAAACGGATATGAGGATCAAAGGAACTGATATCAATTTTACCTTGGATATGAATTCACATGCCTACAAACAGCAGACTTTTGATAAAGAAGCAAAAATTGTGAAATGTAAAAAGAAGCATATTTAACCTGCTTGTTTATTTTTAATTGTCCTGAAGCTGCAGTTTCCTGAGGCTACTTTTTTTCAAACCTGCCTTTCTGCTTCCTGCTGAAGCCAGGCCACACGGCAGGGGGTGGGACACAAGTCTCTCTCTGTCTGCCAGCCTGGCCTCACAAGCTATGGCAGGTGTGGCCGCACCTTAACTATCTTTTTTATTCTAACTTGTAATCATACAGTTAGGAGAATTCCTGAATCTCTTCTATTGACTGACTCTGGGCTGCTGATTGTGTGGTAAAATTTGTTCTCTAAACTTATTCCTGCTTGCCTTCTACCCACAGGTGGGTTAGACTCAGCAGTAACCTAGGCGATTCTTGGGCCAAAATTGTATTCCCTTCACTTTTCCTACTCGTTTAGCAAGTGATAAAAATTGCATTTCTGTGATTATCACACTTACAGATTTTAAATATCTCTGCCTTTGTTTCTGATCCAACTCTAACTTCCTTTAGCTATCAATATATGTAACTGAATATTTTTCCTTATCCCATATATGTGTGTGTGTATGTATATATGTATGTATGTATGTATGTATGTATATCTTATTATTTACAAATTTTTACTCCTGATTTAAATTTTGTCCTGCTTTATCTATACGTCTTTAAATTCTATTCTCTATTTCTAAGCACTCATATTCACACATCCTCCTGTGGTGAACTTTTCTCTCACGGGTTCCTCATGTTCTCCTTTGTACATCTGGTCACTTCTTCCATGTTTTGGGGGTTCACGGATCAGCCTCACGTCAGGGCACCATTATGTTGGGGCTGGGGTTTGGACCCCAACATTACAGACCTTAACCCAGCTGCTTACCAAAGGAAGCAGACTCCATAGTATACTGGAGACTCCAAGTGCTGGAGATGGAACCCAGGGCATTAAGCAAGCATCCAACCACTGAGATATCACATCCCATTCCTTAGCATATTTAAGGCCTATCTTAATTAGGGTTCCTATTGCTGTGGTGAAACGCTATGACTAAGGACAACTTCTGCTTACAGTTTTTAAGTCTATCATATAGGTAAATGAGGGCAGAAGCTGAAGCAAAGGCATGAAAGGCTGCTTCTTACTGGCTTGGCTTGCTCATGGCTTGCTCGGTCTTGCATACAACCCAAGATCTCCTGCCCAGTGATGGCACCACCCACAATGAGCTGGTCCCTCCCACATCAATCATCCAGTCAAGAAAATGCCCCACAGGCCAATCTAGGGGCATATTTTCTCAATTGCAGTTCTCTTTCCCCAGATGATCCAGTTTGTGTCAATTTGACAAAAACTAAGCAGCACACCGTCTTCTCTTGGAGAATTCTAGACGTAGTGGTGCGTGCCTTTAATCCCAGGTGTGGCAAGTGAACTCTGAGTTAGAGGCTAGCCTGGTCCACATAATGTGTTCCAGGACAGCCAAAGTGGCATAGAGAGATAGAGAGATTCTGTCTTAAAAACAACAATTTTCTAAATTTTTGTTAGGTGAACATTTTTTTTGCTACAATCTATATACCATATAGATTCTACGAATATTTACAGAATAGTCTACGAATATTTACAGAGTTATACAATGATGTTTCCATGGTTCTCATCCACCAGTCTCCCTCCAGAGGGCCCCTCACTGACCTTTCAGCACACTGAACCAGATTGTCTTAAAAAGTCCTGTGCTTGCTCTGGATCTTTGTAGCCTTGGAAAAAAGCCGAGGTTTGTATCCAGTTTCCAGGGCTTGAAGCATTGTCTTCGGCTTGGTGTTTCTGGCCTAGTTTCTTTTCTGAAGTGTGTTTGCTCACCCTGTCAGATGTTTTGCTTGTTGGGCCTTACCTCTTTTATATGGTTTGTCATTGCTTTGTTTTTGTCTTAAACTCCAATTAGATCTTAGATAGTCAGATAACCAAATTAGTGTATGATTTCCTTTCCTCAGAATGTCCTGGTTCTGTTGGTAAATTGTGTGGTTAACACTGGTTAAATGCAGATTACATTTGGGTAACTTCCTCAAGCCTTTAAAAAAAATCTTGTGCTGGGCGGTGGTGGCACACGCCTTTAATTCCAGCACTCGGGAGGCAGAGGCAGGAAGATCTCTGTGAGTTCAAGGCCAGCCTGGTCAATAAGAGCTAGTTCCAGGACAGGCTCCAAAGCAACACAGAGAAACCCTGTCTCAAAAAACAAACAAACAAACAAACAAAAAATCTTGTTTGCTAGCCCTACTGTTAAGCTCAGTGGTGAAGTGCTCACCCCTAAGCATGGTGAGGAGTCGAGTTTCATCTTCAGCACTGGGGTGGGGGGGGTGGTCTCCTACCTTGATTGAAATTTCAGATGTACCACCAGTTATCTAACATTTATCAAACTGTTATAATTGAGTTGTCTTCACTGCAATCAAAATGAATTTTCTAACTTAGCTATTTTGTGTTTTGAAATTAGAAATTAGTATTGAGATGTACCTGCCTAACACTATGAAAAGAGGGTTCAAGTTACTGTTAGAAGAGCTGGCATTAGACAGAACAAGAATGTAGGGGTGGTTGAGAACAGTGCAGCAGTTAGGAGCACTGACTTCTTGTCCAGAGTATGTGAGTTTGAGTCCCAGCACCCACAGGCTAACTCACAATCTCTGTAACCCCAGTTCCAGAGAATCCAGGGACACACATGGTGTACAAACATACACATGCATTAAATAAAAAAAAAACATAAAAAACATTAAAGACCCCTAAGTTTCTCAACATATGAAAATGATATAACCACATTAGGTTTATTCCAGAAGTGAAGGGTTGGTTTAACATCTGAAAATCATAGAAACCATATTAACAGAAAGAAATTTAAATTAATTACCTAAAATAAAAGCCACATGAGCATGCTAATAACCACCAGAAAATAAGTTGACAGATGCACATTTATTTACAATAAACTTACTAATATGGACATGGTGGCACCTGGCTGTAATCCCCAAAAGGCAGAAGGCTCATGATAAGCCAGTCTAGGGTTCAAGGTGAAACTTTGTTTCAGGAACAAAGAAAAAAATTCAAAACAAAATCTCAGCAAAATTACAAAGAGGAAATCTCTATAAAGCAGAAATGATGGAAGATTGGAAACTTTGTTATACTACCCTGTCTTAAGAAAAAAATTAGGAACTATGCAGGTTGTCTACTCTGGTCTAGCCAGGCCAATAGGGGGGAATATAAATATATATATATATATATATATATATATATATATATATATATATATATATATATATATATATATATATATATATATATATGAGAGAGAGAGAGTTTGGAAGGGTGTCAAATGGCCCTTTAACAGGGGTTGCCTAAGACCATGGGAAAACACAGGTCACAGATTTCTATGATTCATAACAATAACAAAGTTATAGTGAACAAAAATAATTTTATGTTTGGGGTAATCATAAAATGAGGAACTGTATTAAAGAGTCGCAGCATTAGGAAGATTGAGAACCAATAGTTTAGAAGGAATCTGATGTGGGATTCTCCTCTGTATGCTGTGATATCACTGGTGAATAAAGGAACTGCCTTGGCCTGTTGATAGGGTAGAACTTAGGTAGGCAGGGAAAACTAAACTGAATGCTGGGAGAAAGGAGGCAGAGTGAAGAGAAGCCATAGAGCCACCGCCAGAGACAGATATGCTGAAACTTTGCCAGTAGGCCACGAACCTCGTGGTAAAATATAAAGTAATGGAGATGGGTTAATTTAAGATATAGGAGCTAGCTAGCAATATGCTTAAGTAATTGGCCAAGCAGTGATTTAATTAATACAGTTTCTGTGTGGTTATTTTGGGAGTCTGGGCAGCCAGGAAATGAACAAGTGGCCTCCTTACTACAGGAATCCTTTAAAAGGAAAAAAATTTAATGTATGATTTTTGTGTGTATCTATGTGAGAATTTGTGTATATATGCAGTTGCCTGAGACCAGAGGGTGTCAGATCCTCTGGATTTACAGGAGGTGGGTGCTCAGCACTGGACATGGATCTGCTGGAAGACCAGCAACTGCTGGGCCATCTCTCTGGTCCTAAGATTCATTTTGACGTGATCATGGAAGAACAGGAAATAGCAGAAAAGTTTAAATCTTGTAGATTAGAACAGAGGTAGCATAATGGTAAGAAACACGTCTCCTGGAACTTAGGGTGAGGGTGAGAGTTCCTGTGAGCTCTGACAGTTAAGATGTTGGTAGTTCTAGAAAAGTGGTCAAAAGGCATCCAATCCATCAAAGTAGATCAATAGGCTTGAGGTCGGCTAGGAGCCCTGTTTCAGGAAAGGATTTTAGATTCCCCCACAAACCTCCTACCAATCACCAGGGAAGTATACTGTAGTATGGAGCCATCTTGAGAAGGACCCTGTTGTCCAAATTTGGACTGCTTTGCCGATTAGAACCCACGTAGACATTCCCTTGTGCTGGCTTTTTGGGCAGCTCCCTCCTGAGCCAATGTGACCCAGTAAGTTGATTCACGCTTGCTGTCAGTCCTATACTGTTGGGGACAAGTGCTACCGTATTTAGGAGAACAGGGAGTACATTGCGAACTGCAAGGCTGTAGAAGCTTGCCCGGAGTCCAAAGGCATGGCCAGCTGTGTGCAAAAGCCTTCACCCACAGTTTGCTGCTCTCTCCCAAATGTTACCTACAGGTAACTACTGGGTATATGAGGTGGAACTGTGGCTGTCATCCCAGCCTAGAAGCCCACCACCTCAAAATACCTGGAAAGAAGCTGACTGGACAGTTGTGCTATCACTCACAGGGCACTTCAGCTGAAGGAGTTCAAGGTTACGAAAGCTGAAAGTCGGGATGTGGTGGCACATCCCCTTAATCCCAGCACTTGGGAGGCACTTGGGAGGCAGAGGCAGGTGGATGTCTGTGAGTTTGAGGCCACCTTGGTCTACAGAATGAGTTCCAGGTCTATACAGAAAAACCCTGTCTTAAATGAGAGAGAGAGAGAGAGAGAGAGAGAGAGAGAGAGAGAGAGAGAGAGCCCTGTGCATGCACAGCTAAAGGAGTCCCTGAGAGAAGTTCTGACTAACTCTAAACACGACTCACTTGTCCTCCTCTGGTGAGCACTACAGGTAAAAGGGTACAGGGGAATCACCAGGCATTTTCCCCTGCCTGTGTGCATATGACTGGGGAGCCTGAGTTCTGGCTCCTGGAAGAGCACACCCATAGCAACAGCAAAGAGAGTAACAGCAGAGAGAAGCAACACTATCTCTGCCACCTCCTGCATCTTGTTTGACTAGACATGGCTCATAGGCCTACCTGCGGCCACACCAGAGGGAATGAAGTGTTTTCTGCTACCTCTTCCCCAGGAAGCATCCTACCCTCCATTATGGTCTGGTAAAAGGACAAGTGTTACCGGTGCCACAGACCTATATAAGTAGTGGCCAATGGCAGCAGTACATGAGAAAGCTCCCATCATGGCAGGGACCACCACTACCATTGCAGGAGTAGCACACTGTCCTACACATAGTCTGCTGTGTACGCTGCAGCTACATGGTCTGCTAGTGTCCCTACTCCTGTGCTACCTAACAGAGTCTTTCCATCTTTGACATAGAATCCACTATGTCCAATCTACTAGTCATAGACACAGAGACACCTCTGTCTCTCCTCAAAGCTCCAACTTCTTTATTTCCAGAGATTGTGTAATAAACTGAAATACCTCAAGACACATCTTTTTTTGTTTGTTTGTTTGGGTTTTTTTTGTTTGTTTGTTTTGTTTTGTTTTTGTTTTTCTCTGTGTAGCTTTGGTGCCTGTTCTGGAACTAGCTCTGTAGACCAGGCCTCAAACTCACAGAGATCCGCCTGCCTCTGCCTCTACTTCCCGAGTGCTGGGATTAAAGGCGTGCGCTCCCACCACCTGACTTAAGACACATCTTCTAACAAAACCGCTTTCCTGACCAGCCTTCCCAGGGCCAGCCGGATGGCTCAGCAGGTGGAGGTGCTTGCTGCTGGGCATGCCTGATGACCTGAGGTCAGTCTCAGGAACCCATAGTGGAAGGAGAGATCTGACTCTTGAAAAGTTGTCTTCTGACATCCACATGTTTACTGTGTCATGTGCACCCACACACAACTAATAAAATAAAAATGTTTAAAGTTGGGGCCGGAAAGATCGCTCAACAGTTAAGAGCACTTGGTACCCTTGCAGAGGACCTGGCTTTGATTCCTAGCGGCCATGTGGTGCTTTGCAGCCATCTGTATCTCCAGTTCTAGGGTATCTGATGTCCTCTTCTGACTCTTCTGGCACTAGTCACACGTGATACACTTACATACATGCAGGAAAACATACAAATAAATTGATTTAATTTTTTCATTTTTATAAGAAGGTTGTGTAGGAACAGCAGGGTTTTGTGGCACACCCGTAAGGGTCATAGCTCTTCGGCAAGGGATTCTAGAGTAATTAAAGTGGAGGAAATGCTGGGGAAAGAATTCACAAGAAATGACTATTTTTTTTTTAGTTCAAAGGGAAAAATGGACATTGGTGTACAAGAGGATTATAAAATCTAAAATATGCATGCATGACCAGAAAAGATGCTCACCAAGATATATGATAGTCAAACTGCCTGAAGTTTAGTATTAATTTTTTTTAAATCTTAAAAAGCCCAAGTCACATTTAAGGGCAACACTTATACTCATGAGATTTCTCTGCCAGAATCACACAGTCCTAGAGAAAACAAGTCCAGAAATAATTACCCAGCAAGGTTAACTTAAGAACTGAAGGAAAAAGAAAAGGACCTACCAAGATAAACAAAAATTGGGGGGAATTATGACTGCCAGACCACCCTGACAAACCATGATTAAGAAAGTCCTAGAGTCAAACATGTAAGAAAAAATAACCATTTTAAGTACATGAAAGTACAAACCCTTCTAGAAGAGTAGATACAAAAACAGAAATAGAGAAGAATCACACATGAGTACAATAAACTATCAAACCACAAAGCTTAATAAATGAAGAAAAGAACAAAGACCATGCAAAGCAGCCAGAAGGAAACAGGGAAATGACCCTCAGAGTCCATACCTCTGGAGGTTTGAATAAGAATGGCTACCATAGGCTCATATATTTGAGTGACTGCTCCCCAGTCACTGAAAGTGTTAGGAAAAAATTAGGAGGTGTGGCCTTGTTGGAGGAGATGTGTTTATCTGGGGGTAGATTTTGAGGTTTTCAAAAGTCCTTTAATCCCTGCACTCGGGAAGCAGAGGCAGACAGATCTCTGTAAATTCGAGGCCAGCTTGTTCGAAGAGCTGAACATGCTCCAAATCTACAGAGAAAACCTGTCTTGAAAAACAAAAACAAAACAAAACAAAAAAACCAAATAAACAAACAAAAAAGTCCATGCTAAGTCCATCAACCCCTCTCTTTCTGCCTGCAACTTTAGAACCAGATGTGAGCTCTCAGCTACTTCTCCAACTGTCAGTCTCCCCATCGTGATCCTGATGGGCTAACCCTCTAAAACTGTAAGCAAGCCCTCGGGCAAATGCTTTCATTTATAAACATTGCTTGGTTGTGGTGTCTCTTCAAAGCAATAGAACAGTAAGTAAGCCGGTGCCGTCCAGTAACTGAGTTAAATTCTCCAAATAAAAGATACGGATCGTCTAAGTGGATTAAAAGCAAACACAGTGCAGGAGGTAGCTGGACTAGCAGAGTGTTTGCCTTGACAGCAGGGGTTCAACCTCCTGTACTACAAAACCAAACACCTGTAACCTCAGCACTTGAGAAGAAGGTGGCTGTGAGCTCAAGGGCAGCCTGAAACACCTTCTCAAAGAAACCATAAAACAAACAAGAAGCTGCCAAGACTCAACAGTATGTTTCCTATAAGAAACACAATTCTGTAGTGAAAGCACATAATTAGAAAGGATGGAAGATAATATCACAGGAAAATAGCAACGGACTCCTAATGCCAGCAGAGTAGCTGCACCTTTAACTGACCAAACAGATCTTAACATCATATAAGTGAGAGACAACGGCTGCTATATAACGACCAAGGAATAAATTAATCAAAGATAATAGAAGCAGAGCATGGTGGTTCAGACCTGGAATGCCTGTGCTCAGGAATCTGTGTAGAAAGATCACAAGTGAACAGGTAAGCAACTAAAGAAAACATCCCACATATATATAATATATATTTATATATATTGACTCTAGAACAAAAATCCCATGACTTGCAGCCAAATGCATATACTAGAAGATGCTATACTGAGTAAAGGAAGTCAGACTCAGAAAGACAAATATTACATGTTTTCTCATATGATGAAGGAGAATTTTAAAAATGAACCTGAAAGTAAAATCATGATTCCTGGGCCTGGATATGGGGCAAGAATGAAATAGGATCAATAGCTGGATGTCATCAGTTCATGCTGTATGCATTTGCGGGAATATATACAGTCCCACAAAGACATATAATTAATATATGCTAATAAAAAGTTGAAAAGGTGCCAGGCAGTGGTGGCGCACACCTTTAATCCCAGCATTCCAGGAGTCCAAGGCAGGTGGATCTCTGAGTTCAAGGCCGACCAAGTCTGCAGAGGGAGTTTCAGGACAGCCAGGGCTACACAGAGAAACCTTGACTTGACCTGAAAAAACAGAAAGGAAGAAAGAAAGGAAGGAAGGAAGGTGTAGTGCCCTTTCAATTATATTTTAATAAATAAAGACTGCCCGAAGATCTGAGAGTAAAACAGTCCCACTGGTCATCTTTACAGACCAGATTATGGTAACACACACCTTTAATCTCAGTAGCCACAATGACATACATCTTTAATCCCAGTAGCCACTAGTTGCCATAGAAACTGGGCTACGGTGGTGCATGCCCTTAATCCCAGCCCTAGAAAGAATTATAAAATGGAAAGAAACAGCTCTCAACACACAGTGTTCTTCTGAAATTCCAGGAGGCAGAATCGCCATTTACAGACCGAGGTCAAGGTAAGAGCTGGTGGCTGCTGCTTTGCTTTTCAGATCTTCAGGTTGAACCCAAATTTCTGACCCAGAGTTTTTAATTAATTGTGCTTCAGGAAGGAGAGAAAGAAGAAAGAAAAGAAAAAGTTGAAAAGGAGACCCACCAAGATGGCTCAGCAGGTAGAGGTACTTGCATACAGGGATGCTAACCTGAGTTCAACGCCTGGATCCCGCTCTCAGGACTTGTCCTCCACATGTGTGTTGGGTCATATGTGAGTACCAGGCCCCAAATAGAAAACAACACTGAAGTCTTATTCCTTATGTCCATGGACTGTGCATGGGACCATGTTTCCAACAGCACGGTAATGGGACTAAACTAATGACTTCTGTGCAAGGAACACTGGAGTCATAGTGATGCTGTCGTCTGACATGGCGGGTTTGCAAACCTGTCTCCCTGTCTGTCATGACAATGCAGCAAACAACCAGCTAAGTCTAGCATTCTGGAGGCTGAAGCAGGAGGAGTATAAGGTTTAAGGTCACCCTGGGCTACAAAGTACCTCAAACAAACAAAGAGAGTAGCAATGTGGCTACCCACACTGGGAGTGTAGTGGGCTGTGCCATGCCTGTTAATGTAAATACTCTCTGATGATGACACCTTAAGAGTCATGTTTCAGAGTGTATCCCCATCCCTAACAATCACAGGTGCTTTTAACTGGCAAAACCTGAAAGTCTGCCATAGTACTGGGTGAGCAGCCACAGAAGACAAACCTTTTAAAAGTACTTTAAAAATCTAAAAAGAAACTACCAAAAAATGTGTGTGTTGTTTTTTTATCCACTCACTGTGGCCACAGGATCCAACTGATAAGAGGAAAACTTTGCTTTGTCTCAGCTTCCCAAGAGTCTCTGTCCCTCACTTCAGGGAAAGCACAGCTGATGGAGCCTGTGGTGGGCACGCCCTGTGCCTAGAGTGTGACAAAGGAACTGGGGCCAGGCCATGGCCCTAGGAGCCTTCATCATCTAGGGCCCACAACCCCTGAAGTAGTTATTTCTGCCGTCTGCCAAAATAGCACTATCAGCTGGGAACGATTGTGAAGGGACGGTTCAGAGTCAAACCGCAACAGTATTACCCCAGTGAAAGGCAGTGTCCGGACTGGGCAGTCCGCAGACTAGCCAGCCCTGGCGGCCGGCAGGGGCTGCTGGGAGGGGACTGCTAGTGGGCACAGAGTTTCCTTTTGGAGTGGCAGAAGCAGGGCTAGTTGTACATTTTTGTGGATATCGTAGAAACTATTTCCATTTTTCACATTGTGTTTACTTATTTTTGGTGTGGGTGTGAGGGCCAGGGGACAACTTTGCCGAGTAAGTTTCTCTTCCTCTCTGTCTTGTGGGTCTGAGATCTGACTCAGATGGTCAAGTCTGAGCACCTTCCTGCTGAGTCATGGCTCCTGTAAACTATTTTTAAAGGATCTATGTTATATAACATACATTTTATGGCATGCAAATTATATTGCAATAAAATATGGCATTATAAGACTAGCAGAACATTGCTGCGTTGCTGCTCCATAATACTCAAAATTTTTCCTTTTGAAATGTAAAGACATTTATAAAACATCTTCATTGTGTGGCTGGAGAGATAGCTCAGCCGTTAAGAGCACTGGCTGCTTTTCTTGAGTTCAATTCTCAGAAATCACATGGTGGCTCACAACCATTTATAATGGGATCTGATGCCCTCTTCTGGCCTGTAGGTGTACATGCAGATAGAGCACTCAAATACTTAAAAAAAAATAAATAAATCTTTTAAAATTGTAACAGGAGGTCCCACCGAGCATTGCAGCTGAGCCTGGGCCTTTGATATGCTTTTTTGTGAAGTGTTACCTTTTGTGTTTGCTGCCTTTTGTTTGAAGTATATAAATCTTCTCTGACTTCTTCTTGAAGGGTTCAAAGCCTCTGCATAACTTAGTTGGGAGGGAACTTGGAACACCAAGATGCCACATGACTGAGAATTGCTTTGTCGCTTGTCTTTTTGGGAAGCTTTAGAGGTCTGGGTATGCGGAAATTGACTTGCTAAGGTGAAAATTGTTTAGCAATAAAAAAAGCCTTTTGTGAAGCTTCAGTCAGTCAGTTCACCAGCAACTGACTCCCCTGTGGCAGCAAAAGCTAAAACTCACCCTAGAGTGACCCTGTTTCCTCCACAGACACCTGACACTACAAAAATCAAAACAAACAAAAAACTCTTTGTTGTATTAGAGTCCTAATGATGTGAAGAGACACCCTGACCACAACGCCTCTCATAAAGGAAAACATTTAATTGTGTTGGCTTACAGTTTCAGAGGTTTAATCCACTATCTTCATGGCAGTGTACAAGTGGATATCATGCTGGAGAAGGAGATGAGAGATCTACAACTTGATCCAGATAACAGGAAGTGAACTGTGTACCACACTGGGTGTAACTTGAGCGTATGAGACCTCAAAACCCACCTCCACAGTGACACACTTCCTCCAACAAGACCACACCTCCTAGTAGTGCCTTTCCCTGTGGGTCAAGCATTTGATCACATGAGTCTAGGCAGGCCACACTTATTCAAACCACCATATTCATCTCTGGTGCAGGGGAGATGGCTCTACCAGAGGACCCTGGTTCAAGTCCCATCTTACGGTCTCACTGTATCTTGGTGTAGTGGAATACACCTGCAATCTCAGCACTTGGAACATGGAAACAGGAATAAATTGGAGACCATGATGGACTACATGAAACCCTGTCTCAAAAAACAAACAAACCAGGCTGCCAATGGCCATCTCAGAAGAAGAGCAGGTGATAATTCACTCCAGAGGATTGGCCCACCAGCATGCAAGGCACTGATGGGTGAATCTTGGATAGGCAAGGTGCCAGGGGCTTTAGCCCCAGAATGTCTTTTGCTACTCCTGGGTCTTTATATGTTTACTGCTGCCATTTTTCTCTGGTATCTGGCATGGTATGAACCAGTATGGGGAGATCCCCACTGCCTTTAATGTGGTGTGAGCATCTCATGGAAAAATCCCATGGATTATTATGAAAATGATTCCCTCCAAAGCTGTACTGTTTAACTGAAACAATGATTTTATACAATAATAGTGTTTGTTTAAATAGAATTTTGAAGATTGAGGGTTTTTAATAGAAATAGTAAGGAATTATGGTAGATGTTGTTAGCTTAGTGGCAAAACTTATATAGGTAAAAGCAAGATCCAGGGCCGTCCCCCTCCCCGGATGAAACAGAGACAGCTGAGGATAGAAAAATAACAAGGAAATGTCACACAGCTAGTTTCTCTTGAAGCTCAGTTAATGATTAAGAAAAACGATTGAGTCCCAGAAGCTGTTAGCTCAAGTTCCTTTAATCTTAGTATTTAGAGATGTGTTCACAGGTTTTGGCGTGCATCATAGCTGAAATAAAACTTTAAAATATGACTTAAGGTTAGGTTAAGATGCTTTTGTTAATAGCTTTGAGGTGAAAAACCTTGGGAAACTAAAGTTTTGAAAGGCATATAGTTGTGTGAGGGACTCATTAAGGTCAGGGAACAAGAACAAAGCAACCCAATTATTACTGGCTGATGTGCCTTTCTTGTTAGGATTGGTTGGTGATTGAAGATGATGATTAATTCCTTGTACCTATTTCTGCCTCAGCTTCCTGATATAAAAAAACTATTGATGAGTGGGTATGTATGCACCCTAAGGATTTAAAGTAGAGCTGACTGCTTGTTTTTCAAATATAAAAGTTTAGGTTTGTGATTCTTTTAAGATAAATAAACTAATTGATCCTTTCTTGGTAACTGCAAAATGCAGCCTACCAGTAAAAGAACTGGATGGAAAAAATACCGTGCTTGCTCACCCTTTGCTAAGCTATAGCAAGCTGCTTGGATATGAAGTATATGGGTTCTTACGATAATTAGTTTTTCACCTAGAATATGTAAAATGTTTAATCATGTAAGGGATATGAAAAACATGCTATTCTTTTATAATTCACTTGGAAAATAGGATGTAACCACCTTGTAATTTTTATACTGCTTGAGAGATTTTGTTGGGTAGATACGTTGTAAGGGAAAAAATAAAGGTACTTAGAAAGGAAACATCAGGGTAGAAAAACAGAATAAAAACGGAATAGAGTAGAACAAGAGACAGTAAGAATAAGAAAATGAAGAACTAAGCTTTTGCCCTCAGAAAAGTCCTTGTGTGTCAGTTTGTCTGTCCAGTAGTTTGCCGGCTCTACAGCTCTTATTCAGTTTCTCTGACCTGCTGAAGGCTTCCCATTCATCAGCACCCTAGGTGAGATCTTGGCATGTTGGAGATGTGTGTGTGTGCGTTTTACCCTTTTCACAGGCCCCAGAGAGTTAAGTTTAGCCTACCTTGCTGGTCCCAGAGAATTAAAATTTACTCCCAAAGATAGAAACATCAAGTTGAGTGATATTCTGCCGACTCAATGGCTCCCCTGTAAACCCTGAGCAGCTAGAGGCTGGTACTCACAGCAGTGATCCCAGGCCCATCCAATGTCACAGCTGTGAAATTGAGCTCAGAATCCCAGGAACCAGCTATTTGGGCCTGCAGAAGCAAAACAACTGCCCCTCCACATCCCAGACACTTGGTGACTGAAGAAAGCGATAATAGACCCTGCAGTCAACCAGTTCTACCCCTAATGAACTCCCTTCTGCATCCTTAGCTACAAAACCCTACAGCATGCAATCTGTGATTTACTGAACTCTGGTCATTGAGTGTCTGAGTCCTGTGCCCCGATCATGGTGTGGTCAGAATTAGAGATTCCATTTCTCTGGTATTAAATAAAGTCTGCCACAGCTGTTTGAAGTAATTTATTATTCCTGAAAACTTAATTCTTACTTATTCTTATACTGCCTAAAACACCTTGGGGAGTTTGGGGACTACTGTGTGTTATAAATTGCAGTGATTTCCTGTCCATGCAAAGATTGTTCTGTTCATAGAGAAACATGGTAGTTTCATTATAAAAGACCAACACTCTAAATACTTTCTACCTTTATGCCTGTCTTAGGGTTTCTATCACTATGAAGAGAAACCATGACCACGGCAACTCTTATAAAAGAAAATATTTAATTGGGATGGCTCTCTTAGAGTTTAAGAGGTTCAGTCCTTTATCAGCCATGGTGAGGAGCATGGCAGCGTGCAGGCAGATGTGGTGCTGGAGAAGCAGCTGAGAATCCTACATCTTGCAGGAAATAGGAAAATGGTCTCTGACACTTGAGTAGCCTGAGCCTGGGAGACCTCAAAACAGTGACTCACCTCCTCTAACAAGCCCACACCTACTCCAGCAAAGTCACACCTCCCAACAGAGCCACTCCCTTTGCGGGCCATTTTCTTTCAAACCACCACAATGCCTCAGCATATAAGTATCAAACTATTAGACTTTGGACTGTGTTGTGTTAGAATGTGGGTTATTTTATTGTTTTCAAGATTTATTTTTAGTTTCACTTTAGTGTGTGCATGCACACTCACACGCGTATGCCATGACATGAGGGGGTCAGTTCTATCCTTCCACCATGTGGGTTCGGAAGACTGAACTCAGGGCATCAAGATTGGCTATTTTGCTGGTCCTGGTTTTTAATTTCTTTTTTTAAAAATATTTATTTATTTATTATGTATACAATATTCTGTCTGTGTGTGTGTCTACCTGCAGGCCAGAAGAGGGCATCAGATCTCATTTCAGATGGTTGTGAGCCACCATGTGGTTGCTGGGAATTGAACTCAGGACCTTTGGAAGAGCAGGCAATGCTCTTAACCACTGAGCCATCTCTCCAGCCCTTTAATTTCTTTTTTAAAACGAGGTCTCGTGAGGCTTACTCCTGCTCTGATGTCCCAAGGGCTGGGATATGAGGTGTATGCCACCACACCTCTATGTTTTACTTGGTGTTGGGGATCAAACCCAGGACTTCACTAGGCAAGAACTCTAGCAACTGAAGTATATCCTCAGCTCAGGATGTTTGATTCTTAAAAATTGCTATTTGAGAGCCAGCATGGTGGCTCAGCAGGTAAAAGCACTTGCTGCCAAGCCTGACAACCCCTGGGTGGGATCCTGAGAACTCACATGGTAGAAGGGAAAAACTAATCCTTGCGGTTTGTCCTCTGACCTCCATATTCTCTCTCTCTCTCTCTCTCTCTCTCTCTCTCTCTCTCTCTCTCTCTCTCTCTCTCTCTCACACACACACACACACACACACACACACACACACACAATTTTTTTTTGTTTTAAGATCAAAGCAGAGAGAACTGACTCCTTAGAAGTTGGGCTCCAACTTCATACAGATGGCCTCAAAAGTGATGGGAAATTCATTGGAACAAAACAAAGAAAAAGAATCATTAGATAAGGGGCTGAATAGATGGATCAGCAGTGAGGAGCATTTGCTATTCTTCCAGAGAACCTGAGTCTGGTTCCCAACACCTACATCAGGATGTGGTAAACCACCTGTAACTCTAGTTCAAGATCAGATACCCTCTCCTGGACTCTAAGGGCTCCTGCACGCACATGTGCACACACACACATGGCACACATAATTAAAAGTAAATATATATATGTGTGTGTGTATTCTTTTTTTGTTTTTGTTTTTTTTCTAACTATAAACTGATTGGCCCATTAGTTCAGACTTCTTATTAACTCTTATAACTTATATTAGCCCTTTATTCTTGTCTATGCTAGCCACATGGCTCGGTACCTTATTTGGCGGGGCAGTCACATCTTGCTTCTTCTGTGGCTGGAACAGTACTGCAGAATCAGCTTTCCTCTTCCCAGAATTCTTCTGTTCTCATCACCCTGCCTCTGCTTCCTCCCTGGTTGTCCTGCCTATACTTCCTGCCTGGCTACTGGCCAATCAGTGTTTATTTAAACTATAATTGACAGAATACACATTGTCCCACACCACTCCCCCCTCTTTAAAAAAAAACAAGAACTCTGAATCTAATATCCTTCATTTAGCTTTTCTCCTGACCATAAGCCATAACAACCTGTAACCAACATTCTAAACAAAGGAAAATATCCATAGTCCATTTTTTGGGAACATGGGCATAGTTTTCCAGGCTACTTCCAACTGGTTGGGGATGCTGATAATCTTATGGGGACCTAAAGAAAATTTAGAATTATGATCAAGCCCTGAATGGAGTATCCTGTGAGGCTTGATCATCTCAGGCAGCATCTCGAATCTGTTCTGGATGTAGAACTCAGACATCTGGGCCACCTGTTCCTACCAGAGATTTCTCAGGTGGTCTTCCTTGATCAAACCTGATTTTTCTTAACTTAGAATGAATCCACAGTCTCTCATTTCCTGTGGAAACAAAAGCAAAATCTTTTCTCCAAAGTAACATACCCTTTGACTTCAATTTTGAAGTCAAGGTATTTTCAAAATACTTATCTTGGATTAATTCAGCAGCATTTTTAAGCAAATATCTTTTAGCAGCTGTTGCTCCTTCCTCAGCATTCAAACAATTCAAAGTGAGCATAATAACATACAATATCCAGACTCTCTGTGTATTTTTCATCTTTACATGGCTTTATTTTAACCTCTATTTCTTTTATTTTTACTTTTAATTTTTGGCTTTTTGAGACAGGTTCTCTGTGTGTCTTTGGCTGTCCCAGAACTCTGTAGACCAGGTTGTCCTTGAACTCACAGAGATCTGCCTGTCTCTGCCTCCCAGGTGCTGGGGTTAAAGGTGTGTGCCACCACACCTTGAACTCACAGAGGTCTGCCTGCCTCTGTCTCCCAAGTGTTGGGATTAAAGATGTGTACCACCATACCCAATTACTCTCTTTCTTTTTTATTTTAAGGACTTTAACCTTTTTTCTGCATATATTTTTAAACACACACTAAACCATTTAGAGTTTTTTATCTTTGAATCTATCTTTATTATATATCTCTCTCTTTTTCTGACCACATGAGTCTTTAATTTGCTAAGCAATATAGGTAGGTTAAAGCCATGGCTTTGGCAGATGGATCCAGCCCATTCCTTAGCTTTTTGAGATTCCAGCCTTGTGGCGGAGGTACCAGCTGTAGCCATGCTTGTTGCCACAACTCTATGGCATTTCAAGGTCCCTGCCACCACCAAAAAGCATGTAGTCAGCTTTTCATCAACACCATTTAAGTGTTTCAATGGCAGAACCTCTTAAAAGAGCTGCAAGGTTTTGCAGCTAATGCTGAGTCAGGAAGCCGCTCTTAAATGAGAGCACTTGCCTCTAACAAACAGAGCCCACCTGAGAAAATGCTGCTATTAAGAAGACATGCTTAACTCTATTCTTTTTTGTCTAGAATAACTTCCCAAGCTCTCTCAGGCTTTATGTGGATCAGTTGTCCACGTGGGCACCATTTGTTGTTGGGGTTTCTGTTCTGCTCAGTTCCCACAGTCGTTAAGTCCCAAAGAAATCACAGAGGTCTACATTAACTATAAACTGATTGGCCCATTAGCTTAGGCTTCTTATTAACTCTTATAACTTATATTAGCCCATTATTCTTGTCTATGATAGCCACGTGGCTCAGTACCTTATTTGGCAGGGCAGTCACATCTTGCTTCTTCTGTGGCTGGGACAGGACTGTGTGTGTATTCTTTTTTAAAAAAATAATTAAATTGTCTGAGGTTAGGACAGAACTCCCAAAAGTTTTCAGAATGGCCATAAACATACTTCTGACATTTTGTATTCTGAATCTGTGCTAGGTGGTGTTCTCATCAATTAACTCTGAAAAACACTGAAGATGCTCCAGGTCTTATACTGTCAAATATTCAACCAAAATTTAATTCTTTATTTAAAAGAATGCATACCCTTCTCATTAGCATGTAAGTTTGTTTCATGTTTAATTAGTGGTACAATTAAATTATTAATTATATACTGAGGTACAATTATATGCTTCATTTATTCTTTTTTGTCATCTTGAAACAAGCTAGGTTCATCTGGGAAGAGAAAACTTCAATAGAGAAAATGCCTTCATCAGACTGGTCTATGGTTGTTGAGGGCCCAGTTCACTGTGGGTGGAACCACTTCTGGGCAGATGGTCTTGGGTAGAATAAACTGCACAAGTCATAGAGAGCAAGCCAGTAAGCAGCATTCCTCCATGACCTCCAGGTTCCTTCTTGAATTCCTGTCCTGATTCTCTCTATACTAGGCCATATACTGACCTGAAATAAACTTTTTCCTCCCCAAGTTGTTTTGGTCATGGTGTTTTATTATGATTCTAGAAAGCAAACTGAGACATATACCAAAGAATTGTAAAATAAGTTTATGATTTCTTATCAGTGTTTATTTATATACCTATTTTATATGTCTTTGTATACTGACAAACAGTACTTTTAATGGGATATAACAAAGCCCTTTATATGCTCAAAATTAACATGTACCTATAGGATACACACAGTAAAAGTAGAAGATAGAAAATTAGGAACTTTTTTGACATTGAACAAAAGCTCTGTGGAATTGAATCTTGACTATTTTTTCTTTGTTAATGACTTTATGATGCTGATTAGCAGGATTTGCAAATGCATCCTGTTTTGTAGCCCTCACTATCCATCTCTAGAACTCTTCCGTCTTCCTCATCTGAAGATCTGTGCCATTGTGCACTAACTCTCCACACCCTTTCCCTCAGGGCCCTGGCAACCATCTTTCTACTGCATAGCACAATGGATTTGACAGGAACCTTGTACATAGCAGTTATTGACATAGCTTATTTATGTCTTTTTCTTTTTGAAACAGGTATCTGTATCCCTGGCTGTCCTGGATTAAGGCTAGATGCTCAAGAGGATGGAATTAATTGAACTAAAAAGTATTTTCAATGTTGAAGTATAAAAGTGAGGGATTTATTATCAATTTTAAAAAGACACTTAAACATGGCACTGACATCAGCTTCAGCTTGCTGAGGTCCTTACTATGGATGTTATTACAATGGCTGGGCATATGTGGGGCCACACGTCAGAGGGGCAAGAGTGGAAGGGACAATGTTCCCAGCGATCTAACGTCCCCACCAGGCTCACTTCTGAGAAGTTTCACTGCTCACCCTTGCCACGCTAGGGACAAGGTTCATGTACCCTCGGCCACACTCAAGTGACACCCACACCACAGCAGCTCCACTGCTGAACACTAAGGAATGCCTATGCTCTTATACAACTGCTTGTCGTTCACATTTTTTTTTAAAAAAACAATGCACTTTAAAGGTTGAACACACACACATACACTAAAGGTTGAAAACACACACAATTAAAAAAGCCAGTCCTGTTAATCCTATAGTTTTGTGAGATGATGTCTCATCATGTAGCCCAAGCTGGCCTTGAACTATTATTCTCTTGACTCTGCCATGCTGGGGTTATAGGTTTGTACCACTAACTACATCCGGCTTTAGTTTTGTGGTTTTAATAACAGAAAGTCTACCTGGGAATGTCCATCTCGCAGGCACATGGTGAAAGTGGATGATTTATCAAGGGCAGAGGCCTCCGTTTGTAAATGGATGGTGGCTACTGCACAAAGAACGAATTCAGGCCCTAGCAGCTGAGCCCAGTGCAGCAGAACTTGCCTTGGGGTTCACAGAGTGCTCAGTGAGTGCTGTCTGGGGCAGGGCTGGCCCAGGCTGGTGGGAAGGTTACTGTGCTTTGGTTACTCTTCACTTTATTCCCCAGGGCAAGTACAAGTTCCTGCTGAAAACAGACTCACGGGTTAGGTTGGAAAGAAGAATCCAGACGTTAGCTACAGATGGAGTTTTCATTCATGCAAACTACCTTGGGTATAAAGCAAATGGAGTAGGTTTCTCTGCTTGAGCATATCAGTATGTGGTAAAGCCGTGTCTCCAGTAGCTGGACCAGATGCTTACGTTCTCAGTATGGCCTCCCCTACATGCCTACAATGACTTACAGTGCCTCTTCATCATTCAACTTACTCTTTAACCCCGTGGTTCTCAGCCTGTGGGTCACAACCCCTTTGGGGATTGGGTGACCCTTTCACAGGGGTCACACATCAAATATTCTGCATATCAGATACATTTACAATTAATAACAGTAGCAAAATTACAGTTATGAAGTAGCAACGAAAATACTTTTATGGTTAGTAGTCATCATAACACGAGGAAATATGTCAAAGGGTCGAGGCATTACGAAGGTTGAGAGGCACTGATCTATCCTCTGGTAAACTCTGAGGAGCAATGTTCTCACAGTGATGGATTTTGATTGAGAACACAGTCATGGGAGTTTTGTTCTCGGGCTTATTGTGTTTGGGGGCACATGCAATTTATTTTTTTTAATTAATTATTTTAAAAAGAAAACAATCTTTTTTTTTCATTTTACATACCAATCCCAGCTCCCACTCCCTCTCCTCCTCCCCTTCCTTCTACCTAACCTCTCCAGCTCATTCCCAATCCACTCCTCAGAGAGAGTAAAGCACATTGCTTTGGGGAAGGTCCAAGGCCCTCCCTACTATATCTAGGCTGAGCAAGGTATTCATCCAAAGAGAATAGGTTCCCTAAAAGCCAGTACAAGCAGTAGGGATAAATCCTGGTGCCACAGCCAGTGGCCCCACAGTCTGCCCCAGCCATACAACTGTCACCTACATTCAGAGGAACTAGTTTGGACCTATGCTGTTTCCTTTCCTGTCTTTCTGGAGTTGGTGAGCTCCCATTAACTCAAATAAACTGTTTCAGTGGGTGTACCCATCATGGATTTGAACTCTTTGCTCATATTCTCATTCCTCCCACTCTTCAACCAACTTTGGGAGCTCAGTCCAGTGCTCCGATGCAGGTCTCTGCCTCTGTTTCTGTCAGTTGCTGGATGAAGGTTCTATGGTGACATTTAAAGTGTTCATCAGTCTGACTACAGGCAAAGCCAGTTCGGGCCCCCTCTCCTCTATTGCTTAGCATTTTAGCTGGGGTCATCCCTGTGGATTCTCTAGAAGGGCACATGCAATTTGATTTGGTGGGTGGGAAGCTGAGGTTATGCCAGTGAGAAAGGCCAGGGGTAATGGATAAATTTAGATAAAGCAGCTGAGAAACACTAACGAAACCCTATAGCTCAGTGAAAGCAGTGGCTGTGGTGACCAGCTCTAGAAACAGCTCCTGAAACAGCCTGCCCTAGGAAGCCCTACCACTTCTCTTTCTAATCATTATGTTCAATAGGCTCATGGTGCTCTCCTGATCCTGAGCTTCATCGCCATTCTGACCCTTGTTGCCGCCCAGAACATTCGGTTTTTCCAGGCCATGCTGCTTCCTAGTCTTACCTCGTGCTGCTCTCATAGCTCTGCGGTCCTTAGTGTCTTACAAGTTCATCTTCACTTAGGATCACAGGGGAAGACACCTAATTGTCCCTGACAAACAGTTGTCACCCGGAAGGCGTGTTGCCTCAGTATCCTGGCTCACAACTCAGTACCCTCTGGTGACTGTCCACCTCTGGCAGCAAGCTATAGTCAGCTAGGGATAGTGCATGTTACCATACAATATGCATGACACAGCAGATATTCAAACACTTCAGAGAAGGCAGAGCTCAATATGTAGCAGGAGGGACTCAGGTTATGTTGACTCAGGACTTTCTAGTGGTCACAGACTGTAAACATCAGATTCCTGGGGGAAAATTAAGTCTTTGGTACAGTTAAAAGGTCCTCAAAGTTCGTGGCTGCTCAGAACAGTTTGGCAACACTGGACATTTGTGTGACTATTTGACTTTAAGGACACCAGCCAATCAGAGTACTAGAACAAGGTCCCTTCATTCATCTACATTAAGTGGTGCTGCTGAAGGAACACTTTTCTAAGACTTGAAACAAAAGTGACAAAAATACAGATAAGTTAAATGAGAATGCCCAGCTAATATTTAATTACTCTCAGAAATTGGTTCTCTTTTACTCTTACTTGGATCCTATGTTCCTCTCATATTTTTGCACAGTGATGAGAAGTTAGCTTCACAAGAGATCTTACTTGGCTAAATAAGAAACAGCATGATATACTATCCTTGTCGGACATCTTGACTTTACACATCTCTAAAGAAGAAAGGCCAGGGGGCTGGAGAGATGGCTCAGAGGTTAAGAACATTGCCTGTTCTTCCAAAGGTCCTGAGTTCAATTCCCAGCAACCACATGGTGGCTCACAACCATCTGTAATGGGGTCTGGTGCCCTCTTCTGGCCTGCAGGCATACAGACAGAATATTGTATACATAATAAATAAATAAATAAATAAATAAATAAATAAATAAATATTAAAAAAAAAAAAAAAGAAGAAAGGCCAGGTAGTCCTGAATGTGAAAGGCAAGACTAAATAACTTCTACAACATTGCAGAGCGTCTTCATGATCTTGGGGGTAAAGGGTTTCTTAAACAAAATACAAAATCTCTAAATGTAAGTAGGTGAATTTGACTATAGTAAGGACTCTATTCATGAGTTGGAGTAGAGTGAAGGCTCACTGGTTAGGAATGCACACTACTCTTGCAGAGAATCAGAGTTCAGTTCTTAGCATCCACTTCAGGTGGCTCACAACCACCTGCAATTTCAGCTCTGATGGGTTGGATTCCCTCTTCTAGACTTCATGTGGCATGACACTCTGAACACCTGCCTCTCAATATACACATAACTAAAAATAGAAAAATAACTCTAGGCACCAAGGCATCATGAAGAATGAATCATAGGAAATATTTGCAAAACACAAAATGACAAAGAAATTGTATGCAGAATATATACACCCATATGTGCCACAGTTTAAAAGACTTTGTACCCTTTAGCATTCATGTTGGAAGTTAATTCCCTTAGGTGTCTTTCAGCCATTTGAGATTCTTCTGTTGAGAATTCTGTTTAGCTCTGTACCCCTTCCCCTTTTATTAAAAATTGGATTTAGTATTTTGATGTCTAGTTTCTTGAGTTCTTTACATATTTTGGAGACCAGTCCTCTGTCTGATGTGAGGTTGGGAAAGATCTTTTCCCATTCAGTAAGCTGCCCTTTTGTCTTCTGTGTTCTTTGCCTTGCAGAAGCTTCTCAGTTTCAGAAGGTCCCATTTATTTATTGTTGCTCTTAGTGTCTGTGCTACTGGTGTTATATTTAGGAAGTGGTCTCCTATGCCCATGTGCTCAAGGCTACTTCCCATTTTCTCTTCTATTAGGCTCAATGTACCTAGATTTTTAAAATTGTTTTTATTGAGCAATATGGTTTCTCCGTTCCCTTCCCTTCCTCTCCCTCCCATTCTACCTTCTCCCATGGTCCCCATGCTCCCAATTTACTCAGGAGATCTTGTCTTTTTCTATTTCCCATGTAGATTAGATCCATGTATGTCTCTCTTAGGGTCCTCATTGTTGTCTAGGTTCTCTGGGATTGTGATTTGTTGGAAGAAGTGTGTCATTTGGGGTAGGCTTTGAAGTTTCAAGATGCTCAAGCAAGGCCCAGTGTCATTCTTTCTGTGGCCTGTCAATCCGGATAGAGAATTCTCAGTTAACCTCTTTGACACCATGTCTGCCTGTATGCTGCCATGCTTCCTATCATGATGACAAAGAATTAGATCTCTAAACTATAAGCCAGCCTCAGTTAGAAGTTTTCCATTATAAGAGTTGCCATGGTCAAAGTTTCTTCCCAGCAATAGGAACCCTAACTAAAACAGAATTTGGTACCCGGGACTAGGGTATTGCTCTAATAGATTAGACTATGCTTTTGTTTGGAGGAATATGGATCACATTAGGATTTTGGATTAGAAAAGCAGTTGAATGTTTAAAGTCTTGGGCTTAATGGGCCATACTATAGGAAAATGGAAGACAGTGGTATTGAGGGTGATTTGAACTGTGGGAGCCAACCTCAAGTGGTTTGAGAAGAATATTAATATGTGGCCTAAAGATAGTTCTGATATTTTGGAGAAGAATGTGGCTGCTTTCTGCCCTTTTCTTAAAAAAAATATGCCTGAGGATAAACTGGAGTCATGGATTAACAGCTTTGGCAGAGGATAGTTCCAAACAACCTAGCATTGAGTGCTGTGTGGCTATTAATGACCAGTCTTATGCAGATCTATAATGAAAAAGAGCAAGCTGAGCAAGGAAAAATACAAAATGAACATACAGCACAGGACAGGGAGTGTAAACAGATCAAAGAAGTCTGATGCTTAGTGGAATAAAGGGAGTGGTGACCTCAGAGCAAGGCCCCACCCAGCTAAGCTTCCAACCTATGAAAATGAATTAAAGGAAAGTATAAAGGAATTTAAAAACATAGGGCTGGGTGTAGTGGTACACACATTTAATCCCAGCACTCAGAAGGTAGAGGCTGTCAGAGTTCAAGAACACCAATAGAAACCCTAACTAAGAAAGAAATTATCTTGGAAGTGGCTCTCAAGACAATGAGCCTAGTGACAACTTAATCTTGGATTCTTGTCATCTAGGGTGATGAGAAATAATTTCCTTTCCTTCAAATTTACTATTTTGGGTACTTTGTTATAGCAACACAGTCTAAGACAGAATATGTGTGTGTGTGTATTAGAGAATGTAAGACAATGGGCATTTTTCTCTTGGTTTTTCGAGACAGGACTTCTCTGTGTAGCCCTGGCTGTACTGGAACTCACTCTGTAGACCAGGCTGGCCTTGAACTCAGAGATCTGTAAAGGAAGTGTCTGTCCCACTTGGTCACAGTCGTTCAGTCCCAAAGAAAAACACAGAGGCTTATATTAATTATAAACTATTTGGGTTATTGTTCAGGCTTATTACTAACTACCTCTTACAACTTAAATTAGCCCTTAATTCTTGTCTATATTTAGCCATGTGGCTTGGTACCTTTTCTCAGTAAGGCTCTTACCTTGGTTCCTCTGCTTTTGGATGGATGACTACTGCATCTCTACCTTTCCTCTTCCCAGAATTCTAGACTGGTTGCCCTACCTATATTTCCTGCTTGGCTACTGACCAATCAGCATCTTATTGAAACAATAAGAGTGACAAATCTTTACAGTGTACAAAGCATTTTTCAGAGCAGAGATCTGCCTGCCTCTGTCTCCCTAATGCTGGGATTAAAAGTATGTGTTAACAGGTATTTTTCAGAAGTAGAAATGAATGAAATGGCTCCCAACTTTAACCACATTCACTGAAATGCATATTTAAGCCTAGAAATACCCACCAGACTGGCCAAAGTTTAAGTCTGGTAGTACCAATATTGGTAATAATACAAAATAATGGGAATCCAAACACTCTGGAGGTGGGAGAGCAAGATGGCACCAGTTGAAGATGAAGACATGAGTCTTTTCAGGACCCTGGAATCCTTGCACATTCATGCCTTAGAGAAGTATACAGAGGCCACAGAGCTGCACTGCTGTGCACTGTAAATCCCACCTGGAAACAACTCCAAGTTTACAGCTGGCTGAACAGTGGCAGAACAGTATCAGAAAGAGATGAGACTCTGACCTTTGAAAACCAAGAGAGATGGCTGGTGATTAACAGCACTAGCTGATCTTCCAGAAGACCTGAGTTTGGTTCCCAGTATTTACACGGTGACTTACAGCCATCTATAACTTCAGTTTCAGAGGATCCATACCTTCTTCTGGTCTGTGCAGGCACCAGGTACGCATGTGGCACACATACATAATACATAACATCTACAACAACTAAACAAAAAACCCTGGAGTCCTATAGCCCAGTGTGGTGATGCATGCCTGTTATTCCAGTACCTAAAAGGTTGAGGCAGAATTGCTGAATTTGTGGCATTGAGAGCAACATGCCAGCAAGGGCTACTTAGCAAGACCTTGTTCTAACATCAATCATTTGAATCCTACTTTATGATATGTTGGAATGTCAGTGGCTCCTGGCAGCTGTTCACAGAATCAAGAGCCAAGAGTACAGCCTTCTGACTTCTTGCTAAGGCTACTCTCTGTCTCCCGACTCCATGACTATGAAAGCACAAATGTGTGCTGGATGAAGGTTTGGTGATGGAGAAACTAGGTCAGTGTGTTTCCACAGCCTTGTGTAGACTGTTTTAGATTATCCTTCATAAAGACCTGACTCCTAGGTCATGTCTGTTCCAGATGCTAACAAATTCAATAACTGTAATTCCTACTGTTCTGTTAGAGTGAAGACTAGGTGGCTCTTACCTGGGTGGGGACAGGGACTAAGATTGAGTAGGTCCCCAGGATGAGAAAGGAGATGGTAGTGGTCATCTCAACATCTCAAAAACCCTCACAAATAATATGAAGGAACACTTAGCCTTGTACCATCACTCACATGTCCCAGGGAAAAGATATTATCTGCTTATTCCATGAAATGTATCACAAAGGCCTTGTTATGTACAACAGTTGCAACGGAATCAGGGTGCACAGAAAATGTGTATGGAACCCTCAGTGTAGTATTTTGAACCTTAAGAGTACAAGTGGAGAAATGGGCTGCCTTAATGCAGTGTGCTACTTCCCTGGCCTTGTCCATGAGGTGATTTCATGACCAATCTCCTTAGTACTTGTGCAGCATCATGCCTGTAGAGTTCCACAGATGCTGAAGAGCTCTTCCTGCAAAGGTGTCAGCTAGAAAGCTGAGGTTCCACCATAAGCAATGTCAGGAGGAGGCTAAAAGGGCAGTGAGTCCTTGAGTTCACCTATGTGCTGCTTTCTTGACAAATGAAGACCGCACTGTTGCTCAGGTGTGAAGGCCACAAATCACACAGACAACACACAGATAAGTCTAGGAGATCAATAGCAAGTGTGCAAGAGAAACAGGATAATTTTATTATCAGGTTTTGCTTAAAATAACGGTACAATAGAACCTCTACAGTTCAGCATGATTAGACATGATTATAACTTGAATATTCTTTAAGAAACAAACGACAACAGAAATGAACCAGCACAAACTACAAAATCACTAGAGGAAAGGGAAGCCATTTGTCTGATAAAATATGTGCTATAGCTAAACTTCCTTAGAAACTACTTCCCAACCACTAAGTACCTTCACCAAGTTATTAATCAAATGCTTCCTATATTTAGACACTGATGATCAAGTGGACTGAAACACATAATGCTTAATCTTGTTTTTTTTTTCCATCTATAAAAGAACAGTATTTCAAGAAAATAAAATATTTTCTAAGCACAGTTTTCTGAAAACTTCAATGACCTTTTCTGGCTCAGTACCTGACTTGAAATGTTCAAATGTTTTTATTGCACACAACAGAAACTTGAGCAGCAAACTATGTGCATGAGAAGCTGATGAGAAACAAGATTGGAAACCCCTTTAAATTGTGTTCCATTTACATGATTTAAATATATAGTTCTCTATATCTTTAATCAGTATAAGTAAAAAGGTAAATTTCTGAACAGCACAGAAATACAAACGCATTTAGAGCTTTACAAAATATATCCAACCCCTTAGACATGCACAATCTTTTAATTTTGGAGTGTTATACCATACACGGGAACCAGTTTCTTCTTCATAATGTAGAAAGTCATTTTTATGAAGTTATTTTATATGAAAAAATAAAGATGCACATTCCTTTTCTCTGTCTCTGAAAAAAGTTTGTGGAATGTTGGAAATTATGGAAAAGCAATTTCAAAGCAATGAAGTCATAAGACTTGGAATGACAAAGTCTTAGCGGCACATTATGTTATGAGGAATGATGATCATCGTTAAGTGTTTTGAGGAGTATTTTGTCATAGCTAAAGGCTACCAAGAGATGGCATGGAAATCCATGAATGCTGGGCTATTTTTCATCAAAGAACAAGAGTGTGTAAATATTGCCACTCAGGAATCTCAAGCAATATCCCAATACACTAACAGGCTGGTGCAGTTAGCACCACAGACCAGAGCCAACAGCTTCTGCCCTAACAGGCTGCCCTCTGTGGAGGCTGCAGCAGACATCTGCCTGCGGGTATAGATCAGGATGCTGACCTGCAGGACTTCCAAACTTACCAACATGGGAGGGAAAGGGGCCTCCATAGAATATATATGAATATATAGCTTCAATAAAACCTGCCTACCAGAAAAAGAATGTTACAACTTCACTTAGAAATGTAAACAGCTGATTACAATTCTAACTTCTTTCAAAAGAACTCATACCTTAAGTAGGTTAAATACTGATGTCAAAATACTCTCATTCAAACTTTAAGTGCCCTGTTCTCCAGCCATGTAATACCCCATTTTTGTTTTCCTAATTTGCTTTCTTCTTAAGTTTCTAAGGAAAGCTATTCTAAAAAACAGTAACTGCTTAGTGCAAAACCTGGAAAGCAACAGGATTGAGGAAGCCCTTCTTGCGTTCAAGAAAGCTCCTCTTCATTCAAAAGGAGAGGAGAATTGCTCTTAAGCTTGGGAGCTAGTGAATCATGAATGGATTTGGGGTTGGACAGTTCATATTGGTTATGAATCAAGTGTACATATAAAATTGCTCTCCATCTGTTACATACAGCTTCAGAATTTCTACTCATCTAGTCCACAAACTCACCACTTTAGTTTTCTCCCTTACCAATGTCACTGTCATTGATAAGGCTTCCTTAAAACCACCTGGACAACAGTGCAGCTACCGCCAATGACTGCATCCTGTAAACCTGAAAAATGTTGGTTGACTTTTGCTCCCTCAGGCCCTAGTTACAAACACTCAGTTCTTAAACACAAAAGCATTGTTGATCACCAGAGAAAGTGTGGGCTCCAACAGACACATCTCTGGGGGCAAGAGTCAAAAGGCCTGCTGTTGGTTCCAGGGCTCCCGTGCCAGAGTTTGGAGATTACTCATTAGTTAGTCTCTCACTGGTGTGTGCGGGGCTCCCTGGGCTAGGGCCGTATCTCCTGTTCTCCACAACACTGGCTACAGCAGTGCCTGTGCCAACGACAAAATGGTCCATGGCCCTTGAAAAGTCACTGTTTCTCTGAACCTGAAGGAAGTAGGCATATGGTCTTTTGACCATTCTAAGATGTTTTATATTCCCAGTTATTTTATGCTGAAAGCCAGTTAAGTGATCATTTTAAGAATTAAGTTTTAATTTACATTGATTAAATTAAAATATACACTTAAGCCTGACAGAATGGTAAGATCCTATAATTCCAGTTATTTGGGAGACAGAGGCAGGAGGATGGCAATTTAGAGACCTGTGTAGTAAGACTGTGAGATCCTACGCAGGGGGACCCATACATACACTCAAATGGAAATGTGATACAAAAGCAGCATTAAATTTCATTTAATTTTTTTCCTCAAGCATATTCCAAGGTGAGTGTTGCACTGCTTTTAAGTGACAGCAAGCATTTACCCAGTCACATAAACCTGGTGCAAACTAAAGAATTATCACCTTACTGGCTAACCAGGCAGGGCTCCTAGCAATAACAACTACCACAGGACATCATCATGCTGCAGCCACATGAAGAACATCTAAGAATCCCAACAGTCTCGGCACAACACTGATGAAAGAGCCTTTTAGTTGAGTGTGGCTTTGCTTCTTCTCTTTTCAAATATTCCCTGGCTGAAGCAAATGAATGGTGTTCTCCCATTAATCAATTTATTTATCTCCCATTAATCAACTGTCACTGGATTCTTTCGAGTTATTATGCTCAACTGAAAGTAGTTTGTATTTTGTGTGAAGTTCAGTTCAAATTGCAAAGTTTTAGAGATACTAGATTATGCCCTGTGTTCTTTTCATAGTCTATAGGGCACCTGATAAGGAATGGATGAAATATAATCAGTGTCCTTAATTAGGCCCCTTATTTTCCCACTGCTTGTTAAATCAAATGTAGATATAATGGTTATTCCACATGTCTTCTGTTACTAAAGGCAGATTGCTCCCCATAAGTAGTCCCTGAGAACACCGATTAAAAATCCCCTGAAAAGCAAATGACAGTCATAAATGACAAATACATGGGCTCCAGCTGTGGACAAATCGTGAAAGGTTGGCCAATTCATGCCTGCAGTAATATAAACTTTACCAAACAAGTGACTCATGGCATGGGTATGGACTTATTCTCTTGCTTCTTACATTTCTATAGTTTGAGGTGCATACATGTGTGCATGTGTGTGTGCGCGCGTGTGTCTAAGCATGTACACGACACCCTGCCCACACGGAGGTCAGAGGACAATCTTCAAGAGTTGGGTCTTGCCTTCCACCTTGTTTTGAGGCAGGGTCTCTCTTGTTTCTGCCAATTCATTGCACACTGCAGGCCAGCTGGTTTGTGAGCCTCCTATCTCACTGTAGGAACACTGGATTATAGATGTGGCTTTTCATATGGGCTCCAGGGATCTGAACTCAGGTTGTCAGGCTTGCACACTCAGCACTTTTACTCACTAAATCATTTCTTCAGCCCACTTCTTGGTTTTCTAAATGTGAGCTAAGTTGTGGTTTACACTTAACCTTTACTGGTCACTTTGTCTTTTGAAGGTAAGGAGGCTTTTCAGTCAGGGAAGGAGGAAGTCAAGTACCTCTGAAAGGCTCAATGCAGAGTAAGACTAAGAGAAGGCCTGCAGATCTGCCCAGATCCAATGGACAGCCATTCACAAGAAACAAGGCACACATTTTAGATAACAAAGTGCTGCTGATGAAGACTGCAGCATAGCTGGGGCTCATCATGCTAGCATGTGAGTCCTTAAACTACTGCCCTACAGCCATGTGCCAACCCTGCAGTGCTGCTGAGCCACCACTGCCTGCACAGTCACTGCCAGGAGGAGACACAGAGTGGCATCTTTGCTGCCTCACATCAACTTTGTCAGAAAGAAATTCATCTGAAATGACATCTTATCCTCAGAGTTTTTCCCTCTTGACTTTTTCACAGCTCTGGGAAGAAATGAGTTGGTAAATGTGTTGACTGGGTAGAAGGCCCCCTCCATGTCCCACCCCCACAAAACTTCACCATAGAACTCAGCAAAGTAATATAGGCTGGAATGCACATTCCCTACATTTTACAAGTACATTTTAGGGCTAACTTCAGAGAAAGTAAAATAGTAATATAACTTAATTTTAGTCAATATAAATTACAATGACCATCTAAATATTTAAACAGCAAAATAGAACAAAATATACATATGCAAAAATTCTAAACAAATGTACAATCCCAGAACTTAAAATTCACTAGAAGGTTCATTGTGTGCATTAATTAGGCTCAGAATGAAGTAAAAGTAGTCAATTTCACCCCCAACCTGGAAAGCCATTCCTGCTATGGTTGTGATTTCATCTGTTCGGCATCCTGTAACATTCATTTAGACAGAGTGCAACCGTCCATGTAAACAGTTTGTTATCTTGCTCCCTGGGTAGGGACTCATAGACAGAGACCCTAGGAGCAGCAGATGAGGAGGGAGCATTACCCTTTAGAGAACACAGTAACTTCTGCTGTGGCTTCAGGGCTTCCCGTTGGGTGGCTCAGGAAGACTCTGAGGGGTAGATGTGGTGAAAGTTGACAGCCATGAAGACATAGCTGTCTTTGCACTGGAAAAAGCTCCTCCCACTGACTGGCCTGTGTGAAAAATAAAAACAGAAGAAAAAAAATATGACCTTAATAAAAAGGTTTAACTTTTTTGCATCCTGGGAATGGAACTCAGGGAATCCTCTAATACCGAACCAAACCTCTAGCCTATACTTACTATTTTGTTAAGACAATGAAAACCCAACAAACATGAATAAGGTTAACTCACTGAAACACAGTAAAATGATATAGCTACTAAAATACCACTTAAATTTTTAGTTCAAAATAATCTTTCCATGGAAATGTCTTAAAGAAAACCGAGTAATTTCTTACCACAGGAGCCACACTAGACACTTTGTAGGGGTTAATAATACAATTTTATAGCCATAGCACTAGCAACTCTGTGAATCAGAATTAGCTGGAGAACTTAAAAAGTCAAACACGGGGCTGGAGAGATGCCTCAGGAATTAAGATCATTTACTGTTCTTCTGGAGGACCCGGTGCAGTTCCTAGCATCCATATCAGGAAACTCACAACAACCTTTAACTCCAGCTCCCAGGAATCCAATGCTTCTGGCCTCCATGACACACACACATACACATACCTGCATATACATATGCACATACATATGCAGAAAGACAGACAGACAAAAGAAAGAGAGAGGAGATAGCGAGAGAAAGAGAGGGAGAGAGAGAGAGACAGAGAGGGAGAGAGAGAGAGACAGAGAGGGAGAGAGAGAGAGACAGAGAGGGAGAGAGAGAGACAGAGACAGAGAGAGGGAGAGAGAGAGAGAGAGAGAGAGAAGAGAGCATCATATGTTCTCTGTACCTTAAACGCTGAGCAATCATTTACTTATACTGGAAGAGAATATAAAACTGCTGCATCAAACAAAGAGATGCAGTCTTATAGGCCTCAAGTCTTTCGTTCTAATGACTATTCTCTCCAAAGCTGCTGTGAATGTGAAATTATTTGAGTTACTGCTATTAGAGAGGAGGGTATAGAAGAAACGTGCAATGCAATTTAATTAGCAGCAGCAGCAGCAACACTGAAAATCAAATGTAGCTGTTCTCCCCATCTGTGGCTTCAGTTCATGCATTTGAGTTCCCTGACATCTGAATCTTTGGACAATAACATGCAGGTACATAAATGTTCAATGGAATATTTTAGAAACAAATCATTAGTAAATTTGAAACTTCAGGCCGTTCTAAGTGGTAATGGCCCATCACACTCTCTAGCTCTGTCCCTGCTCATATCCCCTTTCCTCTAATGTACACATGCTCATCCTCCTTCCTACCAGTCACCTGACTCCCATGGATGCTTTTTATCAACTTGACACAAACCTAGACATGTCTGGAAAGAGGATTTTTTTCTTTCCCCGAGACAGGGCTTCTCTGTGGAGCCCTAGCTATCTTGGAACTAGCTCTGTAGACCAGGCTAGTCAAACTTAAGCAATCTACCTGCCTCTGCCTCCTGATGTTGGGATAAAAGGTGCGTGCCGCCACCACTGAAAGAGGGAATCTTAAATGAGAAAATGCTCCTAACAGATTATTCTGTAAGCAAATTTGTAGGGCATTTTCTTGACTCATGATGTAGGAGGGCCCAGCCCACCGTGGGAAGTACCACTCCTGGGCAAGTGGTCCTGGTGGTTTAAGAAAGCAGGCTGAGCAAGGCACTGAGCAAGCCAGTAAGCAGTGTTCTTTCATGGTCCTGGCTTCACCTCCTACCCTGGCTTCTCTCAATGGACCATGTCCCCCCGTCCTCCCCACATTGCTTTTGGCCATGATTATCACATCAGCAGAACCCTAAGTAAGACACCCGATATCACAGAGTCTGTGCTCCAGTAACCCTAAGAGCAAGAGCAGTGGACCTGGCAATTTGAACACGCCAAAGAAGAGCTATACGGCGACCTCTTTATATGAAAAGGTGAAAGTAACTGAGTGACAAAACATATTCGTATAACTTTTACTAAAATAAACTGTTATAACTATCTCCTCCTATTATTGCCATTAATCCCTGACTTGGCTAATTTACAAGCGAATATCTCATCACAGGTTATATGTGTAAGGAAAAACATGGCATGTCCACAGTTTTGAGTATTCTCTGGGATTCTTGGAATAGATCTCCTTTGGATGGGGACACTACTATAAGGATTCATATGTCTACAATGAAGCTAAACCTTTCTATTAAAAATAAGTGTTGTGGAATATTATTTTAGTTTCCTCCCCTGCTCCCAACCCTGAGAAAGGAATTCTCTGTGTAATAGTCCTGGCTGTCCTGGAACTTGGTTTGTACAGTATTATTATTTGTGTGTGTGTGTGAGGTTATTTGGGGTTTTTCGAGACAGGGTTTCTCTGTAGCTTTGGAGCATGTCCTGGAACTAGCTCTTGTAGACCAGGCTGGCCTTGAACTCACAGAGATCCGCCTGCCTCCCAAATGCTGGGATTAAAGGGGTAGCCTCCCCCAGTATTATTTTACCTATGCAAAGATGTGTTACATTGTTTTTATTGCCTTTGTTAACTATTGATGTAAAGCTGCTTTACATTTGTTTAATTATGTAAAGATGTAAGAGCTAACAAGAAACAAGCCTAAGCTAAGGCCGAGCATTCATAACTAATAAGTCTCCATGTCATAATTTGGGAGCTGGTTGCTGGCCTTAAATAAAAAGCATGGTACAATAAGAATTTAAAATAAATCAAATGTATAACCATACAGAAATAAATTCTTATATATAAAATTCAATTCCTTTGGAATGTAATAAAGGAATGTGTTCTGTGCCTTTTAAAATGAGTCCACAGAGTCCTTTCACCATATTTCTACAGGTATAAGGACTGTTAGCTACCAAGATCACTACAAGGCATTTTCATATGGGACTTCTGAGTTGTGCTCAATAAAGGTTAGCTAAATAGATACATAGTTCAATAAAAGTTATCTCTGTTATGCATTAAATATAAAGTATCCCAACAAGCTCATAAATTTGAATGTTTTATCTCTGCATAGTGGAGCTGTTTTAGGGAGGTTATAGGGACTTTGGGACCTGTAGTTTAGTAGAAGTGAGTTCTTAGGTGGGCCTTGGAGATTGTATCTATTTTCAGTTCTAGCTGCAGCTATCTGCTTCCTGATTCACTAGAATGTAAGGAACAGCCACATGCTCACATTGTTATGAATTCCATTATGACCTTGCTGACCTGATGAACTGTAACTTAAGTCAAAGCAAACTTCTCCCTTGAGTTGCTTCTGTAGGGTATGGTCAAAGTGGTGAGAAAAGTAACTACTATGGTTTCTAGGTTTGCAAGTGGAACAAAATAACAAGTTAAAAATACAGAAAAGAAGGGCTGGGTATGGTGGTGCACATTGCAATCCCAGTATTTGGAAGGTAGAGGCAAGAAGATCTCTTTGAATTCAAGGCCAGCCTAGTCTACATAACAAGTTCCAAGTTAGCCAGGGCTACATATTGGACCACATCTCAAAACAAAAACACCAACCAAAACAACAACAACAACAACAAAAGACAAACAAACAAAAAAAAAAGGAAAAAGGGAGAATAGGAAATAAAGAAGTTATTTTTTTATTCAGATTCAACAAGGAATAATCTTCAAACATTTTAAGTGGATAAAAAAGCTAGGCACAGAAGGATATATATAATATGCTATGACTTATCTAGCTTTGGGTATCTGGTTAATACTGGCCTCATAAAATGAGGTGGAAAGTATTAGCTCATTCACGACTTTCTGAAAGGTTTTGTGTATAATTTGTGTTATTTCTGAAATGTCTAACAGAGTTTCAAAGAGAAGCTTGTTCTCTCGGCACCTACGATGCTGAGTTAGGAGGATCCAGAGTTTGGGGCTAATCTGGATACAAAGTGAGACCCTGTCTCGACAAACAAGAAGGGGTCGAGTAAGAGAAAGAGAAGAAGAGGGCAGGAGGGAGAGAGGAAGAAAGGAGGAAGAAAGAAAGAAAAAGTGAAGCTAAGGGGGCTGGAGAGATGGCTCAGAGGTTAAGAGCACTAACTGCTCTTCCAGAGGTCCTGAGTTCAATTCCCAGCAACCACATGATGGCTGGCTCACAGCCATCTATAATGAGATCTGGTGCTCTCTTCTGGCATGCAAGCATACATGGAAGGAATGTTGTATACATAATAAATAAATAAATCTTTAAAAAAAAAGTGAAGCTAACATGGATGTGTTTAAATTTGAAACCTTGCACCAAGTTTTAATTTCTTCAGCAGATTCAGAGCTATTCTCGTTTTTAAATTCCTTATTAGTTTCTGCCTTTCAAGGAATCTGTCCACCTATATTGTCAAGTCTGCTGACAAAATTACTCTCAACCTTCCTTTGTACTTTCAGTTGCTGTGAGTCCCCAGTGGTGTCACGGCTCCAGTGTCTCTTTTACCTGTCTACTTGGAAAACATAAATGCCTTCTTTAATTTTAAGACTGAAAATTAAAAAGCCCTTTTGTATCATTATATGATCCACAAATATGTATAACTTTATTTTAACAACCTATACACTGAAAACAGAAAATGGATACATATGACAGTAGCTCCTGCTGAAGGTGTGCCTTACCGACAGCTTTTCCTGTTTGTACCACATTCCGGCTGGTTGTGACCATGACATTACCAATTTTTTTGCCACGTTCACTGTTCTGAACAGAACTAAGAAAAGAAACAATTTTAAAAATCTCAAACATTTGTGAATACCCACAACCAAACCACTTTATTATCATCCCAAATTAATATTAGAAAAATAAAAAGCAACATTATTGTAAGTAAATACCGAATATACTAAAAGAACACAGAAATGAGCTAAGAGGTGAGGACATAAAGATGTATGTCCTTGTTAGACATGGTTTGCTCAGAGCAAGTCATCAAAGTAAGAATGGCTATATCCTGCCATTTTTTCATACCACTGTGTATGGGCAGAGTATTTTCATTTTAAAATGCACGCTGTTGAACTACAGAATGTTATATGCATTAACATTGTGCAAACTAAGGTGTGTGTGTGTGTACACAATTAAAGAAATAGAGGTCATGAATTTGAAAGAGCAAGGCCAGTTACATTGGAAATGTTGGAGGGAGGAAAGGAAATGCATTAGGCTACTATTTGAAACACAAGTCCATCAAGAAGATAAACTTCCCAACTGGCAATGAAGCACATGGCATATACTCAGACAGAATAATTTCCCCTTACTTTCTGTGAGTACTCACTGTGAGAATCTGAGTTTCATGTCTGACACCGAGTACTGGCCTTGAAAAGGATGGCTGTAAAACAAAACTTAAGTTTAGATTATGAACATCACAGAGCTGCAAAGAGCAGTCACAAGAACTGAAACCAACAGTGGGGTCCCATGCATCATTCCTAATATGAGCGTTAGAAGATGTGACTCAATATATTTGAGCTCTATCTTCTTTCCTTGCGTAATGATAAATGTGGTTAGAGGTGGACATGTGTGCCTGGGGATGGAGGTGTGAACACTACCCCAGCATATTACTAACAACACCCCTTACTTCATCTGGGGTGGGGTCCAAGTCTTAATCCAGATTAAAAACACACCAGGAAATCAGGTGTGTAACTGACTTAGGCCACAGGATGACTGTACCTTGATCCTGGTCACCCTGTAAAGACTGGAAGAGCAAGGTCAATAGACAGTTCTTGTCTTACACTCGGGTCCCTCTTCCAGTGCTATGAAGAAAGTGAAATTCACTTTCTTACAAAAGCTATTTACAAAATGCTATAGTTTTATTCAAAATGACAGCAAAGAGTTGTGGGTCAAAGTGAGCATACAGAACAGGTCTTCCTTTTACAGATCTCAGGATTAATCTAACAAGTCACATAAACACGCTGTGGTTGTAGCTGGTATATCACTTGTCTAACATGTTCAAAGCCCTGATTCAATACCAAACAGTGCAAAATCACAAAAGCATCCCTAATCAGTCTTTTTCCCTGTTTCAGAAAGGCTTGATTTCAGGGGTGGCATGTGTCTGATGCTTGGTAATTTAGAGGATTCTTTTTTAGGATCTGAAAAAAGTGTCACAGATCTCAAAGAACAGTACTTGAAATGTTTCAATTTACACTTCCTGATAATGAAGACTATCACTTCCTACTTTTAATCTGGTGAAAATGTTTAAAATCTACTATCATGACTGCCTAATTACTACCCAAACAGGCCTCTTTGTCCTTAATCTTCTCCCCTTTTTGTTTTAAAAATGTAAGAACAAAGTATCTTTATTTGTTGTTTTCTTTCCTTCTTTCTTTTTTTCTTTTTTTTTCTTTTGGTTTTTCGAGACAGGGTTTCCCTGTAGTTTTTAGAGCCTGTCCTGGAACTAGCTCTTGTAGACCAGGTTGGCCTCAAACTCACAGAGATCCGCCTGCCTCTGCCTCCCGAGTGCTGGGAATAAAAGTGTGCACCACCACCGCCTGGCTATTTGTTATTTTCTATATGTAGTTTTATAAAATTATTTTTTTTAAATTAAAATATAATTACATTGTTTCCCGTCTTTCCTTTCCTCCCTCCAACATTTCCAATGTAACTGGCCTTGCTCTTTCAAATTCATGACCTCTATTTCTTTAATTGTGTACACACACACACACACCTTAGTTTGCACAATGTTAATTATATGTATATGGTTTCAGGTTTGGGGGCTCTTCCCTGGAGAGACTTCTTTCTCAGCATTCCTTAGTTGTCTGTAGTCTTGGTCTGGGTTTGAAGACCCAGGTGATTCCCCCGTTTTGTGTTAGCATGTCTATTGGCATCATCCTTGTTATTTTGGTTCTGAAGACAAGTCTTGTCATGTAGCCAATCTCCTACTTTACCCTCTTGAGTGTGGGATTACAAGCATGTGCTACAATGCAGAGCTACACTTCAGTCTGCTTTTCAACTCCCATAACTTTAGTTTCTTTATACATTTTGTCTGGGTACCATTTTATAATCCTTTAAAGCCCATTCTAGCTAAGTCTATGTACTAGCATTAAGATCTGTAGAGCTGATTCAGGTTAACAGCATCAGGTGCAATTATGGAGATGGAGCACATACTGTGGAGCTGACAATTAGCTTGGTCCACCTTATAAGCAGAGTCACCTCAAGTGTCCCTTGCAAACCAGCTCACATGTTTCCCTCCACATAGCTCAGAAGATAGACCTTGTAGTCAGCAAGCAGGCTATATTGAACTCTTAGTTCCTTCATTTAATGGCACTAAATTGATACCTGCTTTTAAACTTTTTAATATATTCAGATAACAATATAGGTTGTGCTAGAGCCAAAAAAAAAATCACCAAAGTTAGGGTTGAACCTATTCATTTTCTTTGAGAGATAAATAAAGATAATAGCGTGTTCATCAATTGCTCTAAAACTACCTCCCTATGCAGTTGCATCTAGAAGTTGATACTGTTTAATCTGTACATTGGAAAGTGTGTGTGTGTGTTTATCCTTTCTAGCATCAGTTAATCACATTTCCACTTTAGCTAAAAACAATAAACTATAGCACCAAATACAAATTTGATTTTGTATCTCTTTTTAATACAAAGTTGATTTTGTCCATTTCTTACCAAGAAATAAAGTTCAAAATACAATGAAAATAGTCAATGAATGCTTATATCATTAAAAATAGTATTAGGAGTGGTGGTAAACACATTAAATCCAAGCACCGGGAAGGCAGAGGCAAGTGGCTCTAAGTTTGAGGCAAGCCCAGTCTACACAGTGAGTTCCAGTTTAGGCGGGGCTACATAGTGAGACTGTCTCAATAACAGAAAGACTCTTTGTAAAGCAACCACTTTCCATCCCATTAGTCTAGAGGATGTGCTTACTTTGGGTTTATCTCTGAAAGTGCTGGGTGCTTATTGCTGTTCCATACCCTGTAGTTGTGAGTATTCTTCCAGGCGGCAACAAAAGTTGTTCCATAGTCTGATAACATCTTTTCATTATCTGCCAAGTAAATAGTTGAAAAGAAGTTGAGCTGGACCACAGCCATCTGGGCATGAAGATTAGTAACCATAAAAGGTGAAAGAATAGTTTGAAATCCCACACCCACATTGTAAGGACACAGCCTACAGGTGGCAGCAAACTTGGGTCTAGTTCCAGAAATCCTCTTAAGCTATGTAGTTGGGGCTGGAGAGATGGCTCAGAGGTTAAGAGCACTAGCTGCTCTTCTAGAGGTTCTGAGTTCAATTCTCAGAAATCACATGGTGGCTCACAACCATCTGTAATGAGATCTGGTGCCCTCTTCTAGTGTGCAGGCAAAACACTGTATACATAATAAATAAATAAATAAATCTAAAAAAAAAAAAGAAGCTGTGTAGTCTTCAACAAGTCACTTCATCACTCAGAACTTCATTTTCTTAACTAGAAAATACGAGGACTGAGCCAAACATTTCCCAAAGGCTCTCTACAATGCCAAAATGTTTTCATGTTTTCTTTACCATTACAAGGATCATATTACTTATTAAACAAAAACTACAGACTTGACACTGAGCAGGCATACTGGCATAAGTATATGGTAGGGCACTTAGAATCTCTTCACAAATGTCTAAGGAGTTAAGAACAAGCATGTAAACTGCTTCTTTACCCATGTTTTCTTTGTTTGGACTTTGTCTCACTATTTGGTGCTTCATTCTTGAGTATCTAAGCATTGTACTATCAAAAGTCCTTAACACAGGATTTTCACATTAATGCTAAATAGTTCTTGCCTTTTTTGATACCATGGGGAAGTGTCAACACAGAGCATTTCTGCTTGGAGGGACAGAAAAGGTCTGGAGAACTGATCCAAGTAGCTTTTGCCTCACATTTATCACAAGCATGCAGGTTTGCTATTTTATTTTTGAGACAAAGTCTTGCTATGTACTCAGGCTGGCCTCAAACTCTTGGGACTCTTCTGGTCTCGGCTTTCTTCTGTCCAGGCAGGTAATATCTGAGGCGCATGCCACCATGTCTGCCTGTGTTTTTGCTTTGAAGGTGAAATGCAACTAGCTTTTGTTACTAGGAAACACACAGTTCCATCTACAGCATAAAGGTATGCTTCCACAAAATATTTCTGCAGTTCACACTCCACTCCTGATTGTGCTTGAGAATGGACTTGAGCCAGGCAACAGAAGCCTCTCAACCAGATGGATGAGCAAGGCAGGGCTTTAAATCGGAATGTCTAAGATTATTGTTAAGGTAAAAACCAATCACTAGCTACAAAATGAGCTGGGCAGTGGTAGTGCATGCCTTTAATCCCAGAAATGTGGGAAGCAGAGGCAGGTGGATCTCTGAGTTTGAGGCCAGTCTGGTCTACAGAGTGAGTTCCAGGACTATCAGGGATATATAGAGAAACCATAAAAAAAAAAAAAGAATATTAGCTATAGAGTGTTCAGAATAGACCTTACAAGTATTAATTTATTTTTTAAGTTAATTACTCATGAAGTAAAAAACCTGGTGGCTATCTGGGTTTCTTTTTTTGATTAGTAAGTAAATTTAAGTTACAAGATTTAATTTTGATGCCTCTGCTCCTATATTTGTAGAGGTGACAGACACTTAAAAATATTCAACTAATAAATGAGAAATTGATCATTAGTTTTGCTTTATAATGAAGGACAGCACTGAAACCTGGATTTAAAACTACCCTGGCAGGTGGGAGTGACAACAAGGATTTAAAAACCCTGATGACAACAACACAAATAACATGACACTGTGGACATGCACTTTCACAAACTATTACAAGAAGGTAAACTGCATGCTGCATATATCTCATTGCTATTTTTTAAAAGGTAATGTCATTTTTCAGTAATGACAAATGAAAAAATATTTTGAAGTCTATTTTTGCTACAAGTATCTGCCAGAGTTCTAGGGTAGAAATGCTCATTATAAAGTTCCACTTTTAGTTCATATTATTTTCTAAGTAAAATGAAGTAGTTTTATCCAGGCAGGAAAAATAATATTTTTTAGAATGTGTTAAAACTTTGAAGGTTTAGCCATTCAGAATATGATTTGTAATATTTTCTTTAAAAATATTTCTTCAGAACCTGAAAATGTGTAAGCAGTTTATAAACAACTGCCAAATGCTGCCATTCCCCTTGATACAAAATAGTCAGCAGTCAAGTTGGAGTAGAAACAATTAACATTGATTTAACACATGTTCATGTTTCTATCATAAAAAAGAGTAAAACTGGGCTGGAGAGATGGCTCAGTGGTTAAGAGCACTGCCTGCTCTTCCAGAGGTCCTGAGTTCAATTCCCAGCAACCACATGGTGGCTCACAACCATCTACAGTGAGATCTGATGCCCTCTTCTGACCTGCCAGCATATATGCAGGCAGAATACTGTATACATAATAAATAAACAAACCTTTAAAAAAAAAAAAAAGTAAAACTGCCGGGTGGTGGTGGTGCACACACGTCTTTAATCCCAGCACTCAGGGAGGCAGAGGCAGGTGGATCTGAGTTTGATGTCAGCCTGGGCTACAGAGTGAGTTCCAGGACAGCCAGAGAGATACATAGAGAAACCCTGTCTTAAAACCCCTCCCCCAAAAGGAGTAAAATTTAATAATAATTTAAAAAAGAATGGTCAGAGAATATGCTTAAATAGACTCATCTTTGTAAAGACTACTGTAAACCATAAAACCAAAGTCCAAAACAAATGCAAAGAAAAGGGTTTAGTAGGATCAAGTACTCAAAATGTCAGAGTTGTCACATCTGTGTGAGTGACAGGTGATTTTCTATAATGAATATCTCTTTCTTATGCAACTCAAAACATCCATAAGCATCAGAACATGAAAATATATAGGGAGAAATGTGGTCGTGGCTGCTTACCTAACTGCAGTGTAGCAGCCAGCAGAGCGTGGATATAGACTGCAAACTGTGCCCGGATCCACTCGTCACCTCCCTCCCAGCCTGTGCCATCCAGGAAGACATCATCCCGGTTCTCAGTCACATGCCTCACTAGGTAATCTGCGAACCTCAGGTCTGCAGTGGTTGGGTTAAGCAGCTTCCTAAGTTCTGGATCGTGGATCTGGATCAGTGCTTCTTCTACCTAGAAGAGTACCCAGGTACAAGTCAGAGCTGGGATACTCACACGGATATCCATGCCACATCTTAAAAAGAAAACATTGGGGAACTGGAGTTGGAAATAAAAAAAAAATGTAACAGTATTCTCAAAGATAAGTCTAAGAAAGAGCCAGGTTTTTACACTGAAGTTTCTATATACTTTCTCTATTTTTATAAAAAAATGCCTTTTTATTTTTAGATAATATGGATAGCAGAGGATAGTTGACTCAGAGCTGCTCATGGAGACGATCTGGGCTTGCTTGACAGCGCCTACATAGTGGCTTACATCCACGGGTAGCTTCAGTTCCAGGGTATCTGACACTCACTTCTGACCTCCACAGGCACCAGGTATGCACACGGTACACACATATACATATATGCAAGCAAAATAAGCACATACAAATAAGTCTTTAAAAAAGAGTGACTTACAGAAAAAAAATACAAGTGCAAATAAGAACATGACTTTGAACTATAAAAGTAATTCATGCCTTTAAAAATCTTTGGTAGTGTAAATATTTGAGGAAATATAGATATATACACAATGAAACTTGCCCTTATAGTAACACAGAAAAAAGCTTAGTTATAAGTCCTTTAAAATTTTCCACTTTGAGGGCTTGGATACTTCATAATATTTTAAATACTATAACATTTTATGTACTTGCGAGGTTTTGCTTTGTTCTTTAGCAGCTGGTGATTAAACTTTAGGACCTTAGGCATACTTAGCAACTGCTATACCAATATACGAACCCCCAAAAGGCTAATTTTGAATGAAATAATAAAGTATCTAACTAGTGACTTCTGCATGGTAAAGCGCTTTGTGGTTCTCTCGCCTGTGCCCTCCTATCTGGTATATAATGTTTCCCCCCACTCAACTTTGGGATAATAATATAATTTTGAAAGCTGGATTTTTCAACTGTTATATTTCAACCATTTCCCCATAAAGTATGAAATTTCTGTCAGTAATTATAAAAAACCTTAATGCAGTTAAAAATCCCAACATTTTAAAATTGTAAAATTAAATAAATAATTAAAAAATTTAAATATAGCCAGGCAATGGTGGTGCACAGCTTTAATCCCAGCACTCAGGAGGCAGAGGCTCCCGACTTTGAGGTCAGCCTGGTCTACAAAGCGAGTTCCAGGACAGGCTCCAAAGATACACAGAGAAACTCTGTCATGAAAAACAACAAAAAAATTTAGATAAATTGATAAAGTATCAAATATCTACTCTGAATTTCCTTAACATCAGGAACACATTAAGTAGAATATGTGTTTAAATTATTTTGAAAAGATTTCACATTTTAATAAGGCACTGAGACCATGATAGGTCTGGTTCATTCAGGCTGGAATCCTTGCTCGAGCACTTACCAGCATTTGAGAATGGGAAAAAAAAATCACTTAACTTGTGTGCCTTAGCTTATGTATGTGCAAAATATAGACAGTACATATCTTACAGGGCTATTAGGAAAGTCAGATCAGTTAATATATACAGGTAGGGAGGCATAATGAGGTTCACCTTTAATCCCAACATTTGGGAGGCAGAGGCAGGCAGATCTCTGAGTTCCAGGCCAGCTAGGACTACACAGAGAGATCCTGTTTCAAAACAAAACAAATAAACCCAAAACAAACAAAAATATGTAATTAAAATTACTGGACTACAGCAAACATTATTTTCTTTATTAGTGCTGTTATTACAGCTTCATAATTATATTTAGGAAAGAAGTGAGTCAGCAGGCTAAGTACATACACTCAGACATAAACATACTTCCACAATGGCGTCACTGAGGTGCTTCTGTTGTCGAAAAAGGATGTTAGTAGCTCCAGCCACAAATCCCCGAACAGTGACATCAGAGAGAAGATGATGCTGCTGCAATGCCATGTAAGGCAAACACAGATATCCCTACGGATTACAAGAGCAACAGGAAATAGACAAGTCAAAAAAAAAAAAAAAACCCAAACTCAGCTACTTATTTCTCTTTTCAAGGTAAAAGCAAAAGAGCAAAGAGTAAAAGAAATGTCCATTTCCCCTGCCTGTCTAGTTCATCTCTGACTCACTAAAATAATATTCACAGAGGAATGTCTTGCCTTGACTGCAGTAAGTCCAGCTACTGATTCAGTAATTTGCTTCACAAACTGTCAAACCCCTGGCACTGCATTATTTTTGGTTCAATTTAAATAAAATCTGACTTTTTTAATTTAGGAAATTAAAAGTATTACATCCATTAAAAAGTATGTTGTTTAATAGGAAGCAGTTAAGAATTTGAACACATACCTCTGTACACAGCCACCAAGGTGCAATGAGAATAGCAAAGCATCCCATTTATTGTCCAGTTGCAAAAATATGTCAAAATATTTGCTACAAACTAGTTAAAGCACAAGTTACACTATCAGTATCTGTATTTAATTTCCTTTTGATATAGCACTTCCTTAAAATTACAGTTAAATCACTAACCCTCAGCAGGCATTTAAGCCTGCAAACCAACCAAGCAAAAGCCAGCCCAACCCTACACAATCACGAGTTAAAGTTGTGGTCAGTGGTAATGACCCTTTCTGTGATTATTTCAACTGGGTTACTTACAATGAATTTTGAAAACACACACATATACACATACCCACACACCCACAATTCTTCTGCCCAGTAGTTTACCTAAATTTATTCTGCAGACATACCTGCTCATCTGTTGATATATTTTTAAGGTATTTAATATAGTACTATTCATGAAGAGTGGAGTAAATTTCTAGTCATATAACAATCTTACATCATCAAAAGTGATGGAGTTCAACTCCCAGTAATGTAATATAAAAGTGATTAAGGGGTAGAAAAGGATGGGCACAGACTACCATTATTTGTGTAAAAGGGGTGGGGAAAAATCTGTGGGAAGGCCTTACTGGTCAGAGGCTGCATTCTATCACGGTCTGGCAGCTTTTTTCCAAAGCTCAGGGACAGCAGGACTCCCACCCCCTTCCCCAGGAAGACTTCTTGTTCTTGTGGTTATCTGGAAAATGTCCCTGGGCCTAGAACTTCCCTGAACCTTATCTGAAAGCCGTCTCTCTAGGGTTACCCTTGACACAGTTTCCTGCTAGAAGCCTCCACTGCTGCATACAGGTAACTAAGACTTCTGCCAGGAGCTTTGCTATAGGACCCTGCTCCCCTGTACAAAGCCTTATGATAGGACCATGTCACCTAATGCAAATTAGGATTTGCCCTCAGGCTCCCCAATCCTATATATTTCCTATACTCTGGAATAAAGCTAAGCACATTCACGGAAGCTGTCTTTCAGAGGGCTGTCTCATCTTCCCACAGCCGCTCAAACCCTGCTCCCTGCTTCTGCTCCCTCCACCCTCATGGACCAACCAACGATCTGGAGGAAGAAACAGAACCACAAAACTATGCATTTCCTTATGCCATAAAATATCAACAGAAGGAAAAAAGACATTGGTAATGTTCACAGCTATTAAAGAAGGCAGATGGGTAGAAAGGGATGGACTAGGAAACATTTCTTTTTGGTTCTAGAGGTTGAATCCAGGACTGTGTGTATTGCAGGCATGCATTCTATATTATCAGTAGAAAGTTTTATTACAGGTGCTTTAGACCTTTTTATTATTGAACTATATGGAAATATACTGATAGCACTGTTCAAAAGAGTTTAATATGGTGTCGTTATTTTTCATTTCATGATGTTCAATTTAGCTAAACTCTTTGGGAGGTATTGGAATACAGTTGCAGAAGAATATAGGTCTTTTTCCAAAAAGCAGATTCCACACCTAAACCCACTCCTGGCTTCCTATTATCTAGGACAACTTAACATCTGTATTTGAAATGACACTCTATTGATAAACAAGACAAAAAAAAAAAAGCAGAACAATTATCATGTATGATTAATATACACTAACACACAAATTACAACAAATAAAAATCCCAAGCAAACAACACTGAGATATAATATATGCATATCCATATTCTCAGAAGTATTCATAATGGCCAAGAGGTGGAGGCAATGAAAGTATCTACCAATGGATAAGTGAAAAATAAAGAGTAGGGTAGAGTAATATAATGGAATATTATTAATCTCTCCTTCAACTATCCTAACACTAAAAAAAAAATACTCTATATATTCAGTTATAAGTTGGGAAGTTAAGTGACTTTGTTTTTATTTTTCAAGACAGGATCCTACTATATATTTTGGGCTGGTCTCAAAAGCAGGATTCTCCTGACTCCACTACCAAAGTGCTGGGTTATGTGCCACCAAACATGACTGAGATAATTAAATTTCATTATTTAAAATTTTTTGTTTTAAATTGATAAATAGCAATTATAACAAAGTAACTGTTTTTATGGAACCTCAGCTTATTTAACTAAATGACTTGTAAATGGAAGAAAAAGGCTGACATATGAAATTAAACAAAAAGGAATCCCAGTCCTTTCTAGCCAGCTCAACACTAACTATGGCAGAATGTGCCCAATTCCAGTACAAAATTGGGGGAAATGGAAGACCTAGTACTGAATTTTCACACCCTAAAATACTTCTGTCTCCTCTCACCCTTCCCCGCCCCAGTGTTTCTCTGCTCATTAAAGTGCATAGCAGCAGAACATAAGTTAACAGGCATGATTTAAATTATTTTTCTACCACTCTTGGTATCTACAACTCACTTCCTATCACTCCATAGGTATCCTGCTTGATAGGTGCTTCTAGATTCATTATTTCCTCAGCTCCTCTGTTACTTCTGCATATTTCTTAAATCAGCTCTCAGGAAAAGGTCAAAAACATTTGGCAATCTATTACCGCTACTGTCTACATAATAAAACTTATCTGTAAAGCTGACTTGGCATCATTTTTATCCAAGTTCAAATACTATAAATTGGGAAACGGCTTAGCACAGCTACAGCCCAGTGGTTCCCAGCACTTGGGAGGCATAGGCAGGCGAATCTCTAAGCTCAAGGGCAGCCTGGTCTACAGACTGAGTTCCAGGATGGCCAGGGCTACACAGGAAAATCCTCTCTCAAAAAAACCACCACCACCACCACCACCACCACCACCACCAACAGAGCCCAGGCTATTAGCAGGTTTTATATGGTGGCTGATAATCCTGTCACCCAAGCTCTAGGTATGTGACACCCTCTTCTGGCCAGAGCAGGCACTGCACGCACACATACATATGCAGGCAAAATCTTATACACAGAAAAATAAATCTAAAAGTAAAAGAACTCCGGAAGGAAAATAGCTTAAAGGCAATCTGGTTTTAAGAACATTTCATCTTCCAAAGTTACTGACAAAAAAGGTTAAGTATTTGTAGTTAGGAGTGCTTAAGATTAAGCAACAAATTGGGTTTTACTCAACACACAATAAAAGATAAAAAAAAAATCAAGAAATTGTTTACTTATAGTAAAGTGGTGAGCCTATCACATATTCAATCCTGGAATAAAGCACATAAATCTATCAACTAAACATGGTTTATTGACAAGATTCACATCACTTTAATGCAGTAACTTGACCCTCCAAACCAAAATTTTTCTTCAGTTCATTTGCTTCCTCATAAAAAGTGCTCTGAAAGATGCAGGAAATAATGACAGTTTAAAAAAAATTTTACAATTTGGGACTGGAGAGCTGACTCAGCAGTTAGCACTGGATGCTGTGCAGAGCACCTAGGTTTGGTTCCCAGTACTTATTCTCTGTCTGTCTATCACTCCACTCTCCAGGGATCTGGCACTCCTGGGATATCAGGACCACATGGCACACATACATGTATTTTCTAAGTTAGGGGTTCTATTGCTGTGATAACACACCATGCCCAAAAGCAAGTCGGGGAGGAAAGGGTTTATTTCACCTTATAATTCTCAGGTCGTTACTGAGTGAAGTTATGGCACGACCCTGGAGGCACAAACAGAAGCAGAAACCTGGAGGAATGCTACTACTGATTTGTCCCCATGGCTTGCTCAGCTTGCCCTTGTACAAGCTAGAACCACCTGCTCAGGGACGGAGTCACCCATAATCACCTGAGCTCTCCCACATCAATATTTAATCAAGAAAATGCCCTATACACTTGTGCACAGGCCTATCTTACAGAGTTGTTTTCTCAAGATTTCCTCTTCCCACATATGTCTAGATTTGTGTCAAGTTGACAAAAACTAAGCAGGACATTTTAATCCCAGCACTTGGGAGGCAGAGGCAGGAGGATCTCTGTGAGTTCGAGGCCAGCTTGGTCTACAGAGTGAGTGAGTTTCAGGACTGGCTCCATAGCTACTGGGAAACCCTGTCTCAAAAAAACAAAACAAAACAAAATTAAATAAATAAAAATAAAAAGGCAAAATAAGTACTTTCTTATTTCAAGAGAAGAACAAAGGTACAGTCACAATCTAAACAAAGGAAAACCAAAGTCCCATAGTATAAAGCTCAGAGACAGACAACTGAGACTCAATCTTTTGGACTCCAAAGGGCTTGAGCATCACTTCTCTGGTTCTACCATTCAAAGCATATATAGTATGTTTCACAGGCTCGTGACTGCCTCTCCACAGCTGTCTTTGATGCTCATCACATTACTGGAATCTCCAAAATGCTGGTGTCTCTGCCACAAATGGACTGCACCTTCACCAACGGCCTCTCTCCAGCTCTCTTCTATGCTAAATATCAACTCTTCCCACAACCTCTTCAGTCTTGGGCTTCTTTACTTGAGACTGCACATGCACTTGTGGTCTCTCCTAGCTTCTCGCCGTGCTAATCCCCAGCTACTCTCCATGTCCCCTTCATCCATCTGGGAGACTCTTACACATTACCAAGTTTAGTGGCCAGCACAATAGCCTTGTACCCCTCTGGACCACAGCGTGTGTGCTGACCCAGAGGAAACGCTTTCCATAATTTGCCTTCATGATGTCGGTCTCTTTCAATTTTTTGTTTGAGACAGTTTTTCTCTGTGTAACAGTCCTGGCTGTCCTGGAACTTGCTCTGAATTCAGAGATCCGCCTGCCTCTGCCTCCCGAGGGCTGGGATTAAAGGCCTGTGCCACTATGCCAAGCTCGATGTTGGTCTTCTAAACACAACTAATTCTTTAGCTCCAGCTGACCACTATCAACTGGCCCAGCAAAGTAAAGGTTTCACTTTAGTGGTTCTGACCTCTTGTTAATTGTAGTAGATTCTTTACCCCAGATGACCAGTTCTACATTTCTTAACTCAAAATAACAGATGGACCTGACAGTCTTTGAAGAGTCACTTAAATTTCCCTCTAAAACTTCACAAGCCAGTCCTCCATTGTCCACATTGCTCTCAATATTAATTTCTAAGCTCCCACAACAGCTTATTAACATCTGAACACTCAATAGCTTTTCTAGCCCTAAGTTCCAAAGTTCTTCTATTATCCTCTGCAAAACATGGTCAGGTCTGTCACAGCAAAATCCCATGAACCTCATACCAATTTCTGTATTAATTAGGGTTTCGATAGCAACTCAGAAAGGAAAGGATCACAACTCTTGGGTCACAAACCATCACTGAGGGAAATCAGGGCAAGAACCTGGGAGCAGGAACTGAAGGAGGAGCCATGGGAGAATGTTACTTATTGCTTTGTTCCTCATGGCTTGTCCAGTCTACTTTCTTATATAATCCTGGTCACTTGCCCAGTAATGGGATCTCAAGTGGGTTGGTCACAATCATAAGAAAATGCTCTTCAGTCTTCCCTGCAGGCCAACTTTACTTTTCAGTTAAGATTCCCTTGTCCTAGATACATCTAGGTTTTTCTCAAGCTGACAACAAAACAAAACAAAAAACCCAACCAACTAGTACATGCAGGCAAAACACTCATACAAAATTAAAGTTATAATTTGAGGGCCTGGAGAAATGGCTCATCTGTTAAAGGTATCTACTGCTTAGTTTGATGCGCTGAGTCTGATTCTGGGAACCAATGGTAAAAGACAAACATTTCTACAGCCATCCTCTGATCTATTCTCTCTCTCTCTCTTTCTCTCTCTCTCAAAAATTTTTAAAAAACAAAGCACAATTTGTGACTACTTACTGAACTTAGTCATTTGTGAGGTGTGAGTTTTCTCCCAAAATTCTCAGATTTCAGCTTTAAGAACTATCTTTGTTTAATCAAGAAACTAATTAGAATAATTTCAGAATTCCAGAAAGGCCAAAGAATAAGAGAACATTCTCTGATAACTCTTCAATACTGATTCAAAGGAACCACTTTTAGGAAGCTGAATAACTCAGCATTTTCCAGGAAGTATATAGCATAAAAGATATACAATGTTTGGCTTATGGTTCTAGATGGAGGAGTGTTCATTATGGTGGGGAGGAGTGACATTATATGGCAGGCCTGGTGGTAGGAGCAGGAAGCTGAGAGCTTACATCTTTAATGGCAAGCAGGAAGCAGAGAGAACAAATTGGAAATGGTGCGAGACTCTAAAAACCTTCCCCAAGTGAAGTATTTTCTCCAGCAAGGCTACACTACCTAAACTTCCCCCAAGCAGCACCACCACCTGGGACTAAGTGCTCAAATACCCGAGGCTATGGGGTGCATTTCTTGTTCAAACCACCACTCCCTGTCCCCTATGGACTCACAGTCATATCATAATGTAAAAATGCATTTAGTCCAATTTTAAGTCAGCATAGACTTTCAATGTTTCAACATTATTTAAAAGTCTAAGGTCTCTTATAAACTCTCAAGGGAATCTCTTAATTGTAACCTCTTGTAAAATCAAAACATAAATTATATGCTTTTGATATACATTGGCACAGAATATACACTTCCATTCCAAAAAGAAGAAAAGGGGTCATAGTTAAGAAATACTGGACCAAACCAAGACTGAACCCCAGCAGGGAAAATGTCAAATCCTTTAGCTCTATGTCTGATGTTGTGAACTTTAATTTCAAAAGACTTAGATGGCTCTGCCCTTCCAGCTTTGCACAGCCTGTAACATATCTCTCTCTGTTTAGGATGGTTCTACTCCCTGTATGCAGCTCTCCCTCGCAGATACCCTATGGCTATGGCTATGGTATCTCTAACAGCTTGGGCTTTCCACTCCAAATCAGACTTCACTTTCTCAGCTTCATGCAGACCACAAGCTGCCTGGCCTTAGAAGCTCTCTAAAGCCAGGAAGGAGGAATCCATGATCCTTTACTCTTATAACCTTCATGCCTCTAAAGTAAGCACCCCATGGAGATCACTGCCAAGTTTGGCTGCCAGTTTGGGATGGGCCCTGGTCCCCTTAATTACATTAAGTAGTAGACTTTTTTAAAAACAGAAAAGGCCTTAGGTCCTCTTTCACAAGTCTGAAGCTTAGCTGGGCAGAGTCTTACCCGAGGGCATCCTTCCCTTTATTGTAGGGCAGAGCTGTCCTCTCCTTAAGGGCATTAACTTCCTTAACTCTTTCAACACAAACCTTGGAAGCATCATTAAATTTTTTGGTTCACTTTAAACTGCACATTTTGTATTTATTTCTGCTTTGCTTGCTGATGTTAATCGTAGACCTACATAAGAGTTATCAATAACAACAATGCCAGATTCAATATTACATTGCCTTGAAATTGTCAAAGAAATTAGTCCATTACTTTAAATTTAGATTCACGCAAGTTGTTAGGACAACTTTTCTGTTGTGATAAAACACCATGACTAAAGCAGGTAGCAGGGATAAGAAACTGAGAGCTCACGTGTTCCATGGCAAGTAGGAAGCAGAGAGAAAGCTGGAAATGATACAAGGCTTTTAATCTCAAAAGCCCACCCCAGTTACACACTTTCTCCAGCAAAGCTGCACCACCTAAACTTCCTCGAACAGAACTGCCAAGTAGAGACAAAATGTTAAAATACCTGAAAATCTTAAGGTCAATTTTCATTCAACCACTACACCCATTTACTTTGTTTTCTATATAAAGTTTTACTTCATGAATAAAAGATGAGTAATGTATACAGAAAAACCAGACTTTGCTCTAATTACCTGGAAGGCATATTTATCTTTTGAGGATGGCAAGAATTTATGATACCTAGAGTACAGGACAATAAATATGCATAGAGGAAAAAATGGAATGGGTTTTTTTTTTGGTTCCATTTTGAAAAATAATTCACAAACAGCAATGGAAAAAAGTTTCCTGAATAATTTGAAAAACAAAACCATTTCAAATGAAGCAGTCCCAGAGTAAATCTTGGCATCGTTACTGGTTTGTGTCATCTATAATGTGGTACTAATGTTAAAAAAGTGATATACTATGCTATAAGATCCTGAATCAAAGACTCAATTTATTTCAAAGATATGCTTTCAGTGGTTTTTTTTTCTTTTGTTCCTTTGTTTTTTGCTTTTTTTTTTTTTTTGAGATAGGATCTTGCTATGTACCCCAAGCTGACCTACAACTTGGGATCTTCCCAACTGCTAATATTACAAATATACATCATGATACTTGGAATGAATGATTTTTCATAAAACGATTAAATAGTTTTGGGATATAATTACATACACAGCAAAATGAAGTATATAATAAGAATATATATATATAATAAGTACTTAATAAGTATAAGTATGTATAGTTAATATAAATTAGACATTTAGGCATTTTTTTGTTCTAAAATGGATGCTTTTAGAATTATATTATTTCTTTTTTCTAAGATCGTCTATCTATGCTGTCTAAGTTGGCCTTAAACTTCTAGGTTTAAGTGGTTTTCTGCTTAGTCTCCTTCATAGCTAGGGCTACAGGCTATATAAGCACAGTATTTTAATTCAAACTTAAAGTTCAGTCAGGATTGTGCAGACTTCTTGTTCATGAACTTCAGTTCATTCTTAGTTTTCAAAGAGAAGTCTGAATAGTCGAGAACAGACCTGATGCAAGGACTGCTGGCCTCATTACCCACTGGCTTCAAAACTCTCTCCCTCTGAGTTATTTCCCCATAGTTTTAAATATGGTCACAGATCTAACAGCACTATACAGTCAGTATATATTTTTCAGTTTTTAAGGATAATTTTTAGACCCCCAAAATATGTTCAAACAGTTAAAGTTACAATTAATGTCCTCAATAAAGGATATTACATTTTACCTTTGTAAAGATGGCCAGAGGCATGCCATATTGATCCTCTTCCAAACCAGAAATGAGTCCTGGTATCAGGACTACCGGCCTGGTGTTAGCTTGAGGTTGTACAGTAATTGGAGCACTGTCTGAGGGCACAGAGTCTTTCTGAAATAAGTTTGTCTGGTTTGACCCCATCTGTTCCTTTTCTTTCAAAGAAGAATCCTCTAAAACACTAGGATCCAAAGTTTCCCAGTCACTTTCTGAAGACTCTGGAGATGGACGAGGTGGGAGTTTCAAATAGCGGCCAGTATCATTGGGTTCTTGCTCTTTGTTGTTGTTATCTTCTACTTGGAAGCAAGGCTGCTCCCTATGAAGGACAGTGTCTCCTCCATGGTTTCCTGAAATGATTTTTGTGACAGTTCCCATGCTGGTATTTGAAATATCAGAAGTGGACTCAGAAATAAAATCATATGCAGGGGGATTACTTTCCTGAATTCCAACATCTTCAGACATACTCTTTCGGGGCCTATACTGAGAACAGTCACTGAGTCCATGTTCAATCATTCCTAAAATATAAAATATTGAAGAACAGCTTGGATTCTAGTAATATAGAAGAAAGTAAGAGGTATATATTATGTTTTATAGAGTGGAAATCTATAAATTTTTTTCAGAAGCTGTATCTGCCCCTGTTTTAATGGAAATTTCTATTATGAAAGGAAAGCTGGGTGTGGTAGTACATGAATTAATCCCAGCACTTGTTAGGCAGAGGCAGGCAGATCTCTGAGTTTGAGGCTAGCCTGGTCTACAAAGTGGGTTCCAAGACAGCCAGGACTACATAGAGAAATTCTATCTTGGGGAAAAGAAAACAAAACAAAAAAACAAAAAAAAAAAAAAAGAGGTTAAGATGAGCGCCAAGATTAAGGATGCTTGCTGCCAAGTCTGAATACCCAGATTTGATACCACAACATACACAGAGTGGGAGAAGGGAAGACCCTCACCAGCTGTCCTCTGACCACCAGCATGCCATGCTTATAATACCCCCTCCCTGCGATAAACGCTAAATAATAAAATAAAATAAAAAACATAGGCTTATTGCGGGATATTTGATCACACTGTGTGAAGATGTGTCACTGTTTTACCTCACCTGCCTATGACACCTTCTGATTGTTTTAATAAAGAGCTGAATGTTCAATAGCTAGGCAGGGAGGATAGGTGGGACTTCCGGGCAGACAGGAACTCTGAGAAACGAAGAAGCAGGGGATTTGCCAGTAAGATGTGGAGGAAGTCGGATATACTATACTGAGGAGAGGTAACAAGCCATGTGGCAGATGTAGATTAATATAAACAGGTTAATTTAAATTTTAAGAGCTAGCTTGAAACAAGCCTAAGCTAAAGTCAAATTTGCATAATTAATAAGTCTCTGTGTCATTATTCAGGACCTGCTACATTAGCTAAAGGAAAAAAATCTATTGCCAAAAGAAAAATTAAACAGAAATGTTACCCCTAATGAGTTTATCTTTGTATACTACTAAAAATCTAAATTCTAATAACATTAAACAAAAGTAGCTATAGCTATTCTCTTACCTGGAAAAAGGGATAACACGGTCATTAGTGCACCCACCAATTTATTCACTGGAGAAATGTAAAAAAGAACCTGAAATGGATTCAAATGAAATTAAATTAGAACATTCACAAGACTGTAATAATATAGAAAGGATTCTTTGCAATATGAGTAAATACTTAAAAACAAAACAAAAAAAACTATGAGTCATGATTTAAAACAACTACAACAAAAAAAAAAAAATCAACTTTCCCACCCACCACAATTCAGGCAAAATTTGAGGTCTGTTGATGATTCAAAGGATAAAGGCGTCTGGCAAGCTGGATGACCTTAGTTTAATCTGTGTGTCCTATACAGTAGAAGAGCGAAACTACCTCCGAAAGTTATCCTTTGACCTTTATACATATGCTACAATGACTGTGTGCACACAAACACAAATCACACACATACACACACACACACACACACACACACAATAAGTTAACTAGATTTTGGATCTGGTTAACTTCCTATTTTTAAAAAAAATTTTTAAGTTCTTTATAATAAGGTTTTAATAAGTAAAAATAAATATAATTATAAAAATACTACCAGCAGACACTGAAATGACCATCGTAGATTGTTGGACAACAAAATATTCACAATATGTTAGATTTACTGTCCCATAAATTTTGATTAAGGTAGTCTGTCACCTTAACCAAATGATCAAATTTCATCTTACCAAGAACAGAACAGTTGTGTCAATATTCGAAAGTAATGTTATCACTGATCTAGCATCTTACTAAAAATGCTTAAATGCTTAATCTGAAACTAACCACAAGAAAACAATCACACATTTAGATTCACTAGACTCTTTTATTTTTGTTTTTTTTTTGTTTGTTTTTTGTTTTGGGGTTTTTTTTTTTTGAGATAAGGTTTCTCTATGTGACAGCCCCAGCTGTTCCAGAACTAGCTATGTAGAGCAGGCTGGCCTCAAATTCACAGAGATCCGCCTGCCTCTGCCTCCCAAGGGCTGGGATTAAAGGATTTCGCTACCACTGCTCACTAGATTCTTTTAAAAAGCATCAATTGAACTCACTTCAGCAGCACAGATACTAAGACTAAAACTATACAGAGAAGATAAACATGGCCCCTGTGCAAAGATGACATGCAAATTCACGAAGCATTCCATATTTCAAAAACGTGCCAATCACGAGGACTGGAGTTCAGGTTCCAAGGTCCAAGCTTGGCAGCACCCTTTGTGTGCTGTAATACCAGCTCTGAGGCAGGCAGAGCCTAGGGGATTGCTGAGGCTTGCTGGCTTCCTGTATAGCTAAAGAAACACAAGCCCCAGGTTAATAGAGACCCTGACTCAGAATGAATAGGTTGATTGACTGATGAGGATACCCAATACCCTCTGTTAGCCTCCATATGCAGGAGCAGGTGTTCATAATTGTACATACACCCACACAGACAGATATATACAATCAATTAAAAAGTGCCAATGTCATGAAATTCAAAAAAAAAATATGGGGGAAAGAGGCAGGACTGGGGAGAAGAGATGGTCCAGTGGTTAAGAAAGTACATTAGTTTAGCAGAGGGCCTGAGTTAGGTTCCCAGCACCCACATCAGGTGGTTCACGAATGCCTGCAATTCCAGTTCCAGGGGATCCAAAGCTCTCTCCTGAATTGTGAGTGTAGCTGCACTCATACATTTAGACACATGCCCACGTATAAACATAGTTAGAAATGAAATAGATCTAAAAAAAAAAAAAAGAAATGAATAAACAAAAGAGTGCGAGGTGATGAAACAATTAGATTTGGAGTTAGAGATGCTACCATTGAGCCATGAGGTCTCCTAATAGAACAATTTGAGGTTAAGGGGAGCTAGAAAAGGTAATATAGGATTCCTGACTATTTCCTAGATGACAAAGAACAATTGCCTATACATTTTATAAGTTAATAAAGGTCCCCTCAGTTATTTATTATCTTTCTACAAACATACTGAAAACTCTGCTCCTTACCATTCTTTAAACTGCAATTTTTATAGAAGATAAATTACTAAAAGACCGATGGGATAGGCCAGAGATATCAGAGAAATAAATGCAAAGGCTAAAGTGCAACAGGAACAACATTTAGAATGTGAATTCTCAGGTGGTCACTATATACTGTCTGACTTTTTTTTTTTTAGATCACCAGAATTTTTAAAAATTAAATTTCATTTTATGTGTATTTTGCTTGCCTGTATGTCTGTGAACAATGCACGTGCCTGGTGTTTGCTGAAAGGCCAGAAGAAGACATCAGGTCCCCTGTACTGGAGTTCTAGATGGTTATGAGCCACCATTTGGGTACTGGAAATCAAACCTGGTGTCTTTGGAAGAATAGCTAGTGCTCTTAACTGCTGAGTCATCTAACTCCAGCCCCTATGCCTGGGTTCCTAAACTTTATATTGTGTTCATATTTATAGCTGCTCAAGTATGTCTAAATGTGTGTGGAGGATGGAACACAACAAGTATCTTTTCCAGTTGCTTCTCTATCTTGTTATGTTTTGAGACAAAGTCTCTCACTGAACCTGAAACGTACGACTGGCTTGATGAGCTAGCCAATAAGCCACAGAGACCCTTCCATCTCCTCTTCTCCAGCACAGAGATAACAGGCACATGTTACTGTGCCAGTTTTTCACATGGATGCTGGGAATCCTAAGTAGAATAGAAATCCACACTCCAAAGTTCCCACAATGACATTTAACTGTTCTAGTGACAAAAATTTTCTCTATTTCATAGTATATTATAATTATATTATTTCTGGACAAATTTAATTAAAGTTGTAAGAAATTAAAAGAAGAAATCAGCTTTTAGGGACATTATTATAGTTAGGAGTAGTAATGTATGCTTCTAATCCCAGGATTCAGAGGTTAGGGGTAGGGGCATTATGAATTTTCAAAATAGCCTGGGCTACATTAGAGACCCTGTTCAAATAAAAAAGAGGAAAAAGAAAAAAGAAAAAGGAAAAAGGACATAACATGTAGGAAAACTTAAAAAGTCTGTATATTATATTCTCCAGCCTTGTTGTTTCAATGAATCTATATCTGTTTATAAAATTAGGATCACAGGGGCTGAGTGATTAAGAACACTTGCTGCTTTGGCCTATAAACCAGGTTCAGTTGGCAGCACCCACACAGCAGCTCATAATCCTCTGTAACTCCAGTTCCAGAGGACCTCTGTGAGCACCAGGCACACATGTATTGCACATACCCACATACAGGCAAAACACTCACACTCAAAAATAAAACGTAAAAATTGGATCACAGTCTTATGGTTGAATAGCTTTTAACCTAATGTGCCTTGAAACATCTTGATAATAAAAAGTATTTGGGGATTTTTATTATTTGGAGTTACATGTAACACAAAAACCAATCAGCTACTCATTTTAAGTGATTCTGTGATGGACTCTTTCGGGTAGTTTTGCATGCAATTCAGGTTAATTCTGAAAAAGAAATCCCTAATAGGAGAATTATTGTGGCAAAGGAATATTGGCTTAAGGTAATGAGCCATATAAGCATAGTGCATGGCTGATCCCTCAATAACTTTTCTACCTTATTTGCACTGAATTTGCAGTTAATATGGGATATAAAACTCATTGTATTACAGGACTAACTTTTGATTAGCCTTCACCAGAATTTCAGAAAACTTTTTCCATAAAGGATCAGACACATTTGCTTTGTGGGCCATATGATCTCTCACAACTACTCAACTCTGCTCCTACTGGGTATAAATAGCTACAAACAATAAGCAAATATTAGGTATTCCTGTTTACCAATAAAACTCTTAGTTAACTCAATAGTTAAGAACAACTGCTGCTCTTGCAAAAGACCTGAGTTCAATTCCTAGCACTCACATTAGGTACCCTGTAACTACAGCTAGAGTATCTGATGTCCTGTTTGTGGCTTCCACAGGTACCTGTATACACGTGCACATACCCACACACAGACACACAATAAACATAAATACACATATATAAATACAAATAAAAATAAGTCTTAAAAACAAATTTCTATAAAAGTAAGTAATAAGCTAGAATTGGCTATGAAGCCCAGTTCACAGACCTGAAGTCTACAAAGAGCATGGCAATCCCAAATTCTGTCTCTTTGTAGAACAGAGCTGTCTGGAACTCAAGTTTAAGCCAATTAGCGTAGGTAGACTTTTCGTAACAATTCTGAATTTAGTGGTGGGCATGCTGCCTGATGTGCCCAAACATTCTGAAGGGACAAATTCACATCCAATGGTTTGGAAAGTGGTATTACGTCTGAGAAAGCAAATAGGTAAATTACTGTTGGCAGTTTCTTGTATACGAGAGAGATCAGCTCTGAGTAAAATTAATTGAACTGTAGGACAAAGAGAAAGCACAAAGTCATGATACCCTGGAAGCACCAAGTCTGACTGAACCAATACATTTCCTTTTCTATTTAAGTTAGTTTAAACTTCTTACGGTGACAGTATAATTGAATACACTATCAAACTGCCAACAAAAAGAGCACGCAAATTTGTATGTTTATGACAGTAAAGAAAAGAATTTTGTGTTTCATTTGATAGACAAAATATGTCTTAACTCTTAATCATTAATTCCCATGTTATATAATATATAAGCAATGTCAATAAAAGATAAAACATCTGTTCTTTTTTTCATCCTTCTATATCTCACCTTTTTTTCAAGAAGAATTAGCTTAAACAGGATCAAGACCTGCAGAAAGAAAAAGAAATGCTGTGTTATTCTGGTCTATTATTAATGATTTGCCATTTTCTTTACTAAAATATAATCACGTTATATAATATTAAATAATTACAGTATTTAAGATACATGAGAAATTATGAACTTGAAGTGAAAAACTAAGTATTACCTGTGTCCTCTAGAAACATGAGAATCATTTAACCTTTAACTGAAATAGTTTTTTTGGAAGGAGCAGTGCTATCTCTGTTTGAAAAATTTCAAGCTTCTGAAAAGGCATATATTTGAGGCTGGGGAGTGGCTCAGTTGGTAATGTGTGTGCTATGTATGACAGCCCTATGTTCAGATTCCCAGAACCATTTAAGCTATGTATGGTGGTGCACACTTGTAGTTTCAGCATTCAGAGGTGGAGGCAGGAAGATCAGAAATTCATGGTTATCCTTAGCTACACTGTGAGTTCAGGGCTAGTCTGGGATACATAGCATTTACATGAATATTCAATAAAGGTTTGGTAAATAAATGACTAATATGTGTATGTCCTAGAAAACATATACTTTAACAATAAAGATCATAATGTCTGGCACCAAAAACCACAACTAAAGAAAAAAATAATTTACATGGAAAAATATTCCACTTTTAGGGAACAAGCTTTTTCCCCACCCACACTAAGTGCAGAACAAAGGAATCAAAAGCAAACCCTATCCAGCAAGAGGTAATCCCAGACTTTTACCACACAAATATTCCTGACGCCTCCAGCTCTGTATGGTTAAGAAGCTGTCTTAGAAGAGCAAAACCACAATTATGCCGTCAGCTGATTGTGATGCTGCCCTGAGTTCACAGGAAAAGGAACCCAAGAACAGACTTTCCCATTTCAGTACATTGCAAGTTGCAGGATATCTATCACACCTTGTGTCGAAAATGAAGGACAAGATCTCGAGGAGACAGACCTACAATGTAAACAGGAAAGCTAAATGTGAAAGGAAGAGAATATCTAAAAAAGAAAATGAGAACATGTAAATATTTAAACATTTATGTAATATTTGGTGAAATACATATATACTCAGAAAGAGTATTGTCTTACAGAATCTTCCCAAAGGATGAAAATGTTTAAAATATGCCATCAGACACATTAGCCATAGAGGACTTCAAATGTGGCTTTTAAATTTTATTAACTGTAATATAAATACACTTTTATCTATACATTATTAGTGAATACTGCTTTAGACGTTGGGTCTAACACTTATAGTCTACAAAAACAAACCACAAAAATTTAAAAATCATGACACTTACACCATAGTGGCAGCCAGTCATTTAAACAGGACTTCTGGTCAGTGTATTACATATAGTATTATTTCTGAATCACATTACTTTCCAATCATTCATTTCAAACACCACAGTAAAAGAGAAAACAATTTATAAACACATTCTTAGAACAGGACTATCTAGCTGACTTTCTGCATATGACTGCACTAGTACTGGCTACTTCACATGAAATGGAAACTGAGGATGCACACATCACCACAGTATTACAACCATTTTTACTACAAAAGAATATTTATTGACTATCTCAGGCAACAATGGATTTTTTTGAGCTGTCAAAATAGTGTACATTTAACAAGTCCCCAAGTTGAAGAATCTCAGTCAAGAACTAAGCAGTACCCCACCCCTATCCTGCTAATTACACATATCAGCATTAACAGAAAGAAGTCCAGTACATTCTAAAAAGTTGAAATTCACCTGTGCAATGCCTGTAACTGTCACTACCAGTAAAAGATAATGATCAATCTCATAAGACGGCTAAGAGGGTATTTAAGGAAGAAGCAAATTTAAGAACTTAGATCCCATACAAAGATTGTACAAATATCTAATTATTTGTATAATATTCAATGAAACGCACATATGCTTAACAGTTCTGATCATGAAGAGCTACACATAATCAAGTTTGGCCACAGACAACTTTGAGGACATAGCTTCTGACCTGCAAGTTACTTACCAAGATACACCTGAGATCCTTCTAATGAGGCCCCTCCTAAGGAACTGTTCATATGCTCGTAGAGTTCCTGTGGAATGCAGACTGAGTTTAGAACCTTACACTGTCACTTTAGAGACTAAGCTCCTAGAAACATGATGATCAGAAAAGAATTGTATAGGTTATTCTGCCACCTACTAAATTAAGCAACCATGGTCTCTGTAACCTACTAGTTTTCAGCACTCAACTCATTTCTTCTCTTGTAAACATGAACAGTATCAGGAGAGTAGCTGAGCAAAAAGAACAAAAAGCTACTCAGGATAGTCTTTCGTTTTTGAGCTATTTCAGAGCTTTAACAGGGACATAAATTACCTTCCCTCTGCCTCCACACTAAATTCCTAACTGTCCCAACTCTCCCCAGGGTCCAAGACAGATGTAGAACTGTATGCTGATGCCAGTCTTGAGGAAAATATGCTACCTTCTTCAATAAAATACCAGGAACTAGAAACCAGATACTCAAATTTATAGACACTATGCCATAGCAAAACCCTTGTAAGAGACATTGATACTAGTTGTTTACAGTCACTGCCTCCTCAAGGACAGTTTGATTTTAGTAGTTGGGCAGCTCTCGCTATAATATCAAGGTTTTATGCAAATATATTTTAAATAAATATTTATTTTTATTATATTTTAAAGATAAATCTTAACATTTTTCTTAATGTGTATGTGTGTCCCTGAGGAAGCCAAAGAAGAAGACATCAGATCCCTAGGTGGTTGTAAGCCATTTAATGTGGGTGCTGGGAACCAAACCTACTTCCTCTGCAAGAGCAACAAGTGCTCTTAAGCACTGGACCTGGAGCTCAAGCAAATGGATTTTCACACCATGTTTTTCTTAAGCCACCAAGGACTATCCTGCACAGTACTACTATAAGAGCTACTTGATTTATTAAGCTAGCTTTCAACAAACACATTTGTAGGGAAATTAGTTACCTTTAGAATAGAAATTTGGGAAAAATCTTTCTCTTCAAAATATGCATGTGTAATGAGTTGAAGTTTTGCTTGAAGTAAGCCATAAAGAGGCTAAAGAAAAAGAGAAACCATCATTAGGTTGATCACAGTAAACAACAGGAAAAAACAAATCCCTGTCATCTTTTAATTTGAAGATATCAGGGAGGAAATTTAGTAACACCAAGTGAGGGCCCACATACATAGCCGGAGCTGTGACATTACATATTCTCACTCTATGGCAGCAGGTGGTGAGTCAGGCTCAGACTCTGGGCCTTGGCTCCATGTTTTATCTGCTTAATTAAGGGCCTTTAAACTTTCCATACCTCCTCAGCAAGCTGACCCTGTACACAAAAAGGTGGGACTTCTACGGCTGTGTCAAGGACTAAATAATAGATAAAGCACTTGGCAGAGTCTGGCGCATACCAAGAATGTCAATAGTTATTGCATTCATTCTGTTGCGGTACTATCTAATCATCCTCAAGAGGTCAGCTTCTTACACAAAGTTGAACGTTGATTTGATTTAAGCTCACATCTTTTGTTTTCTGTTATCTGTGAAATGTGAGATCACCTAGTCTATGTCTTCTACCATATATTACTTTGTATGCTTGAACAAAGTTATTCTTCAATTGTTACTTTTTTCTACCCAAAATGGATCATATCCACCCTTTCATTTAACATTCTTGAGACATTTTCTCATTTATGTGCCTCCTTCAGAATGCAAGTAATACTGAACTAGTCCCCTGTTGCAGAATATCTGTTTAAACTGTGAAGATGCATCTTTACCAAGGCGCCTTCTGATTGGGTTTAATAAAGAACTGAATGGCCAGTAGCTATCTATGCAGAAGAGGTTAGAAATTTCCAGGGACAGAAGGGACTCTAGGAAGAAAGTCAGACTTTAGGAGGTGCAAGATGGAAAAGAAGTAATGCCATGTGGCAGAATGTACATTAATATAAATGGATTAATTTAAATTATAAGAGCTAGTTGAGATAAGCCTAAGCAAAAGGCCAATCATTCATAATTAATAGTAAGTCTCCGTGCTGTTATTTGGGAACTGGCCGGTGGGACAAAGAAAGACTCGTTACAGTCCCCATCCCTGTAAATATGAGTATTATTATTAAGTACAATATCATTACATTTCCATACCACTACAATGCACTATGAACAAGTGAACCTTTCTGATTAACTAAGCTGTTCTCATTCCTTATGTCTCTTTTAGAGGCAGACAAAACTGGATTTTTACCCTATTTTTATACTTAGTAATCTTACATATGAGAATTGGATATCATTACTCTAAAGTATGTTTATTTGTAAAATGAGACTATAGCAAAGATATCTTAAGATTGTTAGGAAAATAAAAAGACAGTGTTATATGAAATGTCTGGTAAGAACTAACACCTGACACAGACAGACACTTGGTGGTTTTGTTATCCAAATTGTCCTTTGAAGGTGACTACATGGGAAGCCTTCCCACTTGTATCTACTTTCACATAGGATAGCCAATGTTTTGGTTAACTGGCCCTGTATACAAATTAACTGAGGTGTATTTTTCAGGCTATCCTTCTAGAAACTGTGCATTATTATTATAAATTATGATTAGAGTTATCATGATACGGCATGGCATGCTGGTGCACATCTTTAATCCCAGTATTCATGAGGCAGAGGCAGAGGCAGGTGGATGGAGCTCTGTGAGATCAAAGCTAGCCAGGCACACACTAGTGAGATCCTATTTGCTCCTGCAAGGAAAAAAAAGTATATTATATATTATAAATTATTATTATTCATAGTTTCTCTTCACTCACTTCTCCATCTCCTTTTCCTCTTTCTCCTTTTACTTTTCAGATAGTAATAAATCCCTATCTTGCAAACCTGGATTTACATTATTAAAAACTCTTTATTTGGAGTTTTGAGAAAAGGTTTTTTTTTCAGTGACCAAAAATGTCACTGAATTTGTATTTCCTTCCTTCCTTTCTCTGACTCTTTTCCCCAACTCTTCTTTTGTGGTGGTGAGGATCAAAACTAGAACTTGAATAATAGATAAATATCCCAGCTACTTATTTTCTTTTAAAAAATAAAAATAAGCTGAGAGTGATCATACACACACATAATTCTAGAAGTGGAGATAGAAGGATCAGGAATTAAAGGTCTTTGCTATATAAAGAGTGCCAGGTCAAGCTGGGCCATATGAAACTCTGTCTTAAAAACAAAATGATGTTAAAATGGGGCAATGGCATTGTCCCAACTGATACAGGTATTTGCAACCCGATGACACAGCCCTAATGACCCAGATTTGACCCCTGGAGCCTACACAAAGGCAGGGGGAGAGAAGCGACACCACGAAGTTGTCCTCTGACCTTCACATGTGCACTGTGACACACACTCCTCCCCCACACTAGCAGTCAATTTAAAAAATAAATTACATGTTTAAGTGTGTAATTGTTAATGTCAACTTGAAAAAAATGCACGTAGAAGAAACAGCTCTGAAATAGTTATAGTATGTACAGTTTTACCATGTCATTGGCTTTTCTCAAAGACTCTGAAATTTAAAGTATATATTAAAGTTAAATGTCTTCACTGCAATAGTCATGAACTTCTATATTACAAATAAAATTAGAGCAATTATGGTATTTGTAAAGTTATTAAAACAGCATTTATCCAAGGTCTTGGGGCCAAAAAAAATAGATAAATGAAATATAACAGCTGCTCCATTTGGATTAAATGTCAATTTGCCCATCTTAGAGTCTTCAGCAGAATAGAAATAAGAGCAAACTGCAGGAAGCAGAGCACCCAAGAGCACACGGGTAAGCACTCGACTAGTTTTAGCAAGTCCTTATTCTCATACATCTGACTCTAAAAACACAAGTTCTGCTTTGAATGTTTATATGTGAGAAAGTTACAAGATCTCTTACCAGCTTGCTCAAAACACAGACACTTTTCTGAACAGTCTCTCTGGTGATGTCGGCTTGCCTTACTTTTAATGCCTATTATGAGTAAACAGTTATTTATTAGAAATACTTCATAGCAGCATTTACAAAAGTTTCGATATGAACCTACTAATTAAATATAAAAAAAATCTTGCATTCAGTTAAATTAAAGAACTTCACAGTAAATCTCAGATATGTTAGTTGAATGTACCTGCTAGCCTTGCACTGAATGTCAGTAGCTAGGCACTGGGTGGAATAGTAAACGGACAATCCCCACTGTCCTGGAATTTACAGGCAGATGGAAACTGCTTTATGTACAAATCACACACCAGACCAACCACTCAATGAGAACCAACCTATAAAAACTGACTGGATTAAAAAAGAAGATTTGCTATCTCCCGAAAATATACCTATCAGAAACCCAAATAGAAGTCAACCTACCAAGCAAATGGGAGCCTTCAAAAGGCAAATCTTGCTAGATTAATTGCTGTGAAAGTAGACTTGTTAGGAACTGATACTCAAATTTACTTCCGGATGCACTTCCTCTTTTCATTAGTAAGACTATTGAAAATGCTGTGATATTTTCTTTTTGTACATTTCTATACATTTAAACACTTCCACGGAGTTTAATTTTTAATGTGATTTTGATGCCTTCCATTTTTCATTAGTTCTCATTATGTAAATCTAAATATGTTCATAAAAATAATGCATGACAAAAAATCCACACAAACAAATCATAACAAATGCTGGTACCTTTGTGCACTGCTAGTAAGGGCACAAATTATTATGGCCATAGAAATCAGTATGGAGGTTACTCAAAAACCTAAAAATTGGGAGCTGGAACACTGGCTCAACAGTTAGGAATGCACATTGCTCTGGCAGAGGGCCCCAGTTCTGTCCCAGAACCCATGTCAGGTGGCTCACAACTACCTATCACTCCAGCTCTATAGGACTGAACACCCTCTTCTAGCCGCTTCTGGTACTTGCACAGATGTACTACATTGAAAGTAAAGACTGTGGTTCCCTAAATGACCAACATCTGGGCAAGGGTTGGAGGTGCTTTTTCCTGCTGCTGCTCACCACCAATTATCATACCTTGGCTTCAATTTGTCGATAGCAAGAGATACCATATACTGTGGCTCCATTTCCATTTCTGGGTGGTAAGTGAAAAAACACAGTATCTAAGAGATACACAGAAAAAAATGTAAATAGTGATGCTAATTACTCATTACTGAATAATCAAATGTGAAGTTTTAATGCAGTCATTAACACGCAAATGATGACACAATCACGTGACACTTATTTCTATCATCACAAACTTTCCCCCAATCTTTATAGTACATGTCTGCCACAAACCTAAGAGATAACAGGTCAAATCGACTATAGAAAATATATGCAGGAACTGTTCCTGACTAAAGGAAAGTCAAGTCATAAAAACTGATGGCAGCATGTAAATCTTGAGTGGATATAAGAAATTTTGGGAAAACTGGGGAAATCTGAGCACAGACTGGATGTGAGATGATATTATGGGATTATTGTTAGATCTTTTAGCTGTGATAATACATCTGGATGCTAGGGAATGATTATATCCTTAGGGGGTGCATGTACTAAAGTATTTAGAAGTCAAGCGTCTGTCATTATTCCAAATGACCTTAGAATAAAAAAGAGACAAAACTAAACATACAAATAAATATAAAGAAAACTTGCAAGGTATTTCCTATAATCTTAAATTAACTTTCCCACTAGGTTGAAAGCATCCGCAGCAGAAAAGTTAGGATCAAAAGTATTTCTCAGGTTTCATATCATGTAATAAAGCTTATTTTAAGCTGCATAGTAAATTTTGATTTACTTTATAAGGGAAGTATTAAATATTGCAATAGGAAAACAAGTAGTCAAATTACATTGAATTTAGTTTAATCAAAGTAAAATGGCACTTCATTAGGTCTGGCAAAGCACTCTCATATGGGTGTAGAAGACGCAGTGAAAATGTCATTACACTCTTCTTTGAGGACAAACACATTCTCCTCATGCAAGCAAGCGACTTTTAAAGCACAGGGTTGCAGCAATGATTCAAAGAAACAATCTCAGCTGTATTCAGGTGGGCATGAGAGAACAGCCTAGTAAGTCTGAAACTAGAGCTTTCCAGGCCATGTGTAGTCAGTGCAGGTAAGTCTTCATTTCTGCCACTGAGTGGAGTCTAAGCATGATATAATTGTAGGTACAAACACATTAGCAGCTGTCCCGCTCTGGCTACACCTCAGTGCTCTGGGCAGGTGGGGAACCAAGGTCACTGACCACGGCCCCACCACTCTCTGAAGCTTCTCTAGCGCATACCTCACTCCAAACAACACATACACATTTTATAAATAATCACAATAGACTCAAAGGCTTTCATTTACCAAAGAATTCAAGACTGTTATGGAAAAAATTTCCAAAACTGCACCTAGTAATTGGTCTAGTATTTAATGGCATACCTTCCTGATAGTTATGTGCACCATCTGGTAAGGCGAGGAAAGGCAAATACTTCCATTCTTCAGGTAGAGTGTGACTGTCATGTCCATCTCCTGGAATCAGTGGTGGGTAAGAGAATTCAACCTAAATTGGAAAAAAATCTTAGCCAAACAGAGACCAAAGGAAGAATTTTATACTGACAAACAGTAATGCTCTTGAACCCTGAATGACGCCATGCAAACCCAAACACAGAAGAGAAGTTTATAGACTATTTCCTGCTTACTTAAAGTGTCTAGTTGTAACTCAAAATGCTGTCTAAAAGTATAAAGCTAAACCAAGAGAACTTCAGGTATCTCTCTTAAATAACCTATCCATGAGGCCAGACCTACCCTGATTCCAGTTATTTCACACATTTATTCTGAAGTGATAACAGGAGGAAAGATGACAACAATGGCTGACTTCTAAAAAGCAGAAACAATAACGATACTCTAAATCACAAGGAATAATCTTTTCTTTCTCATTTTATGTGTATAGGTGTTTTACCTACATGTATGTAAGTATACCATGTGGGTGCCCTTTTCTAGTGGTTACCAAAGAAACAGGAGGTGGGGTCCCAAGCTGAGTCTGAGGGAAGGAAGGCCCTATCCTCAACTGCCTCCAAGTCTGTTAATTCCTATCTAGCTATCTAATATTAAGGAAACATCAAGACTGCCACTCCTTAGTCTTTAAAATACTATAGAAAACAGTGAAGGCTATGTTGAGGCCCATTAAGGGAAAGCTACTTTCTCTGGGTCAAAATAATAGAATCTGAATTATGCCTGTGGTGGGAGACATGATATTCTGATATGCTCCAAAGATTAGAACATTCTATATTTCAGGGCCAATAAAATGACTCAGCAATTTGTAGCCAAAACTGAAAACTTAAATTCAATCCCTGAAGTCCATGTACTGGAAGGAAAGAACTGGCTCCCCAAGTTGTGTGCCTGGTCTGCCAATCACCTTGCCAGAAGACTGCTCCTTAGGAAAGCTGGTTTACCTGAAGGCATGCTGTGGCGATGGGGAAAATGATCCCCTTAAGGAGATCATGTACTTACCTCCCAGAAGCCACACTCCCAAAAAGTTACTTACTGCCCTTCCATTATGTAGCACTACTAAGTCTGCCAGCATTTCTGACTCAATCAGTATAACGTTCCCTTTTCTACCTAGTTCTTCTTTGGATACAGTCCAAATGCTGCTCAGACTCTCTGGGCCTTTTTACTTTTTATGAAGACTCCTCCACCCCCATTTATAGCTGCCTGCTGACTTCCATGGCTCAACCCTCCTGGTTTCTTGGACTCTAATTCGAAAGGTATTGCTTTCAGAGCCTATGAGATGGCTCAGAAGGTTAAAGGCATCAAGTCTAAAGACTGGAGTTTAATTTCCAGGACCCCTAGGGAGGAAGGAGGGAACTGTTTTCAAGTTGTTTCCTTTATAAGTTGCCTGAAATTAGACTATTGAACAAGAAATGTGTTTCTACAGTTAATTTGCTAGTTATAGTCTAGACTTTTATTTGTTCTAGTACATAAACTATAATTGCTAGACTGCCATTGTTTTTTTTTTTACTATTATTTATTTTTTAATCAGAGTCTTACTATGTAGACAAGACGGGCCTTGAACTCAGAGATTCACCTGTCTCTGCCTTCCAAGTGTTGGAATTAAAGTCAAGTGCCACTATGCCAGGCTCTTTTTTTTTAAGTCACTTCATGAGTACTGTATTTACATAATTTCCACCCTTTCTCCACTCCAACTCCTTCCATGGCCTTCCCTCTCCTTATGATTTTGTCTTTATTAATGTTACTTTACACACACACAATCACGGTGCATGTTTTCGTGCAAATGTACATATAAATATAACCTGCTGAGTCTATTTACTATTGCTGTTATGTATATGTGTTTAGGGCTGAGTACTGGGAATGGGAAACCTATTAGGAACTTGTCCCTGGAGAAGACTGATTTTCCCTCTCTAAGCACCCATTGACTGCCTGTAGCTCTTCATAGTAAAAGGAAAGTAAAACCTCCATGTACATACAAAGTAAGATTAAAATGTAGTTTAAAAGAAAACAAAGCAGGACTTTCTTCCTCTTCTCCATCTCCCTTCTTTGGCAGCAGCCAAATTTTATAGCTTGTTGATCTTGTTTGTTCCTTTCCTTTCCCTTTTTTTTTTTTTTTTTGAGACAGGGTTTCTCTGTGTAGCCCTGGCTATCCTAAACTGGCTCTGTAGACCAGGCTGACCTAGAACTCAAGAGATTTGCCTGCCTCTGCCTTCTGAGTGCTGGGATTAAAGGCGTGCGCCACCACCATTCATGTTTTGTTTTGTTTTGTTTTCAAACTCTAAAGAAATGGTCCTTAAACTTCCTTCTGAGTCAGTTTCTAAATTGTTTTATTAAAAGACTAAAAACCCACAAAAGGAAACCTCAATTTCCCTGGTAAAGTTCCAACTGTTTTGCAATGCTGCTTTTTCTTCCCCCGGAAACAGAGTGGGGCTAGAGAGATAGCTAAGAGGTCAGAGTACTTGCTGCTCGTCCAAAGAGCTCAGGTTTGATTTCCAACACCCACATCAAGCAGCCCACAAGTGCCTGTTACTCCAGCTCCAGGAAATCTAACACCCTCTTCTGGATTCCACAGGCACCTGCATGCGCATGAACATATATACTCTCAGGCACATACATCTACACACAACATAAATAAATAAATCTTGGGGAAAAAAAAAGAAATACGGAGTCTTGAGGAGAGGGTCATAAGGCCCCACCCATCTCTGAGGAGCTACTGGCAGTTATAGTTGCTGGGGAATGGGAAGGGATCATTTTCTTTACCAGTATAGCCATTAAGCTGCCCAAGTTTCAGTGAATTACTTCCCCATCCATGCTTGTGCAGTGGGTCACACACATAAAAACAACAAACAAATCATGAAGGAAGACTTGCTGAGAAGAAAGGGTTCAGTAGGAGTGGAGGACATGAAAAGGAATAATGGATGAAAATGACCTAAAGACTTTACATACTTATGTGATGCTGTCAAAGAATAAAGTAAGAAAAAAAAATAGTTTGGTAAAAGCATTCAAGAGTTGAAGCTGAGCTGGGAGGTGATGACACACACCTTTAAGTCCACCACTCAGGAGGCAGAGGCAGGAGGATCTCTGTGAGTTTGAAGCCAGCCTATCTACAGAGTTCCAGAACAGTCAAAGCTACACAGAGAAACCTTGTCTTGAAAAAAAAAAATTAAAGTTGCTAGCTATGTATACAGACCAGGAATTCTACCAGAAGAGGTCAAAAGCAAAAATTTAGGCTGGTCAGATGGCCTAGTGGGTAAAGACGCCTGCAGCCTGACAATGCGAGCATGAAGACCCGGATTCAATCTCTGCAACCTATGTAAATGCTGAAGGAGAGAACTGACACCACAAACTGTCTTCTCACTTCAACACATGGATCACTGTACACACAATAACAAAGTATTGCAGAATATTTGTGTACACTGTAAAGATGTGTCTCTGACCAAGACACCTTCTGATTGGTTTAATAAAGAGCTGAATGGCCAATAGCCAGACAGGAGGTTTAGATGGGAGTTCTGGGCAGAGAACTCTGGAAACAAGAAAGGTGGAGTCACCAGCTAGAATTGGAGGAAGCAGGACGGGCAGTTCGGAGATGACGTAATGCCATGTGGCAGAGTGTATATTAATATAAATGGGCTAATTTAAATTATAAGAGCTAGTAGGACAAGCCCAAGCTACAAGCTTTTATACTTAATAATAAATCTCTGTATTGTTATTTGTAAGCTGGCAGCCCAAAGAAAAATATGATCATAATAAAGTAATTTTAAGGTTTGGAAAATAAATGCTCTCAACTGAATGTTTAAAAAATTAAAACTACAAACAAAATCAAAGAGCTTGCATGATACATACTTGATTATTTAACAAAAGATTATGGCAATCTAATTTGTGGACTGGCCCAGCCTGGTAAGCATAGCTCTAACTCCTCAGAGAAGCCCCCCCCCCTTTTGCATCTTTACAGAAATCCACAACAGGTCAGCATGTAAAGAACTGACCAGGAGGCACCCAACCCCAAGTGGCAGATCTACAACACAATCCCTACACCTAATGCTCAGGGAACATGGTGGAAGAGGAGTGGAAACATTCTAAGTGCTGGGCAGTGGTGGCGCATGCCTTTAATCCCAGCACTCGGGAGGCAGAGCAGGCGGAACTCTGTGAGTTCGAGGTCAGCCTGTTCTACAGAGGGAGTTCCAGGACAGTCAGGGCTACATAGAAAAACAGTCTTGAAAAAACAACAACAACAAAAAAGTCAGAGGACAAGGACATCTGCTGTGAGACAGTATCTTAACAGGGAAGCTGCACACACGAAATCTCAGTAACATGGTTGCCTAAACAAGATCTGCCAAAGCAGAAGGGGGAAATCTCACAAGGCCCACCCCTTGATGAAGAGCTATGGGCAACTGAGCTGAGAGATGGAGACTCAGTCTTCTCCAGGGACAAGTTCCTGGTAGGTTATCTATTCAAAGCACTCCACCCTAAACATATATTGTGCGATCAACGACAAATGAACTCAGAAGGTTAAATTTGTGAGTGTGTGTGTGTGAGCACGGATACAGGCTTGCACATGTGTAACAGTAACAAAGATGAAACATGAATTAGAGGAGGAGGGACACAAGAGGAATTGCAAGAGGAACAGGAGGTGTAGAATTATGTAAATAAGTACTCATGTATGACATTAAAAAAAGAGCATGACATGCTGAGAAAAATATTTTTATTTGTTTGTTTTGAGATCTCTATACAATGTAGCCACAGCTGTCTGGAACTCACTCTGTAGACCAGGCTGACCTTGAACTCACTGAGATCCACCCAAAACTCAGAACCTTGTGTTCACTAAGCAAACACTCTACCACTGAGCTACATTCCTCCAGCCCAGGATTAGGTTCTTAGTGCTTTGTTTCTACAATACCCCGGGTAGGTGTGTAATTTTACAAAGGTGAATAATAAAACAAGCTACTCTGAGCATCAGTTGGGGAAAAACTCAACTAGGATTTTTCTGTTTCGTTGCAATTATTATAAATTATCTGGCAAAAGAAACAGAGAAGGGCAAATATGGAAGCTATTTATATTTGCTGGTTTTGGAGTAGTGCTATACTTCTGCACAGAACTCCGTTTACAGAAGCAGTCACTTTTACCTGTGTGCTGAAACCAAAACCCAAAGGCAAAGAGATGACACAGGATGCAGGGTGCTACTGTGCCTTCCCATTTCTGCTCTCTCATCTTCATACAGCACCACATATGGTTTCCTCTATGGAAATATAGCTTACCAATAAAACCAGTGAGTCAGGCAGAAAACATAATAAAATCTAGACTTTCAAATGGCAGCAAGAATTAGAAGACTCTATCCTATCTCTATCAATATTGATGTTTTCTCTCTTTTCAGAGCTCCATTGTGTAGCTCTAGAGCAAGCTTCCACATCATTCTTTACCTAGAAAGACTCCACTGGCACATACAATGAACACACATGACACAGAAAGCATCCTGACTCCAGGGCTGGGTGTTTTTGCTTTTGTTTTTGTTTTATTGAGACAGTTTCTCTTTGTAGCAGTCCTGGCTGTCCTGGAACTTGCTTTGCAGACCAGGCTGGACTCGAACTCACTGAGATCTGCCTGTCCAGGGCTGATTTTTAGTATGATCTCAGCAATTTTTCCAGTAAGATCTTTGTCAAGTTCTGTCACTCTACTCCTATCTTATAAAGCAACTAGTTAGTTCAACGGCTGTAGTCCTCAAGTACTAAATAATCTTTTTTTTTTTTTTTGAGACAGGGTTTCTCTGTGGCTTTGGAGCCTGTCCTGGAACTAGCTCTGTAGAGCATGTTGGCCTCAAACTCACAGAGATCGGCCTGCCTCTGCTTCCTGAGTGCTAGGATTAAAGGCTGTGCCACCACTGCCCGGCCAGTACTAAATACTCTCAACATCACATGCAATAATGCTACTTTCTCTTTAGTGTCATCCCATCTTTCTAATCTGAGGATAGAGGAATATAATATCTTAAAGTTAATGGTCTCTTTTTTGAAGGGCCTAAGTACTCTGTCCAACTAACAGAATCCTCTTACCTAGTCTCCCATTTGCCTCCACACTTGGCTTGAAGTTAATAGCACACACACAACCACACCACACACACACACACACACACACACACACACGCCACTACCACCTTTTCACTCCCTTCTAACGAACTGAACTTTTGTCAGTAAGTCTTTTAATGTTACATTCTCTGTGAAAAGAGAGAAACCAAATGCTTCGTTATCTACTAGTAGTGATCGTTTTTTCGGTACCTTAAGTATTCAACTACAGCCACTAGCACATTATGACATCACTGCCTTCCCAAAGGTGTTTGTTCTGACTGAACAACCTTGTTCTATTTTGCTCCTCTGCGGTCACCACAAAGCAAATGCTCTTTTCCCACTATGGGTTGAAGAGCCAGCTAAGAAGCTAGTACCAGATCCTTTGCACTTGCGGCTTGGCAAATTACATTTTTATTTACCGCAACTGACTTGAAGTGTCAACCTAAGCAAAAGAATAGCTCTGGGCAGGATCAAATCTTAAATGGCAGAAAATAAGGGGGCGGGGCCGATCGCCAACCCTAAACTACAGAGTCTAAGGCTGGCAAGAGATAAACAAAGGAAGCTGATTCTCCTGCACGGCGCCTGCAAGCCCGTCAGCCTACTTGAGCATCCGCGTGGAAACCCACAGCTCACCACCTCGCGGGGTTCAAACGCCGAGCTGTTCTTCAAGACTTCCTTTATGGGTAGACACCCGGCAGGTCGGTGAGGACTGACAAATCACCGGAGGCGCGACCGTCATTCTTTCCCTCAGCCCTAACCCCCAGTGCTCGTCGTGCAATTCTCGGAGGAAGACCGCGCGGCAGGCCGCGGGCGCCGAGCAGGGCGCGGGCCGGTCCTCACCTGGCAGCCCTTCTTGTGGTGAAAGCCGACCACCACGATGTGCAGGACGGGCCCGCAGGGGGCGCCGTCGCCCTCACGGCCAGCCTTCTCCATGGGCGTCCGCCGCAGGCCCGCACCGCGACTCCAACCGCCGAGGCCGGCCCGCACGACCCAGAGCGGCGGCCTTCAGATGTCAGCCCGAGCGCCTCATGTGCGCCGAGCCGCGGGCTCGGAGGCCGCCGACCAGCTCCCTCACCTCCGCGCAGCCCCACGGGGCCACCACCGCTCTGCTTCATCCGCTTCCGCAGTTTCCGGGCTGTCACCTGACGCTACCGCCGCCTCCGGCGGCGGCGTGGGGCGGGACCCGGACGCCCCCGTCCGGGCGGGGTCTGAGGAGGCATGGGCGGAGCCCGGATGGGGGCGGGAGCAGAGGGGAAGGAGGTGGGGCGGGGGCGGGGCTGTATGGCCGGAGGGGCGGGGCCTCCCGGGCGAGGGCGCGGCTGGGAGGGGTGGATGCTGACCCTCAGGGACCCTTTTGCAGTAGTTAGTGGAGAGGTCTAGGGGTTGCGTGTGGTTGAGGGTTACACCTGCTCCTTTCTTCCTATGTGCTTTGTCAATTCACTTGCTTCTAAAATCTATTTTTCCTTCTTGAAATCTCCTTCCTCCTCTCTCAGCTTGACTTCTTTACAAACGTGTTTTCTCTTCACTCTATAAATCTTTTGTGGAATCTCAACCCTGAGTTTTAAATGTTTAACAAGGAGGCGTATTTATGAGGTTTGGTGTTTTGTGTGTTCAACGTCTAAATTAAGTTGCTTGCTTACTCAAATTTTTCTTTGGTTTCGTCCTAGAGTTTTTTTCATTTAATTTTTATGTGCAGTCCCATGTAGTGGCATCATGGATAATGCCAGAATTTGAGGGACTGAGGTAGGAAGGTTGCAAGTTTCAAGCCAGCTTGGGCTACATAGTGTTAGAAATGTGCTCACCAGGTAAAAGATTACAACCCCAACTTTAGTGACCCAGCAACACTTTGTAACTTCAGATCAGGCCAGACTTGGTGGCACACGCTTTAATCCCAGCACTGCAGAGGCAGAAAGGCAGGAAAATTTCTGGGTATGAGACCAGCGGGGTCTACAGAGTTCAGAGCGAGTTCCAGGACGGCCAGGATTACACAGAAAAATGCTGTCTCGTAAAACGACAACAATAATAATTAATAACTATAATTTCATATCAGTAGAGTCATAGTCCAAAAATCATAGGAGCAAGCACTGATCAGAATGGTCTCAGCCTTCCATCCCTAAGGCCAGGTTGTGGTGGTATGGGTGGTGGGGGCTTAGCTCTTTCTCCTTAGCCTGAGGTTTGATTTCACAGTCTACTCCTGATCAGCTATTTTAGTAAGTGGCCAGAAAAGGAGAACAAAGGCAGAGCACAGAGTGGGCAGTGTTTAAACCGAGGCAATGGAGAGTTTAAGGTCAGTCTAGGCAAACAGACTTGCAAAAATAAATACATAAATTACATGTAAGAGTTTGGAAGCAATTTAAGCCTTGAATCATAATATCTTTGACAATAAAGATTTACATTTAAAATGATTATTTAGTACCATGATTAAAAATGTGTGTGTGTCCAATTTTCATTGCTTATTTACTATAACTGGCATAAAATAGGTCTGTTCAAATATTTTGCTGAATGAACTACAATTTCAAAAAGCATATTGTTTAAATGCTACAAAAACTATTCAACGTTTTTCAATATGTTACTATTCATATCCTTTTTATACTACAAAACTTTTGACAGTACTCATGGCTTTATAAAAATATACTAATCCTAGGGCTGGAGAGATGGCTCAGAGGTTAAGAGCACTGGCTGCTCTTCTAGAGGTCTTGAGTTCAATTCCCAGCAACCACATGGTGGCTCACAACCATTGATAATGAGATCTGGTGTCCTCTTCTGGTGTGTACATGTTAACAGACCATTGTATGCAAAATAAATAAATAAATAAATCTTTTAAAAAAATATACTAATCCCAGCATACAGAGTACGTCAACATGTATGTTACCTTTTATGTTAACTATGTGATTTTTACTATTTTAGTTCCTTTTAAAAAACAATTTATTTTTATTTTATATGTATTGGTGTTTTGTCTGCATGCATGTTGTGATGATGTTAGATTTGGAGTTAGACAGTTGTGAGCATCCATGTGGGTATTGGGAATTGAACCCCTGTTGAAGGAGAGAGGGCCTGCTTTTGGTCCCGGCTAGCTTACACCCGAAATAACCACACAGAAATTGTATTAATTAAATTACTGCCTGGCCCATTATATCTAGCCTCTTCTTGGCCAACTCTCACATCCTGATCTAACCCATATCTACCAATCTGTGTTCACCACGAGGTCGTGGCTTTCCGGGAAAGATCCTAACCAGCATCAGTCTCAGACAGGAGTTTCATGGCATCTGCCACTCTGCCCTTCTTTCCAGCATTCTGTTCTGTCTACTCTGCCTACCTGATTTCTGCCCTTTCAAAAGGCCAAGGCAGTTTCTTTATTCACCAATGAAAGCAACACAAATACAGAAGGACCCTCCTACACCAAACCCCGGTCCTCTGGAAGAATTGTCAGTGCTCTTAACTGCTGAACCATCTCTCCAATCCATGTTTTTTACTATTTTTTTGTAAACTGTGTTATTATTTTTCACAGCCTAGCTAAAGTTAAGTCTGATTTCATATTTTTGTTTGGAATGTGTGGATAGATTTCTGTCTCCAGTAAACATCAATATTTAATTCACTGTTCAGGAGACACAGTTATGCCTTCAAAAATATGTGTCACTTTGCTTCCTAGAGCTGTCTTGTGAGATTAAATCATCTATTTATAACTATTATGCTTAAACTTTCTAAGAACATATTTAAAGTCATGCTGTATTTAGTTATATCTGACCAAATGCTGACCGTAAGTGACTTAAAGAAGACAGGATTTATTTCAGTTCAGGGTTTGAAAAGATACAGTACACCAAAGAAGTGAGAGAAAGAAGACTTCATGGGCTTCAAACTGGTTCATGTAACAGTTTAGAAAGGCACCTCCCTTATATTAGGTTTTATATGTGCGTATTTACATGTTCATGTTCGTGTACGTGTGCACGTGTGTGTGGAGGTCAGAGATCAACGTCAAACATCTTTCCTCAATTGCTTCTCCACTTTATTTATTGACAGGGTCTTTGACTGAAGCTGGAGTTCACCCATTTGTTGAACAGACCAGCAAGCCTTAGAAATCTGTCTCTGACTCCCCAGCACTGGAATTACGGATGTGAGTCACTATTCCCAGATTTTCTTACATAGGTGCGAGGTGATGAACTCAGATCCTGCTGCTTGGTGGTAGACACTTTACCAACTAAGCCATTTTTCCAGACTCTGCATTAATTTTTAAGTGAATTGCATTACTGTAGAATAAATTCATGACCAGGATATTATTCCCAAGGACAAATGCCTCCTATTTTCAAAAGTATTAGAGAGAGCATCCCAAGTCTGGAAGAAACTAGTTAACAAAAACCAAGTATGTTTCTGTACTTTGGTTTGACAGGAAATTTTGATTGTGTTTATCTAATGGCATGTAATGTTGGGGGGATTTAAAATGCTTTTCTGAATATATAACATTTTGAAAAGCTTTTCCTAGAAGCACATACTTTGTGACAATTCATAAATTCCATGTATACCTGCTCTGTAAGAACCACGGTGGGGAGTGCGCTCTGAGACAGGAGCTCTGGCGTGATTTTCAACTCACTGCAATCATAACTGGAATCAGCTGGCTGTTCCTTGCCTCAGGAAAGATCACAATGGCATAGAACTGCTCCCATCCAGTAATCTTGTTCATTCCACTGTGTAAATGCTGTGTGCCCACTTTTCAAAGGTTTTTTCTTCTTTTTTGTGGCATTAAAAATTGCTAATGTTGCTGAGCCCAATGGTGCAGGCCTTTAATTCCAGCTGCTTGGGAGACTGCAGCAGTAGAGGAGAAAGTTCAAAGATTGTCTGAACTCCAGAGTGAGTATAAGGCCAGCCTGCATAGCTTAGTGAGATGCCTGTCTAAGAAGAACAAAACAGAACAAAAAACAAAACACATGTGCAGAAGTGCGCAAGCATGCATGCACACACACACACACACACACACACACACACACATACACACAACAAAACACGTTAGGAGCATAATGTTCAGCGAGCTCACTGGTAGAGGACTTTCCCAGTATGTATGAGGTCTCTGCTTTCATCCCCAGCACTGAAAAAGAAAATTGCTAGTGTTCTTTTGTTCATATCATGGGAGACTTAAAGCATTGAATGTATTATTCCTTTCCTGATGAAAATTAAACAGGAATAAAGATAGAAAAGAAAAGCCAGAAAAGAAAGAGTCTTCATAAATGAGTTGGGACTTACTCTGTATTTGGAACCTTACAAAGATTAAGGAGTCTGCCAATGGGCATAAATGAGATAAGAGTAAATTCAAAGAACATTGTTTAGACCAAATCTAGGCATGTCATAGCTTTAGTGCACCAAGCAAGATACATTGTTACCTTCCTGCAGTTTATGGCTATAAAGAAATCTTCTTTTACATTTATTTTGCCTGTGGGCATGCACAGGTTGGAGAGGGAGGACAGCTTTTGGGAGTTGGTTTACTTCTTCTACCTGCTAAGCCCCAGGTATTGAGCTCAGGTCATCTAGCTTGGCAAAATGAAGCTTTACCAATTGAGCCATCTCACCAGTCTCCAAACAACAAAGTTTAATTAACAAGCAATTAATAATGCCATTGTATGTAGTCCCTACCCTAAGCCAAATATCATGTTAGTATTAGGAAGCAAAGATCAGTAAGTAACAATACATCAATGCAGTTTGCTCTGCACTAGATCTTGTCCTGACCAATTTTTATATGTTATTTAATTTAATCATTAAAATAATCTTTTTAATGGGCAAGAGAGATGATTCCTCTTCCAGAAGGCCTGGGTTTGATTCCCAGCATATACATGGTGATTTGCAACTGACTGTAACTTAAGTCCCGGGGGATCTGATGCCTTCTCTGGCCTCCATGGACACCAGGCACAAATGTGGTACGAAGACATTGGGCTTGTTTGAATAAGAATGGACCATACAGGCTTAAAGAATTGAATGCTTAGTCACCAGGGAGTGGAATTGTTTGAAAGGATTACAAGGATTAGGAGGTGTGACTTTGTTGCAGTAGGGTGGCCATGGAGGAAGTATGTCGCTAGGGTTGGGCTTTGAGATTTTCAAAAGTCATGCCGGGTCCAGTCTCCTCCTCTTGGCCTGTAGATCAGGATGTAGCTCTCAGCTACTACTCCAGTGTCATGAGTACTGCCATGTTCCCCCACCGGGGTAATAATGAACTAAACCTCTGAAACTGTAAGCAAGTTCCCAATTAATTACTTTCTTTTGTAAGTGTTGTCTTGGTCATGGTGTCTCTTCACAGCAGTAGAACAGTGACTAAGAGAGAATACAATGAACAAAACACCCATAAACATGAATAAATAAATAATGAAAAATATTGTACTTGCCATTAACACCACTGTTTCTAATAGATAAATTGAGATTTAAAAAGCTTTAGTAATACACCCATAAATCAAATAATTAGCAGAAATTGTGGTGGGCTAATGAGATGGCTCAGTAGGTGCCAAGCTTCTTTACCTGAGTTTGAGCCCTAGAACCCACAAGCAAGAGGAAAGAACATATTCTTTCAAATTGTCCTGTTATACAGACACACACACATACACACACGCGCACACACACACACACACACACACACACACAAACTGGGATATGTTCACTCACAAAGTGCATGCAAATGCATTAAATCATTTTTAAAGCTTTTAAAAATTGTGATGGTTGAATTAGTATAAAAATCATTAAATTCAGAACCAATGGCTTTAATCTCAATACTATGTCTCAACATTCTTAGTCTTGAGGAATTCAGTCTTTTAATGGGAGGTAGCTTTGTTAAATAATAATATAAAAATACGCCAAAATAACTCTGACAACTATTAACACTGTTGCCAGCCAGTAATAGATAATAACAAGACCACACAAGTCAGAATAGGTGATCATCTCTGAGAAGGCTGTTGAAACATGAGCAACATCTTTATCAGGACATGGAGTAATATCATAAAGTTAAATGAGAAAAATTGGTGAAGATTGGGGTTGTTAAGGAAATATATTTGAGAAGGCAAGTGTTTTATGCTAAATGTAAGAGAAATGTGTATGGTTTAAGGACAAAATTAGTAAGAGAAGCTTGGAAGTGACAGATACCTGTAGTAATGAGGGGCTCGGGCTGTGTTCCCGGTGCAGGGCCCCTTGTTCTGTCCCGCCCGGCTCCCGATGCGTACCCAAAATAATTACATGGAAACTGTATTCATTTAAATACTGCCTGGCCCATTAGCTCTAGCCTCTTGTTGGCTAACTCTCACATATTTGTTTAACCCATTTCTAATAATCTGTGTGTCACCACGAGTCGTGGCTTACCGGGAAAGATTCAGTGTGTATGACCTGGAAGCTTCATCGCGGGCAGCTCTCTCTCACTCTGTCATCTTCCCAGTATCCTGTTCTAGTTCCCTGTCTATCCAAGTCCTGCCCTATCAAAAGGCCAAGGCAGTTTCTTTATTAACCAATAAAAGCAACCCAAATACAGAAGGACCCTCCTACACCACATACCAACTGCACATAATGTCCCCTGCCATTCGAATGCTACCTTTGTCTTTTTATCACCATGCAAGATTAGGCTCCTGTCAATTCCTCTATGAAGCTTTTCAAATTGATAATGTGTAGCCATGGGATAGTACTTAACTTCTTTAAGCACAAGGAACTTAATCATGACTCTTTTTTAAATAAAAATTTAATAAATATTTTATTTATTATGTTTACAGTATTCTGCCTGCATATCTGCCTGCAGGCCAGAAGAGGGCACCAGGTCTCATTATGGATGGTTATGAGCCAATTTATGGTTGCTGGGAATTGAACTCAGGACCTCTGGAAGAGCAGCCAGTGCTTTTAATCGCTGAGCCATCTCTCCAGCCCTAATAATTTTTGCCTCAAAGGATGGCTGTAAAAAGTATATTTGTAATTGCCCTGGTACCTAGTAAGTACACAAGATTTATGAAATGGGGGTGGCTTGAAGTTGGGAATGGAGATGAGTTTACCAGGATCCCTAGAGGCATTGCTTTATATATTAAATTTCATAGTGCTATATACATAAAATTTATTATTTGTCCCTCTTCCCACACACTCCGGTAAAAGACTTTCCTGTACATCGGTTTGTATATCCAGCAAGCTGCTAGTCAAACAGTATTCGACAGATTTTTGTTTGCTCAACGAAGGAAAGAAGGGTGCTTACCAAACAGTGTAAAAATGAATGCGGTTCAATATGATCTCTTATATTTAGACTGTTTAGCTTTAAGTTCCTCAGATAAAAATGAGACAAAGGTAAAGAAATTTATCTGCTTATATTTTTTAAAGATTTATTTACTTATTATGTATACAATATTCTTAGTATTGTACATGTATGCCTGAAGGCCAGAAGAGGGGCACCAGATCTCATTACAGATGGTTGTGAGCCACCATGTGGTTGCTGGGAATTGAACTTGGGACCTTTGGAAGAGCAAGCAGCACTCTTAACCACTGAGCCATCTCTCCAGCCCTGCTTTCTTTTTTTTTTTTAAGTGGGTCCAAGCCTAGCGCCTCATGAATGCTAGGAAAGCACTCTAGTGCTAAGATAGTTCCATGTCAGCTCTCTAGTTTTTATTTCTTGTTTTGTATCAGGGTCTCACTAAGTTCTCCATGCTGCCAACTGTGCTCTCTTTCTGTCCGTTAAACTCTGGGATTGCTGGCTACTTCACAGAGAGGCTTTTTATCTTTTTCCAAAAAAGTGTGTGATGACATCAACATATGGAGTGACATCTAGCGGTTGCCTGTAAACCAATCACTGATAGCAGCTTTAAAAGCCTGCAATAAACTAGACTTCTAGAAAGGGAAGAAGAAATTAAGTAGTAAACAAAACAAAAACAAGCAAAACTTGTGAAAACCTGGTATAGAATATTAAAAAAAAATTGCTTCGTATGGGTTTTCAGTCCTCCAGGCTTCCTTAAGAAAATGGGTAGTTGTTGAGGAGAACACAGATAGGAAATCTGAATTGATTTTACTGCTCTGAAGAAAGATCCCGGCTTGAGATGCAACCTTCTAGAGGAAAACTATCCGAATCAGAGATCTCATATGTTGTGGTCTTCCGGAATAGAGGAGGCAAGCTATCTCTCAAGTTCAGCAAAACTTCTGGGGCAGGACAGGTGCCTGTCTGAATGGTGGCACCGCTAGAGGTCCTAACTGTTCTATCGAATCTCTCGGCGATCCATTTGGACCCGCCCGATCGCAAAATCGGCATCCGATTAGTTTCGTCTGAGCCGGTTGCGGAAAAGGGCGGAAGCGCGCTCTTTTAAAGTCTGCGCCGGTGGCCTTAGGCCACTTCCGGCGTGGCCATGGCGGCTAACGCGACCACGAACCCGTCCCAGCTCTTGCCACTAGGTAAAAGTCTTGCCTGGGGAGCGGGCGGGTTGCTGCAGTTCCGCGCCGGGGGCCGAGGCAGGCCTGGCCGCACCGCCCTTGGCGTCGCCGGGAAGACAGACCGTTTTACCTGTGGCCGGCGAGGGTCCCACTTAGTGAAGGACGCCCTCGGCCTTCTTTGTGAGCCCGCCAGTTAAGATGTCGTGGGTAGCCGTCCCAAGTCGCAGTTTGGCGTTTTCGGTCTCCAGGTTTGGTAGACCCTGTGCTGTGTCTGGTTGTGTGAGGAGGGCGCCACTGTCTACAGTGAATCTTAGAAGTCTGGAAATGAGCCCCGTTATTCATGAATTCATCAAGCAGACCCTCACTGTGCCAGGGTACTGTTGAATAGTGAGCTTAAATTACAGCCCTTGCTTTCGGATAGCACACTGAAAACCATGGTACCAAGCAATGCTAAGTTGGCTACAGAGATGCTCAGGTTGGTCTCCAAGCCCAGAGGTAAAGGCGAGGTGAGAGAAGTGATAGGAAGCTGATGTCCATAAGAATGCCCTCTTCCCTGGAACGGTGAGGTGCTGATGAAGTTAGTGAATGTGGCTGTGATCGGAAGTTTTCGCAGTGTCCACTCCAATCTGTGTTAGATACTGTTCGTCCGTAGAAACACTGACGAGGAAAAAATCTATCAAGTTCTCTACCTTTTGGTGTGTGCGTTTTCATATATTAACCACATAATCTAAATAAAATCGCAGTCGTATTCACTGCAGCAAAAAAAAAAAAAAGAGGTAAGGCAAACATTTGTGCTAATGGTAGAACAGAGATTTGTATAAGATGTTGTAATTGAATAACTGCTTTTTGTTTAGCGATACGAAAACAATAAAGTAAGCACTCAAATGTTTGTTGAGTAAGTGGACAAAACATTCCTTTTCCTTCCACAGAGCTTGTGGACAAGTGTATAGGATCAAGAATTCACATCGTGATGAAGAGTGATAAAGAAATTGTTGGGACACTTCTAGGATTTGATGACTTTGTCAGTATCCTTTCAAAACCTGGTAACGGCACAGGGTTTTAAAGTTGTATTCATATAAGAGCTCTAGCCAGATGATGTATTTCTGTTATTACGTTAAAAATCATTTTATTTTCTGGGAACTTGGTAGCATTTTAAGGGGTGTGCTTGCCGAGAGAAGGTAGCATTCTTGGCAACAACAAACCTTGTGAATTTGCACCATTGTGTTGACCGTATTTGGAATCAAACCAAAACATAAAGCAGGATAAATCCAACCTTGTTTATTTTCTTAACAACAAATTTCAGATATGGTGTTGGAAGATGTCACAGAGTTGTGAGTAGTATTAAAAATTAAATAATTGGGACTTGGGGAGGAAATATCTTTAAATTCAAAGCAGGCCCCTTACTCGCTTTTCTGTTGCTGTGAAGAGACAGCATGGCCAAGGCATTTTATAAAAGAAAGCATTTATTGTGGGCTTGCTCACAGTTTTGGGGTAGGGTCCACGACTTTCATGGCAGGGACTGTGGCAGCAGGCAGGCATGGAGCGGAGGTGGCAGCTAAGCACTTCTATGTTGAGATGACCATGAGACAGAGTGAACGGGTATGATTTATTCTTTTGAACAATCATAAACCTCAAAACCCACCCCCAGTGACACACCTCCAACAAGACCGCACCTCCTAATCATTCCCAAACATTTGTACCAACAGAGGACCAAGATTTTCAAACTTATGAGCCTGTAGAGGCCACATTCATTTCAATACCATAGCAGGATTAGTGTGATTGATAAAAAGTATTACCTGTTGGAATTATTTTAATACTGAAACTTTACTGGTACTTGTGAGGTTGGGTCAGAGGATTATTATCTTAATGTTGTTTTTCCTGAATTTTTAAGAAATTTGTGTGAACAAGCTTTATAGTGAACTATATTTATATTTACATTACCATTATCCAGTGGGCAAACTGTATTTCTGAAAATTATCGTTATTGCATGAGTTCACATTCATTCATATGTAAGAATAACAGTTTTGGTGCTAAGGGTTGAGCCCAGCGCCTTCTGCTTGGCCACCCAGGTGTGCCTACCACCAAGCTGTTCTCCTTACCCCAAGAATAATTTCTAGGGAGGGAAAGTGTTTCCAAAATATTGCCTTTGAATACTTGTTTATCCTGACTCCATTCTATCTATTTATTTAGTGAAATTACACCAGAAGGAAGAAGGATTACAAAATTAGATCAGATTTTACTAAATGGAAATAATATAACGATGGTAAGACTTTAAAACTGTTTTATTTTGAATTCAGTGTACTTTTACGGGGCAGGGTTTGCAGAACTGACTAACTGCTGAGGATGGGAAGGGAGCCGAAGCAGGTATTGAAAGAGTACTGGTTCTTAGATTAATTTCCCTAATCTTTTAGTTCATCAGGAATCATTTTTGAACCTCTTAAACGTGAATTAATGTTGGGATTAGTAACAAATATTGGTGACTTGGAGAAAATGGAAATTGAAGGATGGGGGAGAGACAAAGGTGACTTTGGTCCATGAGGAACACGTGGGGGTTTTAGGTGGTATGATGGTGTTATTGATAAACTCCTTTTTTTCTAATGCAGCTGGTTCCCGGAGGAGAAGGGCCTGAAGTATGAGTGGATCCCTGACTTATTCTGGCTTTTAAAAAACCTTGCTCAGAGTCTATAAAATGAAGTTTCCGTTAAAAGGGAATACTTTGAAGATATACACCCATTTTTCTAAGCTAATCATGGTTATTTTGGGAAAGGAAGAGTTTTGTTTTGTTTTTTTTTTTAAAGATTTAAAAAAATAAAAATGTTTTTGGTTAATTGTGATTTTATTTATTATGTTGAAATATCTAGTAGAACAAATATAGTAATTTTGATACTTGGTTTCATATTGATTTCTGTTTATTTTCTTCCTCGTTTATTTGATTTGGGTTGGGGCAAGCCATTTTATTCAGAGGCTTGAGGGTGGGGACGGGCGGAAGAGGTCTATCTGAGCTGATGTCCGCCAATGGCTGCTCTTCCTGGCCTTTCTGGTAAAAGTGAACTTAATTCTAGTTTTTTAAGAAAGATTTTTATTCACTTTTATTATATGTGTATGAATATCTTCCTGTCCTGTAGGTCTGCTTTATGTGTAGTGTCTGCAGAGGCCAGAACAGGGTGTTGGGTCCACTGGTATTAGAGCTAAGGTGGGTTGTTACCTGCCATGTGGGTCTGCCAAGAGGAACAAGTGCTCTTAACTGCTGAGCTGTCCCCCCAGCTCCTGAACTGAATTCTGTTTGTTTGTTTATTTATTTATACAGTATTCTGCCTGCATATATGCTTGCAGGCCAGAAAAGGGCACCAGATCTCATTACTGTGAGCCACCATGTGGTTGCTGGGAATTGAACTCAGGACCTTTGGAAGAGCAGGCAGTGCTCTTAACCACTGAGCCATCTCTCCAGCCCCCTGAATTGAATTCTTAAACAACGCTTATTCCAAAACAAAATGAACTTTGATTTTGAATATATCATTTAAAAAAACCTTAATTATCCTTAAGAAAATTCAATTCAAACTCTGATACTTTTTAAGGAACCTTTCCACATTGAATTCAGTTTTACTAATTCCTATTAAAAACATAAAATGTGTGTTGTATGTACATTGTAGAAGTGCAGATAAGCAGAAAGTAGCAATCACATTTTATATTTTCCTAGATTTTCATTTATTTTTTTTTAATGTGTGTGAGTGTTTCGCCTGTGTCTATGTCTGTGTACCACTTACCTGCTTTGTACCCATGAAAGCCAGAAGACAGTATTGGATCTCCTGGAGCTGTGCTTGTGAACCTGTGTGGATGCTGGGCATGAACTGGGGCTGTCTGCAAGAGCAGCAAGTGTCTTTCCAATTCCATCTTTTCCTATACTTAAAGAAGCAAAGCAGTTTTTGTGGGTGTGTGACTGAACATGTGTGGAGGTCAGAGGACAACTTTCAAGAATCAGTTTTCTCCCTTCTATCATATGGGTCCTCAGTATTGAACTTGGGACATCAGGCTGGGGAGTAAGCGCCTTTGTCTGTTGAGTGCTCTCACCCACTCCTATCAAAGTTTTTTGAGTGTGTACATTTTAACAGAACCTTCCTTATCCTAAATATTTAGGTTCCATGTAAGTACATTAAAAAAAAAAAAACTAAGTGATGAATATTTTCTGTGTCAAGTATTTCAACAGTAATGTCTATATAAAATTTTATTAAATGCTTTTTACAATAAATTATTTAGTCTATGCTTTATTGACCACAGCAGTTTTAGCTAAATCTTTATAATCTTGTTTATCCTAGAGAAAATTCATAGAGTATGTTTGTCGTATTGCCAACAGAAAGTTTGTATCATACTAGTTCAGTTTTTCAGTACCCTTTACACCCATAACATTTAACTGCTCTGTTTTTTCTTATTCCATGGTGATAAGCAAAACCTAATTTTAAAACTTTAAAAAACTTACTTTGAATTTACTTGTATTTTATGTTATTTGAGGCCTTCTTACCCTAGCACTTTTTGGACACAGGGACTTGCATACCTTTTAGGCTGGCTTTGAACTTGGCAATCCTGCCTCAGTCCCCCAGCACTAGGATTACAGGCACGTTTCACCACACCGAATTCATATAAAGCCTTTACATATTTGTTTTTAAAAATGAGAAGAACAACAACAAAAATAACTTGCAGAAATTTTTGTGAGGTTATTTATTGTCGGGGTCGAACCCCAACATAAACTATGTCTCTGGTCTGGAGTGGAGGCGCGAGAATAATTGAGACACAGTTTACACAGCAATATCAGGAGTCTCAGTTCATTTAAATCTTGAAGATCACCCACGTTTTTTCTCCAAACATCTTTTATGGCTCAAGATAAACTGAGGGGAAGTTCATTAGCATTCTGTTCCTGGGTAGCGGGGTAGCAGGACTAAAATCATTTCCACAGCTCTGTCACTAGCTTGGAATTAACACTTCTTTCCAGGCGATCTCCATAATTACAAAGGGACAGCACAACATCAGCATATCCTGAGCTCAGGTGACAGCCAGTCTGAAGATGGTTTTAGCACCTCTGTTGCTGTTGTGGCTTGAGAGCCTGGCTGTTGATACAATGCAGAAATATGTGGCCTGTATAATATTGCCCTACAGTTTATATTAGTTGCTCTTCTCATTGCTGCAACAAAACACCCAACGAAAGCAACTTAAGGAAAGAAGGGCTTGCTTTACCTCACAGTTCTAGGGTTAAGAAAGGAGATGTGGCAGCAGGAACATGAGGCAGCTGGGCTCTGCATTCACAATCAGGAAGCAGAGAGCAATGAGTGCTGCTACTTAGCCCCCTTTCTCCTTTCTATTCAGTCTAGCAACAGCCCTTGGAATGACCTTCCCACCTCAACTTACTCTGTAAAAATCCCTTACAGACATGCCCAGAGGTTTGTTTTTATGGTGATTCTAATTCCCATCAGATTGAAAAGATGAACCATCAAATCACTCTTGGTCACATATTTTGCAAATAACAGTCCCAGCCTATAATTTGTCTTTTAGTGGTATTTTTGATATAATAATAATTATATTGCCCTAGTCCTTATTTTCATCTGGTCCAAATTGATCAGAAAGTCCTTTGCTGTGGGGGAAACACACACACACACACACACACACACACACACACACACACACACACACACATTCTGTTAAGGGCTTATGTTTTCAGTGTTTCTTTAAATCTTGAACTTAACAGTAATTTTAGTGCTTCTGCTTTTAAAAACAACTTTTAAATTTCTGGAACAAGTTACTTACTTGACTTAGATGGTATAAATATTACTACCTTATGTAATTTCATGCTGTGTCTTTGACAATGTTAGCCTGGGGCTTTGACATTTTTACATGATGGAATCATGAGCTAGGGTCTGGAATGAGTTTTCTAAGTTGAGTGTTGGGGCTGGTAGTAGTAATCTTTTGTATCTAGGTAATGGTTTGGTCCCACTAAAAAGGGAAGCATTGGCCTGGAGAGATGGCTCAGCAATTAAAAGCATTTGCTGCTCTTTCGGAAGATCCTACTTTGGTTCCCAGCATCTGCATCAGGTGACTCAACTTCCTGTAACTCCATCTTTCAGGTATGTTCCTCTTCTGCTCTCCATTAACAACTGCACACACATCACAGACACTTGTGTAGATAAAAATAATCTATAAAAATGAAATGAAGCAAAGCACAAGTAATAACAAATTAATTGGATGTCTAGGAGTAATGTAATCTCAACACGTGTGCTGCAGCAGAAAGTTTGCTGCTGGTTTGGGGTTAACCTTGTACAGGTAGTGAGGAAGGACAAGGCCAGCCTGGGCTACGGAACAAACCAAACAGCTTTTTTGTTTCAAACAACAACTCAAGAAATGAAAAGATAAACCACAGAGTAGAAAATACTTGTGAGTCAAATTGCTTATTAGAGACTTCTATGTAGACTGTATAAAGAACTGAACTCAATAATAAGACAGCTAGAAAATGGGTAGATTACCAAAAGATAACACAAGAGTCTTGGGGTTTCTGTTGCTGTGATAAGATATCATGACCAAAAACAGGTGTTTTTTTTGTTGTTGTTTTTTTGTTTTCCCCCAAGACAGGGTTTCTCTGTAGCTTTGGAGCCTGTCCTGGAACTAGCTCTTGTAGATCAAGCTGGTCTCGAACTCACAAAGATCCGCTTGTCTCTGCCTCCCAAGTGCTGGGATTAAAGGCGTGCGCCACCACCACCCGGCAAACTATATATATTTTTCTTTTTTTTTTTTGGTCTTTTGAGACAGGGTTTCTCTGTAACCTGTCCTGGAACTAGCTCTTGTAGACCAGGCTGGCCTCGAACTCACAGAAATCCGCCTGCCTCTGCCTCCCAAGTGCTGGGATTAAAGGCATGCACCACCACTGCCCGGCGACCAAAAACAATTTGATGAAGAAAGAGTTTATTTAATCTTACAGTTTGTAGTCTGTCATCCAGGGAAGTCAGGGCAGATAATTGATGCAGAGGCCATGGAGGAGTGCTGCTTGCTGGCTTGCTCCAGAGGGTACTTGCCCCCAGGGAACATGAATTGCGGTCAGATTGGCTGGTCTTTCCCACATCAATCACTAAGAGAATGCACCACAGGCTTTCTGGCCACTGGCCAATTTGATGGGGTCATTTCCCCCCATCATTTCCTGAAGTTCTCTTTTTGGATGACAAGATTGTGGCAGGTTGACATAAAGCTAATCAGCACAATGACTCCTTGTTAACTTGACATACAAACTCACTACTGTTAAACCATAACTTCGTTTCTTATTCATACTCAAGATATGTTAATTTTATAATACAAAACCAATAACTTTAAAAGTTCCACATTTTCCCTTTTTTTTTTTTTTTTTTTTTGGTTGTTGTTGTTGTTTTGCAAGACAGGGTTTCTCTATAGCTTTGGCTGTCCTGGAACTTGCTCTGTAGACCAGACTGGCCTCAAACTTACAGAGACCCACCTGCTTCTGTCTTCCAAATGCTGGAATTAAAGGCGTGTGTCACCACCACCCAGCTTAAAAATTCTACATTTCTTTCTTTATTTTTAAACATGTTTGTTAAGTTGGGAGCGTAGCCCCCAACCCCTGGCATCCATCCCAGCCAACCTGGCCTGGGAGTTGCTTTGGTCTGGACTCTAAATCCCGGCGTGCCAGGTCCTGACTCCTACAGGGTATTTAAGTGGACTCCCACAGGTGGTTTTTGGGTCTGCATGGGCTCCCTGCTGTCCTGTCTCCCTGCCATGCGCTCAGCCACCCAAGAGCGTCATTCTTAATAAAACGATGGGCATTTTGATCTGGTTTGATTTGACCTAATTAGATTTCTTGCGTCGATGGAGCTGCCTTTTTCTTATTATTTTTACTTAATACATGGAGGTTCTTCCACCGTGAGCTCCCACTAGCTTGGGTCAGCTTTCTCTGTGGTTTTCCCATCCTGATCTTGAACCCCCCTTGTTCATATGATCCCTCCTCCCTCTCTTCAACTGAACTCCAGGATCTCAGCCCAGTGCTTTACTGTGGGTCACTGCATTCTGCTTCCATCAGTTACTGGATGAAGGTTCTATGATGACAATTAGGGTAGTCACTGATCTGATTAAAGGGGAAGGCTTGTTCAGACACCCTCTCCACTATTGCTAGGAGTCTTAGCTGGGGTCATCTTTGCAGATTCTTGAAAATTTCTCTAGCACCATATTTCTCCCTAACCCCATAATGGCTCCCTCTATCAAGATGTCTCTTTCATTCCTCTCTCCCTCCGTTCCTCCCCCAAATCGATCTCAGTCCCATATTCCCATCGCTAATCCCCTCTCTTTTTAACCCCCCCCCCCAGTTTATCCAGGAGATTTTAACTATTTTCCCTTCCTAGGGCCCTCCATTTTGTTCCTCCTAGAGTTCTCCTTTTTTACCCAGCTTTTCGAGGTTGTGGATTATAGACTGGTTTTCCTTTGCTTTATGTCTAATATCCACTTATGATTGAGTACATACTGTGTTTGTCTTTCTGGGTCTGGATTACCTGATTTAGAATGTAAACACTCCACAATGTGAAAGTTCCACAGTCTTTGAAAGTTCAAACACTTAAAAAAAATTTATTATCAATCCCAGCACTCAGGAGCAGAGGCAGGAGGATCTCTATGAGTTCAAGGCTTGCCTGATCTACAGAGCGAGTTCCAGACAAACCCTGTCTTGAAAAGCCAAAAAAAAAAAAAAAAAGACATCATCTTATTCAGTTTTTTTTTTTTTTTAAAAATCCAAAGTCTATGTAAATTCAATTGTGGGCTCTGTAAAATAAAACAAAAAAACCACTTTCTTATGTCACAAGGGAAGAACCAGCGCACAGTAATAATCTGAGCAAAGCAAAGTCAAACTTCAGCAGTGTAAACAATCCAGTATCCAGTGTCTGGGATCCACTCATGGTCTCCTGGCCTCCTCTGAAGTCACCTCTCCAGCTCCATCTTCTGTAGCCAACACAGATTGTCTCCTCATGTCAGTCTGCTTCCTCTCCACGGCTGCTGTTGATAGTTGTTACATGGTTCTGGCATCTCCAAAATGCTGAGGTCTTTTGCTGCAATGGGGTCGCTCTTTCACCAATAGCCTCCCTTGGTCTCTCTTTAGGGACTCCAGCCTTGTCACACAGTGCCCAGCCTCAACTCTTTTCCATGACCCCTTCATAGCTTTAAAACCAGAGCCACCCATGTGACTTAGACAATCAAGTTCAGTTGCCAGCATGAGGTACAATCTTGGCCACCTCTGGAACACAATTTGTGTGCGCTAACATTGAGGAAATACCTTCCAGAAGATTTCACTTCAATGATGTTGGTCTCTTCTTAATCACTGCTAATTTCTCAGCTCCCACTAACCAGCATCATTTATCCCAGCAAAGCAAAGGTTTCACAGTACTGATTCTGATCTCTTGTTAACCACAGCTGATTCTTAAGCCTCAGCTAACCAGAACCACAGATTCTTACTCAAAATATGCAACAGCCCCCATAGAGACTTTAAGTGGCTCTCAAACTTTCCTCTGGAATTTCACAAGCCATCATCTGCATTTTCCTCAACGCTTTTCTTTTCCAAGCTCCCACAGAACAACTCACCAAGCTTTGGACACACAATGACTTTTCTAGCCTAAGGTTCCAAAGTGACTCCACAATTCTCCTCAAAACAACATGGTCAGGTCTGTCACAGCAATTCCCCATGCCTTCGTTATTCTCTGAAGAGACAACATGACCGAGACAACTCTTAGAAAAGAAAAGCATTTAATTGGGAGTGGGAGTGGGGAGGCTTGCTTACAGTTTCAGAGGGTTAGTCCATTATCTTCATGACAGGAAGCATAGCAGCAGGCAGTGGGCAGGCATGGGGGATCCACAGGCAGGCAGGCAGGCAGGCAGGCAGGCAGGCAGGCAGGCAGGCAGGCAGGCAGGCAAGCAAGCAAGTAAGCAGAGAGTGACACTGGACCTGCATGGGCTTTTGAGATCTTAAAGCCCACCTTCAGTCCTACACTTTGTCCAACAAGACCACACCTCCTAATCCTTCCCAACTGGGAACTAAGCAGTCAAATAATATAAACCTATGGGGGTTATTCTCATTCAAACCACCATATTCCACTTGTGGTATCAATATCAAAATATGCAGCCTGGATCAGTCATGGCTCCCTAGAGGAATGGAACAAAACAACTGTGTTCTGGCTTGCTCTCCAAGGCTTGTTTCTTCTTTCTTATAGAACCTACAACCAACTGCCCATGTGTGGTACCACACACAATAGGCTAGGCACTTCTACATCAATTACTAATTTAAAAAACGCACCATAGGCTTGTCCACAGGCAAATTTTTTTAAAAGATTTATTTATTTATTATTAAGTATATAGTGGTCTGCCTGCATATGTTCCTGCAGGCCAGAAGAGGACACCATATTTTATTACAGATGGTTGTTAGCCACCCACCATGTGGTTGCTGGGAATTGAACTCAGGACTTTTGGAAGAGCAGCCAGTGCTCTTAACCTCTGAGCCATCTCTCCAGCCCCCAGGCAAATCTTTTGGGGCATTTTCTCAATTGAGGTCTCCTCTTCCCAAAGGACTCTAGCTTATGACAAACTGACATAAAACAAGGCAGCCCACCACGTGGCCAATAAACTAAACAATTTAGTGTTGCCCTCATAGAAATACAGGTTGAAGCCACATGAGATACTACTTTGCACATGCTATAATAAAACATAAAAGCCAAAAACAGTATTACTGAGGAATGGAAGAAACGGGACTCTAGTACATTGCTAAGGTAAAATGAGGCAGCCACTACGAAAAACAATTGGAAAAGTCCACGGAGTTAAACAGTGAGTATATATGGCATGGAGTCCCACTGCTGGGCTACACATTCAACAGAACTGACAGCACAGCTCCATGGATGTTCAAAGCAGCATTAATTATTAAAAAAAACCCTGAGTTTGAACAATATCCATACTAGCATTAACTGTGAAAATGAAGTACTGCCATGCAACTACTCATCTTGAGAAACTGATTTCATCTGTATAAAGTTTCCAGAGCACGCAAGGCTGGGTAGAGAAAAGGAAAGTGACTGTTAAAAGAGACAGTGTTTTTGGGTAGTGCAAACATGGAGTTACTGGTGATGCTCTGCAGAACTTGGCAAATACATGAAAACTCACTGTATTCAGGTGATTTTGATATGCAAATCATATCTCAGCTTTGAAACTCAGGAAGGTGTGAGATCTGTGACTTCATGATACCTTAAAATAATTATTTTTGCTATTGCGAGGAGCCTGATTTTTTCTGAATATCAAAGTCCCTAGGCAAGATGGCTCAGTGGGTAAAGGCACTGGCTGCCAAGCCTTAGTTGTGTTTGATTTCCCGGACCCACGTGGTGAGAAGGAAAGAACCAACTTTAATAAGTTGTCCTCTGTCCTACACACTCTAACCCATGTACACAATAACCGATTAAGCACATGAACAAACAAGTAAATAGTTTAAAAGGGCCCTTCCTGATTAAGCTGGAACAAAATAAGAATTCAAGGAATATTGGTTTTGGCCATTAGTCTAAGAATGTTGGGCTTTTTTTTTGTGGAGTGGAGATGGACAGGGCCTCACTATTTGGCTCTGGAATGTTCTATGTAGACAATGGCCTCAAACTCATAGAGATCTGCTTTCCTTTACCTTCAGAAGATTGCAGTCACAAACCACCACACTAAGGAGAATGTTGGACTTTCAACTCATTAAGAAAAGGGAATGCCATTTAGATTTTTAATTCTGTTAAATTTAGCATTTTTTTGGATTTTGCTTTTCAAGATTCAATTTTGAAATTTCTCCCTATAAACTTGATATTGAGAGGGTATTTTTTAGGTTGGGCATATTAGTATGTCTGAATCCTCTGATGTGCCAATTTAGATCATGTTGCTAGCTGGCCATAACCCACGATGGGAATTGGAGTGAATTTTTAGACTTGGAATTATGGAAGCCTGAAAGTTATTTTAATTCTTGTATTATTTTGAGCCCTTTTAAAGCTCCTGGAGACAAAATCCATACTGCTTCCAGGGATCCCATGAAAACTCAGTGAACAGTAGCTGGTACTCCGGAGTGATTCATGGCAGACTGCACTCTGTCCTGTGTATCGTTAGTGGTTAAGCCCAGCGGGTCAAAAGAACAAAAAGACCGAGCATGTCAGGGAAGAACACGGCTTTGCCACTTCTCCTGTTTTCTTTTATGTGCTGGAAGATTAGTCGACACACCTGGGTGCTCTCTGCTTTCAGAGATGGATTGGACTAAATACGGAAAGACAAAGCCATGTAGGATTTCATTTTCCCCTGGGATTGAGTTGCCTAAGGGGATATGAATTCTGCTCTGCTTTTTGCTGTTTTATGGCTATCTGCTTCTATACAAGAAATATGAGATTGGGCAAATTTGAGTAATTCTAAAGTTTATACAAAGAAGTTAACCACAGTCCACTGATGGAAGCCAGCAAGCCTATGTGTTCCCTAAGACTCCCATAGCCCTCATCTGCTCCATTGGTATGGCAGCCTTCTCTAGATCCTGGCTGTTCCTTTACCTTATCACATACATGTCTTCCACAGCCCTAAGCCATGTGGGTAATTTGTCTAAAATGCAGAGCACAGACACGTAACTTTGGCTTTCAAATTCTTCAGTAACCTACCATCTATAAATGAGCTTTATAACAGGATTCCAGGACCTGTGGACCTACTAACAGAGCTTCCTGGCTCTTTCCCCTGATTTGGATTTTGACTTAAATGCATGTTGAGCCTCTGGGGGAATGGTCTTATTCTATTTATGATTGGCTATAATATCCCCTCCTCCAGGAAGTCCTCCAAGATCCCCTACCAGTACTACTCACTGCCTACATGGATGGGTCATAGAGACTTCAATCTTGTACAGCCATTCACTGCTGGGAAAGTAGCATCCACCATGCATGCCATGCAACGTTCTGGTTTCAAGGGAGATGGCAGATCAGAAATCAGAGTTTAGCCCCTCGACCGAAGAATGGGTAAGGAAAATGTGGTACATTTACACAATGGAGTACTACACAGCAGAAAAAAAATGACATCTTGAAATTCGCAGGCAAATGGATGGAGCTAGAAAACATCATATTGAGTGAGGTAACCCAGTCCCAGAAAGACAAATATCACATGTACTCACTCATAAGTGCCTTTAGATATAAAGCAAAGAAAACCAGCCTATAATTCACAATCCCAGAGAACCTAGACAACAATGAGTATCCTAAGAGAGACATACATGGATCTAATCTACATGAGAAGACAAGATCTCATGAGTAAATTGGGAGCATGGGACCATGGGAGAGGGTTGAAGGGGAGGGGAGAGGAAGAGAGGGGAGGAGAGAAAAATGTAGAGCTCAATAAAAATCAATTAAAAAAAAAAGAAATCCAGACTGATGGCCCCAGAGTCTAACCTTGTCGTGTGAAAGAAAGAACGAAAGAAAGAAAGAAAGAAAGAAAGAAAGAAAGAAAGAAAGAACGAAATCAGTGTTTAAGATGCTCTTAACATCACCAATATTTGCAAGCTTGCTGGCATGGTTGACTGACCGTCAGTCCAGTGAGGCACATTATCGGGATTATGCTTCTGGGATGAACTGAAGTTCAGGAGTTCAGAGAACAAAACTTGGGGGGACCCTGTGCTCTGTGGATCACCCTTTAGGAAGACAACACTTGATGTCTCTAACTAGTGATCTCAGGGCAGTCTGATGCCCCAGTTCAGACCTTGTGGACCCAGTCTGTGGGAGCAGCGGATATTTGTTGGAACAAGGGGTGGAGAGCAGACGAAATCTACTTAAACAAGGGTAAAACTGACTGAATCTGATTATTAAAACTTCATTTTCAAATTTAAGAAAAATTCACAAAGCCAAGCACAGTGGTGGTGGTTCCTGCCTTTAACCCAGCACTAAGAAGATTAAGACAAGACTGTGTGAATTTTACAAAGTGAGTTTGAGGCCAGCCTGGGGTGAGTGCCTGTCTCAAAAGCCAAAACAATACTAAACAAAATCATTCATGATACCAAGTGACCACCAGAGGGCACTGAGGGACTAGACTGTTAGGAGCTGAAACTTGATTTCTAGTTACCCACTCTGCAGTACTTACTACAGGACCACAAGACAAGGCCAGGGAAAGTTTTAACTCATGCTATTGTTTCACACTTTTTTTCCGGACAGGGTCTCTCTATGTAGCCCTAACTGACCTGGAACTTACTATGTAGACCAGGCTGACTTTGAGCTGAAAGAGTTCTGTCTTCCGGAGTAATGGCGTTAAAGGCACTCACCACCATGCCCTTGCACACACTTTTTATAAAAAAAGAAATCCATTTTTCATTCATGTATTTATATTTTCTGTAGAATTGTGTGTTTTACCGGGACTATATCTCATGCCTGCTAGGGAAGTGCTCTACCACTGAATTATATTCCATATTTTTAAATTTAGGGACAAGATATCACTAACTTATATAGGTTGGCCTTGAACTCACCTTGTATCCCAAGCTAATCGTGAACTTTCAATCCTCCTGCTTCAGCCTGAATATAATGTTGTGAATATAAACACGAGCTGTAGGCTCTGACTCACCCAGCCTTTTTTTTTTTTTTTTTTTTTTTTTGGTGGCAGGGTTTCTCTGAGTTAATATCACTGTCTATCCTGGAATTATCCTTGTAGACCGAGTTCTGTTGGCTGACATAAGGTCTGGGAGCAGGAACTCCTCGGGAGGGTGTTCTGCACCCATGGTCCAGCATCTGTGGGTCCCCTGCTGCCCCGGGCACCTCACTTTCTGGGTGCTACAGGTGCAGAGTGGGCAGACGCCGTGTCTCTGAAGATGGTGTCATGAAGAGCTGCTCCTCTACCGCAGCCAGGTAGTAAGTGGCTACTCCCTGACTAAGAGGCCCCCAAACATGCGGGCCTCCCACAGCCAAGTTTCCTGAACAAGTAGTGGAGAATCCTTTAGCTGACGCGTCTACTGGCTTTTATTATGGCTGGCCCATTGCCGGGAGTGGAATGTTGATAAGGCTGCTGAGCAACAGGCTGGAACCATACTACAAAATGTGAAAAAGTCCATGGAAACCCACATCAAACAGGACTTCCACGGAGAAATTTTCAATGTGGCCATTGTTGGTTACCTCAGACCAGAGAAGAACTTCAGTTCTTTGTAGAGTCACTTATTACAGCTATTGGAGGTGATCCTAAAGAGAAAAACAACCCAGAACAACAAAGACTGGATTTGAAATCCAATGATGAAAATTTCTTCCAAGTTTCTAAAGGCAAAATTACGCCTGGTCACGGATGAAAGGTACCTGATTTATCCACCCCCTGTAGGGTTCCACTGCTCATGGCGCAGTCGCATCTTGGTTGCCTTTTAACTCGAACATTTTCCTGTAGCTATGAATTAGTTTGGCAGTAGCTTCAGCTGCCAAACCCACCATGTTATAGTAGTAAAAAGATCCATTCAGAAATCAAAGCCCTTTTTATGAAGTATTGATTAGAACGAACCCTAGAAAGCCAGTGTCATAAGACGGAAATGGAATCCATGTGAGGGTAGGAGCGTGAGCAACGGAGGGAAACGACGGCAGAAATTCTCAGGGTTAGAACCTTGTGGGCTGTGAGCATGCTCCGCGGAACAGAGAGGGCTTTCGCAGGAAACCATTGCACGGAATTTCACCCAGGGAGGAAAATCCATACTGCGTTTGTACTGTTTTGTGCATTCTGTAATTTTATTGACTTGAAAACTTTTGTGAGCCTTGAGTTACAGTTTTCTGTCTGTTTAGAGCTCCCTCAGTTTGACATGGCCAAGACTGTTCCCTGGTCAGGGCTTTGGTTTGTCTGTTTTCTGCACAGTATTAAAGATTGAATCCCGGGCCTCACATGCTAGGCAAGAGCTATAACAGAGCTAGATTCCCAGGCCCACTTCCTCCTTAAAGCCCTACAACGCTTTGCTTTTAACATTTTTTCTGATATTGGTTCATTTTCTCCCCGTAAGTGATTGATGCTATTCCCATTCGTCTTACAATGTGTGTGTGTGTGTGTGTGTGTGTGTGTGTGTGCCACTCTGCTCATCATTGTGTGAACAGTGGGCATGCGCAGATCTGCGTTGTGTTTTTAGGAAAAACAAAGCAAGAAACTTCATCTGTAGGTTTCTTTGGGATTGAAGTGAACACAGTTATTAATTTGTATACACCAATTTCTTTCTTTTTTGCTTAATTTCCTCTCCACCCTTTTCTTTTTGAGATAGTGTGTCATTGTGTAGCTCTGGATGCTCCCAAACTCAGAGATCCACCTGTCACTACCTGAATTAGTTAGAGGAGTGTTCCACTATGCCTGGTTATACCGGTTTCTTAACGAAACCCACAAAATACTTGCCCACTCCCCCGGAAAACTATTCAATAATTAAATGATAAAGTAAAAGGATTTATTTTTTGATGTGGTCCTTCTCAACAAATATACGCCTGTATAGCTTTATTTGTACATCTACTTAAACATAATTTATTGCCCCTCTAAAGAGTCCCTGTAGCTTCCTAATGTAGAAAGTGTTAGTTAAATATTTTTATACCTTCTGTTTTCCCTCTTACTCTAACTTTTGATTGCTTGAATTCTTTTGTTTATATTGGCAGAAAGTTAATATTAGATACTCTGAAATTGGATTACAGATTACTTCGTGCCCACCGTCATACAGAATCATTGTTCACTGTACAGCAACAGGTCTGTTGGTGAGGAGGCACTACCTAGTGGGATCTAGACCCTAATGGATGCAGAAGGGAATCATTACAACACAAACACATATGTGGGGCATGTGTGTGAGTGCGTGTGGGGTGTGGTGGGGATGGAACTCCACCTTATAAATGGTAGGTAAATGCACTACCTCTGTGTGGGAAGTCCTTCTGCATATGTGTTGCTTTTATTGGTTAATAAAGAAGCTGCTTTTGGACAATGGCTTAACAGAATATAACCAGGCTATATATATGGAGAGAGAGATAGAGATAGAGAGAGAGTAGGCGGAGGCAGAGATGCCATGTAGTTCCGCCAGAGACAGATGCTAGGGACAGAACTTTACCCAGTAGGCCACAGCCACATGGCGATACACAGATTAATGGATATGGGCTAGTTGAGAATGTAAGACCTAGCCAATAAGAAGCTAGTGCTAATAGGCCAATCAGTGATTTAATTAATACAGTTTCTGTGTGGTCATTTTAGGTCTGGGCATCTGGGAATGAATGGGCAGCCTCTGTACAACACCTCTGAGCTACATTCCTAGTCTTGAAAATACACTTTTTGATGTTGGAAATCCCAGACTTCAAAGAAGTCTTAAATATCGGTGGACTTCTAAAGCAACTTAAAAAAATGCCAAGTACAAAAAAAATTGTGTTTGTTCAGTGGGATAGCTTGCTGCTAATTATGTTTTCATTAAATGTATGAAAGCTCATACATTTTGTTAAACAGTCATTGCTTTTGTAAATACATGGTGTGTGGGTTTAGGGATTAGTTAATTGCCTAGAGTTCAAAAACTGCATTGCCAATGTATTGCAAACAAGTATAGTACTAATTTGCTTAGTCTGAATGTTACCATAGGCCTTGAAATAAATGGCTATATGATTAAAAAAAAGAACCCCCCCCGGCTGCACCTGGTGTGATATGAGTACAGCCTTTGGCCTTTAAAGCCTGCTCGTGCCTCGCTTAGTGGTCAAGTGTTCTTTGTGGCAGGAGCCTGCTCTCAGTCACCAGCTTTTCTGAACAAAGGACTCTTTACCTCCCTAACTGGTTTAATAAGCACGGTAGTCAATAGCCTTCTCGAGTGATCTATAATAACATGCGTTCTATTGCCCTCCCCACTGGCCCCTCTAAAGCCTCCTTTCCCCCTCTCTCATGAGTCCTTTTCTGGTTTTGTGATCTCTGCCCACACTCATTCTTACATAAATATGTGCATTCCGGTATTTATTTGTGTGTGTGGGCAGGCAGGAGTCAGTTCCCTCCAGCCCGCCCAGCCCCAGGGATAGAACTCGGGTGGTCAGGCTTAGTGAAGGGCAAGCACCTTCACTGGCTGAGCCATCACGTGTAGAAAAACTAGAAGCTTAGATCTGCATGTGAGAGAAGATGCGCAGCACCTGGTTTCCTGCACCTTTGTTAGCTATTAATAATTTCCACTGGCATCCATTTCCCTACAGATCTCATTTTTCCTTATGGGGGAAAACAATTCTGTTATGTATACATGCCGCATTTCCATTCTGAGGACATGTAAGCCAATCCCTTCAACTTGGTATTGTGTAGGGCAACAATAAACACGGATGAGCAAGTGTCTCTGGGAGGATGCAGAGTCCTTTAAGTGCGCATCCAGAAATGGTGTAGATGGGTAATATGGCAATTCTATTTGTAGTTTTCTTGAAAAATCTCCTCACTGATTTGCATAGTGTCCACGCCAGTTAACACTCTTACCAGCAGATACTAGGTAAGGCTTCCTCATTCCCCATAACCTCAGCAGCATTTATCTATCTATGTATCTATGTATCCATCCATCCATCCATCCATCCATCCATCCATCCATCCATCCATCCATCCATCCACCCACCGATCTATCTATCTATCTATCTATCTATCTATCTATCTATCTATCTATCTATCTATCTATCATCTATCTATCTATCTAGTGTGTGTATGTGTGTGTGTACATGCCCATGAGTGTGTGTGTATGAAGCCAGAGGAGAATGTCAGGTGTCCTGCTGTATCATTTTCCATCTCCCTTTATGACAGGGTCTCTCTCTGATCCTGAAGCTAGGCTGGTGGCCAGAAAGTCCCAGCAGTCCTTAAGCTCTTACCTACTTAGTGTTGGAGTTACAGGCATACATGCTTAAGTTTGACTTTTTGTATGGATGTTGGGGATTTGGGCTTAGGTCTTCGTGTTTGCTCAGCAAGTGCTCTTACCCATTGAGACATCTTCCAACCCCTCAAAGTGTTTTTTTTTTTTAATTTAAAATTGATTATTTAGGAATCTCACAGCATGCACCCTGATTGCATTAACCTTCCAGTCTTCCCATGTCTGCCCCCACTTCCTGTAACTTTCCACCAAGGAAAAACAATTCATTTTGTGTTGTTCATATATCTACTAGCGCATGATCAGATTCCTTATTTTTTAAAATTTTTAGGGGCTTTTAAAGTTGAGCTTTTAAAAGATGTTGGATATTCTAAATAGACTAAATTTTAAAGTGTTTGCTGTTTAAAAAAGAATATGGAACTTTTAATGCTATACTGTTTAATATTGTGACATTAATAAGAGATCTTGGGGACAAATAAGAAAAGAAAGGTTGTAGTTTAATAGCAATGTGTTTGTGTATCAAACTGACAAGGAGGAACTGGAATGGTTAGTCTTTTTATCAACTCAACACAAGATAGGGCCACCTGGGAAGAGAAAACAGCCCTGTTTAAAGCTGAGCATAACCCAGACACAGGGCTCACGTTGTCAAAGAGGCTGCTCAGAAAGCCTGACAACCTGAGTTTGATCCCTAAAACTCATGTAAAAGCCTGACGATGAGGGATATATGTGTAATCTAAGTACTCCTATAGCGAGATGAGAAGTGGATAAAGGAGAAGCTCAACAGACAGCTAGTTTGGAACATGCTTCAACAAGGTGGAAGGTGAAAACCGAAAGCTGTCCTTTGACCTGTACACATGCACCACGATGAAGAAGTATTAAGTCGGCACAAATCAATAACCAAGCCAGCTCAATAAGAACAGGTATTTTTAATGAAAGAAAAGGGGGGAAACTCACGCCACTCACACCACAGTCCTATCCGTCCCACGGACACCGCATGGAGAGAGAGCACACCTGTGTTCTCTCGATTTTCTACCTGGGGTCCAAGTGCTTGGCTAGTGGCTTTTCTCCCATCATCTTCCCCTTCTGTCTAAACAAGATCAAACCAAACCCAACATAGCTATATACAATAGGAACAGACACCAAATGCAAAATTACAAACAATAAACAATATTAAGCAAGGAATGCATAACAAAAGTTTTAATAAACATTCTATTTTAAGGAGTCTAACTATTACATTGAAATTAAGCTTGGCTAAACTGTAAGGAGGGTAACTATAATTATTTAATCTTTAACTCCATCAGAGATCTGAGAAGGGAAACAATATTACTTGAGTGGACAGGAAGTGTAATCGGGAAACTTTCAAAATGTGCAACAAATGACAGAGACAACTGACTACCTGGGCAATCACCCAAAGTCTCATTTGTAATGTTGAAGCGACCAACTTTGGCTAAGGCCTAAAGTAACTGACATACCATTTTTAAAAGTAAGAAACTTTTAAAAACTATCTTACCCTGTTTTGGCAGGATATGACAATTTTGTTTTATTCATTTACGGATACTCTGTATCTCTGTCAGTGGTTGAGGTATGGGCATTTCTTTGCCCAGAGGCCAGTTTTGCCAAGAAGGAAGGCTCCAGGTGGAGTGTCTCTGGTGCTCAACATTTTTTTTGGGAATAGATTAGTGTTGTCAGGAGCGATTGCGACTCATTGTCACGAAACTACGAAACTCTAAATTAGATTAAAGGCCATTTTTTACAGTTTCTTTAAGAGGTTGAAGATTATCTATCTATACTGAATATAATCTCTATGTATCTAAACAACCTGATTAGTCTAATCATAAATATAACAAACATAGAGGACTATTGATCTATGATTCTCAATACCTATCTAACGTAAAGACTAAGATAATAAACAACTGTGCAATAAATGAGGACAATGACTTTTAAATATAAACAATGTATAAGTATCTTAACCGGAGGTAGTAATGTACATCGCAGTATGGTAAATACATATATCAATACATAAACAATGTTTCAAACAGAGGTAGAAGCATACATGTATACAATATTTAATATAATTTAACTTTTTATCAATATACAGAAATCTATACCAATATAATTGTCTAAAAACAATAACTCATAAATACAATCTCTTTTATCCCATCATCCAAATATCCCTCTTTTATTTATTTATTTATTCATTTATTTATTTATTTATTTTTGAGTCTCTAAAATTTTTTTCCATCCCTTAACCATATATCAATTATAATCAGCCCCAATAATGTCCCTAAGCCTGAGGGCAAACTTTGCTGGGAGGGGGACGCTGTCCTCTAAAGTTATTTTTAGTTGTTATGGGGACGATTTTTTTTTTTTAGGGAATCCTGTTAAAATAAATGATGGTTAAATTACCAGATTAATATTTGGCCTGGTAAAATTGTAAATAGTTTTCTGAGTATTTTATGGAGGTCTGGCCAGAATGTTGTAAAAGAAGTGTACCATGTAAGCTAACCAAGTTGGAACCATCCTCTGTAGTTGGTATCCAAACAGGTCTTATAGTAGTGTTATTAGCATCATGACATCATAGTAACCAGGTAGAGTTGTTGTGGGGTCCCATCTTTTTTTTGGAAACTTTAAAGATTACTGTAGGAAAATTTAATGTTTATTATGGAAAACTTAAGTATTATTTATATAGACATACATATACATATATATATTTAATGAAAGGCATGATAAAGACAGAAATAGATATGAAGAAGACAAAGAAGTTTTATAAATTTTTTTTGTTTTATATCATGGCTTGTGACATGAGACAGAAGCTCTGGGTTTTTTTTTAACAATAGGCTTGAAATTAGAGAGGGACTGAGCCAGAGTCCAACTCCAAAACCAGTTTTATGTATTTATAAATATAAGTATATCTGTGTGTCTCTAAAAGTACATTATGAATATTTTTACTTACGGAACCTATTTAATTTTTTTGTTGATCTTTATTGGGTTGTAAATTGTTTTTATTTGTTAATATTTAAACATTTAGGGTCCCTTGTATTTTTTGAAGATGAGTGTTGTCCTGTAGAGATAAGAACAGAACCCTGCCCCCATTCTATATGTCTTTTTTACCACCTGTATGATTATCATCATTGTAGGTGAGTTGTCATTTTTCCTTTTTAAGAGTTTTTTTCTCTTTAAGTTGAACCTTTATTAATTTTGATGGTATTTATAATATTTTTTTCTGTGGAAACAAGAGTAAAACCCCTTCCCCAATGTAGCACATCTCCTGGCTTTTATTGTGAGGTCAGTATATCCTTGAAATAAACTGGTTGATTTAATTTAGTAGACTTTTTTATTATTTAATTTTTTTTGTTGTTGTCGTCCCTTTTTTATTAGTATTAAGAAAATTTAAGGTTAATAAAGCATTATGTAATTTATTTTGGGGGGCATTTTTTACCCCTTTTTGTTTGTTTAACATATCCTTTATAGTTTGATTTGATTTTTCTATAACTGTTTGACCTGTAGGGTTGTGAGGTATACCTGTAATATGCTTAATATTATAATAAGCAAAAAAACTGTTTTATTTTCCTAGAGACATAGGCTGGACCATTATCTGTCTTTATTTGTGTAGATATACCCATTATGGCCATGACTTTTAATAAATGTGTGATTACTGAATCAGTTTTTTTTTGAGTTTAAAGTCGTTGTCCATTGAAAACCTGAATAAGTGTCAATGGTGTGGTGTACATATTTTAATTTGCCAAATTTTGTAAAGTGGGACACATCCATCTGTTAAATTTTATTTCTTTGAGTACCCTTTGGGTTAGTCCCTGCAGGTAGTGGTGTTTGATTATATAAAGAGCAAGTAGGGCATCTCTTTATAATCTCCTTAGCTTGTTGTCACGTTATAGAAAATTTCTTCTTTAACCCCTTGTTATTGACATGGTGTTTTTTATGAAATTAAGAGGCCTGTAGTACACTTTCAATCAATAATTGATTAATTTTTGCATTATCTTGTGTTAGAGGACCGGGCAGACCCATATGGGATCGGATGTGTGTTATGTATATTGGGCAAAGCCTATTTCTGATCATGTCTTGTACCTGGATAAACAATGAAGTCAGTTCTGTATCATCTGGTATAAATTTAGCAGTTTTAATATGTAAGATAACTCTTTTTGTATATTGCGAGACAGTAACTATATTAAGAGGTTCTTTAAAATCTCTCAGCACCATGAGAATGGCATATAATTCTGCCTTCTGGACAGAATTATAAGGCTTTGTTTCACCTTACTCAATTCGTCCGATTTGTAACCTGCCTTTCCTGATTTATTAGCATCAGTATAAAATGTGCGGGCTCCAGTTATTGGAGCATCACGTATAATTCGAGGAAGAATCCAAGAAGTTTTTTTTTATAAGCCTATTGCTTTTGGGATAGTTACTATTAATTTCTCCCAAAAAATTAGTAAAAGCCACGTTGGGCACCAGATGAAGAAGTATTAAGTCGGCACAAATCAATAATCAAGCCAGCTCAATAGGAACAGGTATTTTTAATGAAAGAAAAGGGGGGAACTCACGCCACTCATGCCGCAGTCCTATCCGTCCAGCGAACACCGCATGGAGAGAGAGCACACCTGTGTTCTCTCGATTTTCTACCTGGGGTCCAAGTGGCCACACCCCAACTTGATATGATTGGCTAGTGGCTTTTCCTCCATCACCACACCAACACACACACACACCAACACACCAACACACACACACACACACACATTTATAAACAAAACTGTGTGTGGTGGTATGCACCTGTACTTTCAGCATTCTGGATGGAAAGGCAGGAGAATCAGGAGTTAAAGGTCATCTTGGCTACATAGAAAGTTTAAGGCTAGCTTAAGCTACTTGAGATCCTGTCTCAAAAAGGAGAGAGAGAGAAAGAAAAAAAGGCAAAGTAGAATACTTTGATCTCAAAGACCTAGAAAGGTTAAAAAAATATTGCTTGATTTAATGGCTTTTCCTGTTTAAGAGAGAGAAACAGTAGAGGGAGATCAGCTGAGAGAACCTTAATTTCTAAAGACTTTCTTTGATTTTTCTGAGAAATAAAGTAGGATTTATTTCTTTCACTTGAGAAACCTCTTTGATGCTATAATTAACAGGTTTCTTCATGTAGCTTTTTCATCTCTGTTAAGTGGCTCTCTGCCATCAGCCCCTACATATGGGCTCCTGGTGGGATGTCATAATTCCTAGCAGTGATCCAGATGGGCCACCAATAGTATTTTGGGGAAAAAAGCTCAACTACACACCTAGCTTTCTCCAAAAGTCTCTGTTTCTTACAGGTGTAAGAAGAAATAAGAAATAAACAAAGGACATTAAGCCTATAGTTCACAAACCTAGAGAAGCCAAATAGCAAGGTGAACCCAAAGAAAAACATATATAGATCCTCCTGGAAATTGGAAGCAGACAAGATCACCAGGCAAAAGTTGGGAGCACGGGGGTAGGGGTAGGGGTGAGGGTGGGGCTGGGGGATGGGGAGAGGGGGAAAGAGAAGGGAGAAGGGAAGGACTGGGGAGAGCTTGGGTGGAGATGGAGGAAGGGCGGATATTGGAGCAGGGAAGAAGGTATCTACATTAAGGGAGCCATTTTAGGGTTGTCAAGAGACTGGGCTCTAGAGGGGATCCCAGGTGTCCATGGGGATGTTCCCAGCTAGGTCCTTGGGCAGAAGAGGAGAGGGTGCCTGAACTAGCCTTGTCCCATAGTCACACTGATGAATGTCTTGAATATCACCATAGAAATTTTGTCCGATCTATGGAGATAGAGACCCACATCCACATCAGAGCAATGGACTGAGCTCCCAAGGTCCATTTGAAGAGCAGAAGGAGGGAGAAGATGAGCAAGGAAGTCAGGACCGCGAGGGGTTGGTGCACCCACTGAGACAGTGTGCCTGATCTAATGGGAGCTCACCAAATCCAGCTGGACCGGGGCTGAACGAGCATGTGATCAAACCGGAATGTGGCTGCTAATGGGGGCGGACTGAGAAGCCATCGATAATGGCACTGGAACCTGTCTCTTCTGCATGTATTGGCTTTTTGGGACCCTAGTTTACTTGGATGCACACTTGGCTAGGCCGGGATGGAGCGGGGAGAGCCTTGGACTTCCCACAGGGCAGGGTACCTTGCCCTCTCTTAAGGCTGGAGGGGGAGGGAGGAGGGTTAGTGGGGGAGCGGGAGGGGAATGGGTGAAGGGGAAGAAGTGTAAAGTTTTGAAAGGAAAAATAAAATAAAAAAAAAAGAAGTGGGCCAAGTGTGAGTCCTTCCATCTTGTGGCCAAAGCTGCCTTCATTAGGTCTGTATTAGAGCCAGACAGTGTCATAGTAACAGGTCAGCTATTTTTAACTTGGATAAAATTTATTCACATTCTTGCTGCATTGTTGTAGAGAGTCCAAGGGAACTGAGTCTCCTGGGAGAAAGCCGAGGCATGGGGATCTCTGAAGCCGGGAGCTATACCTCAGCTGAGGCATGGCAGATCTCTGAAGCTGGGAGCTATACCTCTTGTCCACATGCAGAATCCTCAAGAAGACCTTACAGACGTGGGACTCTGCAAATTCTGTCACACTCAGGTGTCCTTGGTGAACCAAAGGTCACCTATAGGAAGGAGTATTAGAAACACTGAAGCGAGATCTTAACCCTTCTAGGTTTGAGCTAATTGCTTGTGCTGTCTCTCTGGGGACCAAGTCTGGCAGCAAGACCCTACAATGGGCATCTCTGAAACTCTTTTCTTTTTACTTTAGTAGAAAGAGGTATCTCTCCTTAGAGACTATAAAAAGGCCCTGTTTTTGTAAAAAAGAGAGAGAGAGAGAGAGAGCTGTCTTGTCACTTTCTATACTGTATTCCGGATTTAAAATGCTAATGGGAAGATTATTGTACCTTATTACTTGGTAGAAAAATAGCCATTGAAGCACAATTAATAAAAACTCAGAGACAGAAATTGGGGTTCAACCTGAAGCCTAGAAAAGCAAAGCAGCCAGCCACTGACTCTTACCATGAACTCAGTCTGGTAAGATCTGCCTCTAAGAAACCCCAGAATGAGACAGTTGTATTTCCCCCGCCCCGCCCCCCACCATTTTATAATCCTCTCTAGTTCTGGGATTAAAGGCGTGCACCACTACTGCCTGGTTTCTCTGGCTAACTAGTGTGGCTACTGGGATTAAAGGTGTGTGTCTTTGTTGCCTGGTCTGTAAGGCTGGTCAGTGTGGCTGTTTTACATTTTTGATCCTCAGGCAAGCTTTATTTATTAAAATACAAATGAAATGCCATTACAGTACATACTCTTAGGGATGGAGCTATCTCCAGTGAATGAAAAGGAAGCCTGGGAGAGCAGGAAAGGTAAGATGATTTACGTGACCAGAATGGCAGTTGGTAGGTGTGGAACAAAGCTAGCAGGAATGTGGAGAAGGAAGAAAATGAGGATGAGTGAGCAAAGTCCTGGCAGTGGGAAAGCCCAAGGAGGGAGTGGTGTTCGTGGGAAATAGTGGCAGGATAGATCTTGAAGCTGGGTCTACCTCATTATAGCTGCAACACCTTGGCCCTAATATCATGGCTAAAGGTCTAGTGGCAAAAAGCCTCAGATGAGAAAAGTTGACATGCTAACCGGCAAGTTAGGGTCTGGGATGGTCCTGATGGGAAGGTCAGCATAGCTACCTGCAGGGGATCCTGGGGGCTGACCTGGTCTAGCTGTCTCAGAGGTGAGGAATGCATCCTAGATTTTTCAGCTTAGAGTCCATGCCTGTTGGGGCACTCTGTGCCTTTCAGTTCCTGAGAAACAGACGGCCTCCCTGAGGCAGTGAAGCATTCAGGCCACCTGTGTATCTCTGCAGGGACAGAGGTAGTATTCTGCCCAAGTTAGAGCCAATCACCTATCTTCAACAAGGCAACTTAAAGAGCCAAATTAAAAGTGGAAAGAGGATTTATTAGATGTGGCAACATGGAGAAGAGGGACAAAGAGCTGTAGAGCCCCCCCCAGTCTGTCATGCAGTAAGATCAAGGTTTAAATACACACACACACACACACACACACACACACACACACACACACACACACACACACGCACGCACGCACACACACGCACACAGTCTCAGTCAAGGTGTGGTCCTCAAATTGTTGACCCATCATTGTTTGAACTTCAGTCTTATCCTATGAGGCAGTCCGCTAGGTTGTTAGACATGAGTGAAATGTCTTTCATGGAGACAAATTCCCTCTCTGGCTTGTACCCTTCCCTTCTTCCTGCCTGAGATTCCTGTGGAAATTCCCATTTGTGGGGGGTCTGTTGTTCTAATAGTCTGGTTGAGAGACATGAGTGTCTCTTTGGAATATCTTCATTTCTGTCATACTCGTTATAGTGGGAGTATCACCAGAGCTCAGGCCAGCCTGAGCTGCATAATGAACCCATGGCCAATCTGGATTTCACAGGCTCATTAATGCCTCCTTTTAAAAACCCCAATGATTTGTCAGTGGTTTTAACTAGCTTCGCGGTCAGCATCTCGTGAGGGCAGTGAGAAACAGGAAGGGCCTTATTTATTCTTCTACAGAATCACCTGGAGAGTTTCTCTTGGTAATTGCAGTTGGAAGTGTGATATTTAATTAGAAGAGAGCAAGAGTCTTGAGTCAGGCAAGAGGCGTCCTGTGTCACCAACAGAGGGAGAAAGGGCTCAGCAATACAGTTTGGTTAGGTGTCTTCTAGACCCAGAATGACTGTGCACATTATCAAGGCAGTGCCTGTAGAAGCAGAAGGGGGCTCCACTGTGAAGAAAGCCCCCAGAGACATACACTTTCTTCTGTACACTTGATACCTGGTGAAGCTTTAACTAATTATTTTTTATCAGTAAAAAGTTGGGGAGTCAGATATTGGGATAAGAGCCTGAAAGATAAGAGAAGCAGGGGAACCAGCCACCAGTCACCTCCTACCTTTTTGCTTCCTTCCTCCAAAAGGGATGAGACCCCCTCTCAGCCCTGCCTTACTACTTCCTGTCTCCTGTTTATAGTCCTCCAAACCTCTATGGTTAATTTTGGTCAGCTACTGACTAGCTCCACCCTCTGACTCCAATCAAGCTTTATTTGTCAGAACACAATCAAAATATTCCCCAGCAACCCAGGAAAGTTGTTAAGTCCTGAGAGAGGAACACCTTGCTCACAGAAGCCTGGTATTTGATATTCGAGTGAGTAGGGCCTGAGGATTATGCCATTTGTTCTGGGTTATCTAGAATCACAGAACCAATAGAACATATGAGTGTATTATTAAAAGGCATTTGCCAGATTTGCTTACAGGATAGGAGCTGGGTAATCTAACAATGGCTGTCTGCATGCTGGTGAGACAAAGAGCCAGATAACTGCCAAGTCCAAGAAGGTGAATTCTCGATAGTTTTACTTCAGCACTCTGTGTAGACCTGGAGGTTCCCTGGAGAGCTGACTATATGGAGAGCATGTTAAAGACCGAAAAGCTAGTGTTTGGCATCATTGAATGACGGCACAGTGATAGACACACTCACTGAGAAGAGAGAGTGGCTTTCAGGGATGTACAAGCTACTTTGCTTTAATTTCTTTTCATTGGTCCGTCAGCCTGATGAAAGAGACACCCATGGTCAGAGTGGGTCTCTACTCCCCCTTTGCTGTCCCACAGATAAATCTTTCTTGCAGTGTCCTCACAGACACACTGAACGGTGTCCCACCATTGCTAGATGTGTTTTAGACTGGTTGACAACAAGGACTAAACACAACACATCGGACCTGTGGCTTTTGGAGCAAAGAGAAAGGTGTGATGAGTAGAAGGGAGCCCACCATAGCTTGAAGTCCAGTGTCTTGCTTTAGGAACAAGAGCCCAGGGAGAGGCCTTTGACTTACCGAAGGAATTCATGGGTTGTACTGAACCATTGCTGAAGTCATTGGAACCTTCTCTGCGACTCTGTCTCTATGGTTGAGCAGTCTGGAGAGCATCTCCTGGTAATGGCCATATGATTGGTAGTGTCTGAGTTGCCCTGGAGAAAAGGATCTCTTCCTTTCCAGCAACTGACTGAATCCACTTGTGTCTTAGAGCAATTATGCTTCTCTATGGAACACTGGAGGCGCACTTACAGTCTATTTCTGAAGAGCTATCTCTTCCCCGAAGGCGCAACTCTCCTTGGAGTGATGGCTTTTCCAGATACAAGCTCCTGGCCTTGAAGGGAAGTTGACGCTTTGAAGCCAAAATGTAGGAGGTAGGGAGCAGGAAGAGGGGCTTAGCTTGGCCAGAATGCTAGAGAAAAGAGGGCCTAGGAAGGAAGGGCTGGAGTGGGACTCTGACTTCCATTTCTTGCTCTTTCTCTTACCAGTGCTGTGATTTTGGAAGTTATTTGATATTTCTAAGCCTTAATATCCTTGTCTGTAAAGTGGGATGATGATGTGCACTTTAGGGTCTCATGGGAATGAGGTAAGACAGCGCACTTGCATTGCTATATACCTACATTCTGACATCCAGAAAGGCTCAGTGAAAGAGCTCCAGCAAAAAATGATAAAAGTGACATTAAAGTAACACTTTATTTTTCGTAGGAAGCCCTGGAAAATAATTTTACCGTTGGGCTGTCAGTTTATTCTAAGTGGTCCCAGAATGTATGTACACACAGAAGATAACAAAAATCCTTTATTGCTTGGACACAGAGGCGGGAATGACCGGTTGCCCTAGTTTTGACTCTCTTTTTTCATTGTTGCTCAGCTAAAGATTTTTTTAATTTTCATATAATTTCTTTTCTTTTTTCTTTTTTTGAGACAGGATCACATGGAACCCAGACTGGCCTTGAACTCACTAATATCTAAGAACTACATATCTGAGGATGACCTTGAATTCCTAATCCTTCTGCTTCCAGGTCCTAAGTTTTAAGATTATAGAGTTTTGCCTCGCTGCCTGGTTAATGAAGTCAAGGATCAAGCCCAGGGCTTTGTGTATGCTAGAAAAGCACTCTACCAAATGAATATCATCCCCCAAACCTACCTACCTTCCTTCCTTCATCACCTCTCTTTTTGAGATAATTTATCAAAAATAAATCCTTTTGGGGCTCAGATGATATTCCTGCATTGTTTCTAGGTAGCTGGAACTACAGAGCCAGGATGGGACCCCATACTAAGGCTATATCTCTAAGCCTCTACTTCCGCCAAAGTGGGTTCAAGTGCTAGGTTACAGGTGAATGTTGCAGAGTAACAAGAAACTCTTGAGAATTATGGAATATTAGGCTAGGCCTGGCCAATGCATGAGTGAAGCCTGTATAAGCCTAACCAATGCATATACAAATGCAAACTACTATGTCCAAGTTGGCCCAGCGAGGCTCTGCAGAGGAGTTCTTTTTTTTCCCTCCAGCCTGGAAGCTGTCTTAGATTTAGATTTACAGCAGGTTGAAGACGGTTTAGGATTTTCCAAAGCAAGTGAACTTACCATAGCTGGTCTGGGGATGTCTCCAGCCATGTACCTAGTTTGCGGGCAAAGGAAAATGCACATGAATGAAATGAATCTGCAGATTGTTTAGCATTTATTCGATCAACTCCTTTATATTTACATTCCAAAAAGTCCTTTCAGGAGCCATTTTAATGAGAATATCAGATGTTCACAAAATTGGAGAGAATATTCTATTCTAATTTAGTTATTATTAAAATTATGCTGTATTCTCTTTCCCCTTTTCTCCCTCTCACCTTTCCTCTTGTTTCTTTCTGCCCTCCATTTCTTTCTGTTATGGTTTGGATACTAATGTTTCCAACAGGCTCATGTGCTTGACTTTTTTGGTTCCCAGCTGGTGTTACTATTTGGATGAAACCTTTTGGACATGTGTCCAGATGGCATATGCAGGGCCACAGGGGCAGTATTTATGTTTATAGGCTCTGAGTCTAGCCTGAGTTATCTGCTTCCTAATCTGCCAAGATTTAAGCAAGAAGCACTTGTATCCTGCAGACCGAGTTCTGCTTTCCTCCCCACGGTGGACTGCACCTTCTCATAACTGTGAGACCAAAGAGGTCCTTCCTCCCTTGAATTGCTTCCTTTCAGGCATTTGATCACATCAACCAGTAAAGTAATTAATATAGGACATTGGTGTTGAAAACTGGGGTCATGACTTCGATAAAAGTGACATTGCTGTTCTTAGCTCTCAGAACTGCTGTGTCAAAGGACTATGGAAGAGTTTGGAGCAGCAGGCAAGAGAAACCCTAGGACAAGTAAGCAGAACTGAGTGGACTGTTCTTGGAGAAGTTCCCCAAACAAGAGTGCTGATAGAAGGATGGACAGTAAGGACTGTGCTCATGAAGTAACAGAGGGAAATCAGAATTGGTGTACAGATGGTGGCTACATTTGTGCATGCTGTAAAAGATTTGCAGGAGGCTGGACTGAAAAGCAATAGACTAACTTGACTGAGGTGATTTTAAGACAGCACAATGTTAGGGCTGTGGCATGGTTATTACTCAGCGATTTCAGCCAGATCTACAGTGGCAGAAAGATCAGAAAGTGGAGCGGGAAGATGTGCAAAACGTGCGGCTTAATGAGGAAGGGGATTTGAAATAGGTTAAAGTTGAAGACTTGTTGATCAGATGCAGCTGTTAAAGAGCTTCGCTCTATCAAAGGTAAACCAGGTGCTGAGAGGAAGACCCCTCCTACTGTAGGCTCTACCTTATCAAAGTGCTTAATTTGAAATGACCGGTTCCTGAAAACAGAGTGCCAAAGAAGATAGAGACCTCTGGGTTCTCGGCTTTAACAGGTCTGCCTAGGGAAATGTTCTCTCAGATTTGGCCCAGTGGATGCTCAGAGGTTACTGCAGCCAAGTTGGAAGGGGTACAGTCATCTTGAGCAGGACCCAGTATTGTCCACTTGGTGCTGGTTCTGCAGTTTGCCAGTTCGAGGAGATCATGGAGGCTTGTGACAAGGCTCCAGAAAGCAGCAGAGGCTAGGCAGTGTATGGCAGGTTGACATCCCTAGAAGGCCTTGAGAGTGACATGCAAGTTGCAGTGGAGACTGCAGGATGTTGTACAGCAATGTGGGGTGTCTGTCAAGGAAAGCTACAGACACCAAGTGGATTTGGCCCAAGAGAGATGCCATATATTTTGCAGGCAACAGAACTGAATGAATGAAGATATTAAGTTACATAAGAGCCTAGATCAATGGTTCTCAACCTGTGTGTCACAACCCCTTGGAGTCTAGTGATCCTTTCACAGGGGTCACCTAAGACCATTCTGTATATCAGATATTTACATTATGATTCACAACAGTAGCCAAATTACAGTTATGAAGTAGCAATGGAATAATTTTATGGCTGGAGGTCACCACAACATGAGGAACTGTATTTAAGGATTACAGCATTCGGGAAGTTGAGAACCACTGCTCTCGATGGTGCACTGGACACTAGGCAAGGAGCTCCTGGCTTTGATGTTTAGCTTTCTAGGCTTTAGTTATGCTTTGGTCTGATCTTTGTTGTGTGCCTCTGCTCTTCTCTTTTGGAATGCGGTGTTTACTTACACTGTTTTGTATGTTGGAGGTATGTTTTTTTTTAATTTTGAAGGGATATACACTCAAAAAATTATTTTGAGTTTTAGTAGAGACTCTGAATTTCCGAACTGGGGTAGAAACTGCAAGACTATGGGAGCTTTTGAAATTGGGCTGAATGGATTTTGCATTTTGAGATGTCCATGAGCCTATAGGGGCCAGAGGCAGAATGGTATGTCATGGATGTTATATGTTCTTGAAGGATTCATGTGTTTGGATACTTGGTCCCAAGTCTTGTGGTATAATGAGAAAAGTAGCAAATATACTTTTTATTTCCTTTTGGCTATAGTCTTTAAAAAACAAAGTTCTGCCAATATACCAGTTTATCTGTAAATATATCTGCATATTTCTTTAAAATAGACATTTTTTTTACACAGCATTGCTAATATAGGGTTAGGTTTAGTTGCAGGTCAGGATTGAGTCAAAGAACCATGGGAGCCTGTGGGGACATCTAGTTAGAAGTTTGTAAGTATTGGTTAGGGCATAGCCTGTATCCTGATGCATCTAGTAGTCTCAGAAACTATCTTCTAATAGGAATTTGTGTGAATTGGCATATAAGCCAGGTACACTGATTGCAGTTACTTGCTACAAAAACAAACCTTTGGTCAGAGATGCTATTGGGACAGGGTTGTTGTAACTGCCTGTTTGTAGAGAAAACCAGCCTGAGATATGGAAAGAGCATGGGGCTGGGGACCACAGGCCTCTGATCTGCCCAAATGCTGGTTGATATGACTTCATGATACTGATAGCGCTACTACAAGATCTGTTTTGGGTACCAGCTGCACAAGATGGCTCCAATTTGGTTAGCTAAAATGGTGCACATCTTTTATAACATTCTGGCCAGACCTCCAGAAAATACTCAGAGACTATTTGCAGTCTTATCAGACATTGATCTTAAAATTTAACCATCATTTTATTTTCACAAAATCCCCTGAAAAGAACATCGCCCCCATGACAGCTAAAAGTATTTCTACAAGATGACGTCCCCTCTCTCAGCTAAGTTTGCCCTCAGGCTCAGGGACATCATTTAGGGGTTGATTATAATTGGTATACGGTTGAGGGTTGGGGGAGGAATTCTATAAGCTCAGGGATCTTTAAAAAAAAGAGGGAAAATTGGATGCTGGGATAATAGATTGGTATTTGTGAGTTATTGTTTATAGACAATCACATTGGTATAGATTCTTGTATATGGATATAGTTAAATTATAATAAATATTGTATGCATGCATGCTTCTACCTCTGTTTAAAGCATTTTTTATGTATTGATATATATTTACCATATTGCAGTGTACATTTCTACCTCTGATCAAGATACTTATACATTATTTACATTTGGAGGTTATTGTCCTCATTTATTGCACAGTTGTTTATTGTCTTAGTCTTTAAGTTAGATAGGTATTAAGAATTATAGCTCAATAGTCATCTATGTTTGTCATATTTATAGTTAGACTAATCAGGTTCTTTAGATACATAGAGATTATATTCTGTATAAATAGATAATCTTCAACCTCTTCAAAGAGCTGTAGAAAATGGCATTTAATTTACCTTAGAGTTCTGTGGTAGCAAAACACAGTCGCTCCTGGCCACACCGATCTATTCCTGAGAGATTGTTGAGCACCAAAGACACTCCACTTGGAGCTTGTCTTCTTCTTGGCAAAACCGGCCTCTGGGCAAGGAACTGCCCATACCTCAACTACTGACAAAATACATAGTATCCAGATATGGATAAGCAGAACTGTCAAATCTTGCCAAGGCAGGGTAAGACGATTTTGAAAAATTTCTTGCCTTTAAAAATAATCTGTCAGTTATTCTAGGTCTTAGCCAAAGTTGGTTGCTTCAACGTTGCAAATGTGACTTTGGGTGATTGCCCGGGTAGCCAGTTGTCCCTGTGATTTGTTGCATGTTTTGGAAGTTGTTTAATTGCACTTCCTAATTACTCAAGTAACATTATTTCCTTTCTCAGATCTTCGATGGGGCTGAAGACTAGATAAATGTAGTTACTTTCCTCTCATGACTTGGCCAAGTTATTTATTATACAAAACTTAAACTAGTTAGAATAGGATATTTTTTCTTATTGTATATATTTTTGTAGTAGGTTTAGAACTCTCTTATTTAAACAAAAGGGGGAGGTACTGTGGGAAGGTGTATAGCTAGCAACTACCTACCTACTGGGGCGTGGCCTGATAGACTATTTACCTGGATGCGGAAATGTGTCTGGTGCCTTCGTCTCTGCTTCCCTCTGGGCCCCATTTGCTGTTCAGCTTGCTTTGTATCTGATCTTTATCCATCGTTCAAGCAGAGAATCCTGACATTGTAAGTTTTTCCTTTTAATAAACACCAGTCTATTTCTTAGTTCTGAGCTAGTGTGGGATTCCTTTTTTAAGCATCCAATCACTCCGCCTTCAAGGAACATTGCCAAACTCTTTTTATGAGGCTCCAATTACCCTGATACCCAAACCACAGAAAGACAATACTAAGAAAGAGAATTATAGACCAGTCTCACTCATGAACATTGATGCAAAAATACTCAATACAATATTGGCAAATTGAATCCAAGAACACATCAGAACCATCATCCACCATTATCAAGTGGGCTTCCTCCCAGAGATGCAGAGATCTGCCTGCATATGAAAATCTGTCAACATAATCCACCATATATACAAACTGAAAAATAAAAACCTCATGATCATCTCATTAGATACTGAAAAAGCTTTCGACAAAATGCAACATACCTTCATGATAAAGGTCTTGGAGAGAGAAGGGATACAAGGAACATACCTAAACATAACAAAGGCAATATACAGAAAGCCAACAGCCAACATCAAACTAAGTGGAGAGAAACTCACAGCGATCCCACTGAAATCACAAACAAGACATGATTGTCCTCTGTCTCCATATCTCTTCAATATAGTTCTTGAGGTTCTAGCTAGAGCAATAAGAAAACCAAAGGAGATCAAGGGGATACAAATCTGAAAAGAAGAAGTCAAACTCTCACTATTTGCTGATATGATAGTTTACATAAGTGACCCCCAAAATTCTACCAAGAAACTTCTACAACTCATAAACACTTTCAATAATGTAGCAGGATACAAGATTAACTCAAAAAAAATCAGTAGCCCTCCTTTACATAGATGATAAATGGGCTGAGAAAGAAATCAGAGAAACATCACCCTTCATAATAGCTACAAATGGCATAAAATATCTCAGAGTAACTCTAACTAAGCAAGTGGAAGACCCCTTTGACAAGAACTTTAAATCTTTGAAGAAAGAAATTGAAGAAGACACCAGAAAGTGGAAAGATCTCCCATGCTCTTGGGTAGGTAGAATTAACATAGTAAAAATGGCAATCTTACCAAAAGCAATCTACAGATTCAATGCAACGTCTATCAAAATTCTTCAAGAGAACAATACTCAACTTTATATGGAAAAGAAAAACACCCAGAATAGCCAAAACAATCCTGTACAGTAAAGGAACTTCTGGAGGCATCACAATCCCTGACTTCAGACTCTACTACAGAGATACAGCACTGAAAACAGCCTGGTATTGGCATAAAACAGACAGGAGAACCAATGGAACCAAATCGAAGACCCAGATATCAATCCACACACTTACAAACACCTGATTTTTGACAGAGAAGCAAAAAATATAAAATGGAAAAAAGAAAACTTATTTTTAACAAATAGTGCTGAACCGGATATTAATATGTAGAAGAATGAAAATAGATCCATATCTATCACCATGCACAAAACTCAAGTCCAAATGGATCAAAGACCTCAACATAAAACCAGCCACACTGAACCTTATAGAAGAGAAAGTGGCAAGTACACTTGAACACGTTGACACAGGAGACCACTTCTTAACTATAACTCCAGGAGCACAGACACTGGGAGAAACAATTAATAAATGGGACCTCCTGAAACTAAAAAGCTTTTGTAAAGCAAAGGACACGGTCAACAAGACAAAAAGGCAGCCTCAGAATGGGAAAACATCTTCATCAACCCCACATCAGACAGAGATCTGATCTCCAAAATATACAAAGAACTCAAGAAATTGGCCATCAAATGAACAAATAATCCAATAAAAAATGGAGTACAGCCCAAACAGAGAACTCTCAACAGAGGAATCTAAAATGGCTGAAAGACACTTAGGAAATGCTCAACATTCTTAGTAATCAAATGGATGGAGCTAGAAAACATCATATTGAGTGAGGTAACCCAGACCCAGAAAGACAAATATCATATGTACTCACTCATAAGCAGTTTTTAAACATAAAGCAAAGAAAAACCAGCCTACGTTCATAATCCTAAAGAACCTAGACAATAATGAGGACCCTAAGAGAGACATACATGGATCTAATCTACATGGGATGTAGACGAAGACAAGATCTCCTGAGTAAGTTGGGAGCACGGGGACCATGGGAGAGGGTTGAAGAGGGGGGGAGAGGAATGGAGGGGAGTGGAGCAGAGAAAAATATGTAGCTCAATAAAAACAATAAAAATTGTATATATCATACATTGCTCTACAAAATTAAGAGATCTAGGTCAGAAAAAAAGTATAGGTAGCCCTTTTTTTTTTTGGTATTTCTAACGTGGCCAAGTGATTTTTAGTGTAACCATTTCTTTTTTTTTCCAGCTTGTAGAAGCTTTCTTTTCCTTCCACCTTTTTCCCCTTTGCTCAGGTGTCTGCAAAGGAGCTCAGGACCACTCAGTGGTGGCTCCAACCCACTCGGTGGCCTGCGCTGTGGGAGCTGCTGACCGATCCTCAGTGGCTGGCTGGGCACTCCAGTCTTCAGTAGGGAACTGCTGGATGGGTACCGAGGGCACCTGCACACCCTCAGACCCGTCAGCCACCTCTGGCTGAGCAGCAGTGAACTCAGGAGCTGGCGCGGTCCATTCTTCCTGAAATTCCTCCTTGGTCACAGCCTTCTCAGCAGCAGCCTGTTCTTCCTTCTCAATCTCCTCTGGGTCTCTGTAGAAGTAAAGGGCAGCATAACCTTTCATGGGTGCTCACGGGAGATAGTGTGACGCATGTGGAGTACTTCCCGGGCTAGCATACACCACATCAGACCCACTGAGTGAGCTCCCTTGTTGTTGCATGGTATGGCGATGTCCACGTAGTGCAGAGGTGAGTCTGTGTTACACAGGGCAATGGTGGGCAGTCTCTGTGAGGAGCTGGTGGTCAGTTGTGGGATCAGTCACCACTAGAAGCCGTGGCTCCCTGAAGGCTGCTTGGATCTGGTTAGTGAAGGTCCCTGGGGTGAAACGGCCAGCAATCGGAGTGGCTCCAGTGGCGGCAGCAAACTCCAGCACGGCTCGCTGCCCAGTGTTCCTGGAGGAGATGATGCTGACATCAGCAGGGTTCTCAATGGCAACAATAGCCCGAGCTGCAAGCAACAGCTTCTCCCAGGTCCTCTTCAGATTGATGATGTAGATGCCATCGCTTTTCCTTTTGTAGATGTACTGCTCCATCTGAAAGCTGAGGTTGGTTCATGTCACTTAAAATATCCATATGCAAATACATTACACATTAAAGAAAAAAAATTTATAATATTTGTTAAAGAATATTAAGGCAGAGTATAAAGAAGGACTATCACAGAATGAAATGAGGTTTTATAGCGTGGATTTGGCTCACTTTTGAGTATAATATGGAAAAACATATTTATCAAAAAATGTATCAAAAAAGGAGTTTCAGAATTCTGATTCAGATTTCAAAGCCCATGCTCCATCTGAAAGCTGAGGTTGGTTCATGTCACTTAAAATATCCATATGCAAATACATTACACATTAAAGAAAAAAATTTATAATATTTGTTAAAGAATATTAAGGCAGAGTATAAAGAAGGACTATCACAGAATGAAATGAGGTTTTATAGCGTGGACAAAGGATTTGGCTCACTTTTGAGTATAATATGGAAAAACATATTTATCAAAAAATGTATCAAAAAGGAGTTTCAGAATTCTGATTCAGATTTCAAAGCCCATGCTCCTAACCACTGTGCTACCCCATGGCCTAACTGGATACCCAGCTAAATATGGGGCTAGTAATAGCTGCTTTTTCGTATTCACAGGATTAGTGTATTTAATTGCTTCTATTCTGTCTTATTCCAAGTTGGGTTTGCAGAAAATCTGAGAAATTAAGTCAGTTCCAAGAGAGTGTTTCAAAAGCTATTAAGGGAAGGGAAACAGACATTCCCTTTGTATCTATTTGTATCTGACATGATGGCAGAAACCTTCACAGTTGTAAAAGTTAACACACATAGTAAAGGCCAATCATATGTTTGGTGAAGTCCTTGGATGACTGGACAAACTTTTCCCCCTGATGCCTCTCTTTGACCAGGAGGCGTGTGGATGGGGTGTAACCTGAAACTGTAGTAATTGCTAACTCAAGGAGTTTCTTGGGTGGGGAAAATGATTTTTATGAAGGCTCCTCTATCTTCTAGGAGCAGAAAGAGTGTTGCCCAAGAAAAGGAGGGAGGTGTCTTCTGCAGAGAGTGGATCATTGGGGAAATCACCCGCAGATGATCTTGCTAAAATCACCCAGCTCTTTTGTGCAGCACAGTCTTCTTACCAGAGATCACCATCTCATATACCACTGAACATCCTAGAACTTGCTCCTCTGATAAAAACGAAACAAAACATACAACAAGTTCTGAGTTCTTGAATCCCTAGACCCTGGATATGTGCCTGAGAAAAGAGCTGATGTACAAAGGCTCCCCCTCCTCCCATGGCATGTTACATATCTCACTCTCCTCATATAAACTCAAAGCAGCAAAAGTATCTGGCCCATTGTGCAAAGGGGTTTGTGGTGGGCAGATATATCAAGGCATTAAGAAGTCAGTTACACGCAAACAGGTCTGTTTCAGTTGTTAGTAAAATATACCCTATCAATCTGTCAGGTTTATCTCACTCTGATGTCCAGGAGGACTGGGCCTTTCTTAATTCTCTAGGAACTTCCTAACCTTGAGTGTCTTGATTTAATGGAAATATTCTTCCCAGCAAGCAAAGATGCCCTGTGTTAGAGGAAAGGGTGGAGGCTTTGGCTATAACTCTGTACTTGATTTAGGTCTTGGTGCTGTTGTTCCTAGCTGTCTGAGACAGCAGTGTGCTTTTCTCTCCAGTACTCAGCTTACATGCATATATAATATGGGACCTAGTGAGGATGCAAATAGGTCCTTTGGGTGTGAGGATCTAAACTACTGGGGAGAAGGAGGAAAACAGGCCACTGATCATCTCTGGAAGCCTCTGTATCTTCATCTGTTTGTTTTTTCCTTTGTTTTTTTCCTTTGTAAACAGGGAGTAAAACAGTTTGATACCGTCTGCCCCAGAGATCCCCATAGGGTAGCAGCATGTAGGATACAAGCATTGAACTCGGTGTCTTGTGCTCAATGAGTAATTTGGGTACAGGTTGCATTGCCAATTGGGCATTGATTGGGATTTTATAGGGCCACAATGAAGAGCCTTCGGCCTGGTGATGGGAAGGGAACATACTCTCTTGGGGTCTGAGAACCCTTCTTGAGGATACCCCTCTTCCTACCTCCCCAGAGACATGCAGATCTGTACTGCACCCACAAAAGTAGACCCACGAGCAAGGCAATGGGCTTTAGAGGGTTTCGGGTAACCAGGGTTGCCCACACAGGAAATAATGCCATAAGTTCTGAGGCTGGCCAGTGAAACAAAGCTGCTTTCCCAGTCATAGGCTATATTCCAAGTTTCCTTGTTCTCACAAGTGTGAGGGGGTCGTGTCTGGATCATGACCAAGGTTGACAGGGAAGATAAGGCTCTTTCTCATCTGTGGGAATAAGGATGAGAATGGGGCACCATTCCTCTCTCCCTCCTTCCCATCTCAGACAATGTAACCTGAACCTGGATGCTACCCTTTGGCCTGAGTCTCTTCCTACTATCCCTTGTCAGTGTTATGAGACTGCTGTGAGCATGAAATAAGATACATTATACCATTTGCCCTATGGTAGGTCATATCTACATATGGCTCCCCTTCACTCTAGATGCACTGCTTGGGGAAGCTTGGGGTATGCTGTGTGGTAGCTGGTCCTCCCCTGCTGCTGTTTGCATCTGGATAGCATCTAGGTAAAGTAGACATCAGGGCACACTGAGAGTGGGGAGAATACATTGAAGACATGGAAACAGAGGAGTCTGCCTGTGGAGAGGGTTCTGGGAATGACAGTGGATGCTGTCAATGTTCCCTGCAATATTCTCTTAGTCCACCCCGTAGGTCATTTGTACCTCGGGTAGACTGTTTCCATGTCATGACCAGTGACTGCTTCCTTAAGTGCAGTATTCTGCTTTAAGCTTTTTTCCAGCTTCTTAAGTATGTTATGCCTGAAATGCGGTAGAATTAATATCTCTAGGAACAACTCCTAAGGTTTTGGGAGTTGATAAAGAGTCCTGTTTTGTTTCTTGATGAAGGTTGGCTCTAAGTTGCATACCTCACAGTCTAACATAAGATTCCTAGTGGGACTGAGTTATCATTGTTCACAGCAACAGTGCACTTGCTATTTACTGTAAGGTCTAAGTTATCATTGTTCACAGCAACAGTGCACTTGCTATTTACTGTAAGGTCTAAGACTGTCCCTTTGGGTGAGAGATTCATTGCAAGAGTTCTTAACACCATAGAAAGACAGCACACCAGGAGCTCTGCAGAGAACTCAGGCTTACAAGGCAATACAAAGGTTCTTCTTTTACAGGTTTCAGAGAGAGGGTATTGACAGAAGTTTCTGTCCCACCCGGTCCCACAGCTGTTCAGTTCCAAAGAAACACAGAAGCCTACATTACTTATAAACTGGATGGCCTATTAGCTCAGGCTTCTTATTAACTAACTCTTACATCTTAAACTAATCCATAATTCTTGTCTGTGTTAACCTCATGGCTTGGTACCTTTTATCAGTGAGGCATTCTCATCTTGCTTCCTCTGTGTCTGGGTGACAACTGCAGACTAAGCCTTTCTTCTTCCCAGAATTCTCCTATTCTGGTCACCCAACCTATACTTCTGTCCTGTCTACTGACCAATCAGTGTTTTATTAAACCAATACAAGTGAAAAAACTTTACGGGGAACAAGACCATTGTCCCACAGTAAGAAGGTAGAGATTCTATGTCATATGGTTGATGAGAAGCCCATAATGCATGTTTATAATACATAGCTTTCCCTGTAACACATGCCCAGAATTTTTACATGGGTTCTGGTGACTGAACGTGGATATTCATGCTTAAAAAGCAAGCACTTTACTGACTAATCCATTGCCTAGCCCCTGGTACGTCCAGAATATCCAGAATAGAAAAGTCCCTACTGAAAGAAAACAGCTTAGTGGTTGTTAGGCGATAAGGTCAGGGGAAATGAGGAGTGAGTATTTAATGGGTAAAGGATCCCTTTTCTTTTCTTCAAGACAACGTTTCTCTGTGTAGCCCTGACTGTCCTGGAATTTGCTTTGTAGACCAGGCTGGCCTTGAACTCACAGAGATCAGCCTGCTTCTGCTTCCAGAGTGCTGGGATTAAAGGAATGTGCCACCACCTGCCATCCAGGTGCAGGATGTTTTTATGAGGGTGTGAAAAACTTGAAACTGGAGAAGTTGATGGGTATACATCATAAAACATGAACAGTAATAGAATTCCACCATAAAGACATGAACAGCCACAGAATTGCACATGTAGAAAGGATTAATCATATGAGTATTATCTCAGTGGAAACAACAATAACAACAACAGCAAAAACCACCACCAATGACAACTAGGAAGGTTTTCAAAAACTGTGATTCCACACCCACGAGTCTCTGTTGTAATGAGGGGCTCGGGCTGCGTTCCCGGCGCCGGGCCCCTTGTGCCATCCGGCTCCCGGTGTGTACCCGAAATAATTACACGGAAACTGTATTCATTGAAATACTGCCTGGCCCATTAGCTCTAGCCTCTTATTGGCTAACTCTCACATATTTATTTAACCCATTTCTAATCATCTATGTGTCACCACGAGTCGTGGCTTACCGGCATGAGTCTAACCAGTGTCCATCTTGTGCTGGAGAAGCATGGCCTCTGCTCCACTGCCTTCTCTCTCACAGCATTCCGTTCTATCTACTCCGTCCACCTAAGGGCTGTCCTACCAAAAGGCCAAGGCAGTTTTCTTTATTTAACCAATGAGGGCAATATACAAACAGAAGACCCTCCTACACCAGGTCTCTCTGGTTTGCCTGCCAGAGGGCGTACTGCATGCCTCCTACATAGGAGTGAGGTGACTGCCTGGCTTGGGGTGACTCATCCCCACTTATGAAGCAACTTGGTGGCTGAAGCAGTGCATTTTGGGAATTTGCTGGTTATTTCTTTGTGGTCCCAATGGTGAGCTTGCGAGGAGCAAGAAATAACGTCTGATTAGAGGAGAGCTGTTCCTATTTGGCAAGCATCATCAGTTTCAGAAGCCTGTGTCCTGATCTATGCGGCAAAGTGCAGACAAACCAGGGTGCTATCTAGAGGAAAGTGAAGTAGGCTTGCCCTCCTCAGGATGGAAACCTGCCGTCCTCTGTTCTAAGCCGTTAGTGGCTGTGAGGGTTTGTGTGCATGCCTGCACGTGTGTGGTGGGCTAGAAGGCTGTGGGGAGGTTGAGGGGGGAGGTCCAAGGCTTCTACCAATGCTACTTCAAGCACCTTCTGGGCTTTGTTTTGTTTCTTCTCTGATAAAAGGACTTTGTGTTTCCTGTTTGTCACAGAGCCCTTCTGGGGCCTAATTAATCCTGTGGGAAGGACAAAGAACATTTCCAGTAGACCTGGCTCCTAGAGGCTGCTCTGGGATCCAGGGTGCCCAACCAGAGTGTACTCCTTTTGCTGGGTCTTATTTTCAGTAAATCAAATCAAAGCAAGATCTTCTACAGCCCTTTTTAGGAAGGGATTCTGAAACGCAAATTCAGTTTTTAAATTTTATTTTTTGAGTGTCTCAGACATAAGTACTAAATTTATGTCATTTCTACTCTTCAGCTCCTCTCTTGTTCTCTTCAAATTCATGATCATTTTTTCTTTAATTATTTTCCACACACACACACACACACACACACACACACACACACGCACGCACACACACACTATTTTTCCCTATGGCATTTTCTGAAATCCTTAGGGTTATTTGTCCTTCCTTTCTTCTTTCCTTCTTTGTTTCCCTCCTCCCCTTCCTCAGCTATAGCCCTCTCCCCCTCTTTCCATTTCCCCCTTCATAGCACCTGTGTCCTACTGTGTTCTCTAGGGCATCTTCTCTCCCCGCAGCCCCTCTTTACTTTTCTGGTTGTGCATTTATTCCAGTTGTATGCTCATATTTAAAGATTTGGAGCTAGGATCTGCAAATAAGAGACAGTGTTTAGTGTTTGCTTTTCTGGCTCCGTGGCATGCCATAAGAAGTTCAAAGCACTTGGACAACATAAGACAGGTTCTTACATAGCCCAGGCTACTGGTCCTCCATGTCATACAGCTGAAGACGGCTTTGAACTCTGGATCTTTATTACAGTGCTGGGATTACAGGCACGCATGTTGATGCTGTTCTTTAATTTTTCTATTCCCAAAATATCACTAAGGCATATACTAAAAGACAACACAACTCTACCCCCAAACAGAAAAACCCCCAAACAAACAAACAACAACAAAACAATCCTTAATAGCTAATGAATACCTTGAGCAGGTGTCAAGATTGTCTAGATAATCTTCATTGTCCAAGCAAAAGTTGTTCTGTTCTTTAAGCTTATCATGGTACATGTTGAACACATAGTATGCAGTAGGCTTTGTGGCATGTTCTTTCACAAGGGTTATGTCACTAGATAATATTCAGAGGTTTTTAGTGTTCCTGATTTACAAATCAGAAAACTAAAGTCCAAAGAAATGGCCCAACATTCTATAAAATTCAGAGCCAGGATTTGAGCGCAAGTATTTTGTTTGTTTGTTCTTGTGTGAAATAGGTCCTCAAGTAGCCCACATTGACCTGGAACTCGCTACCAGATCAGTCAGGTCTGAAATCTGCAGAGAGCCACCTGTCTCTGCTTCCTGGATGCTGGGTTTAAGGTGTGCACCACCATATCTGGCCACTAAGATAAATTTTAGCTTAAGTCAATGTTCATTGTCAGTCATCAAACTTCTACTCATTTGAAGAGTCTTCAGACTATGGGTTCTCATGTTTTACTCCCCAGAGGGCTAAGTAAAAGCATTAGTCCTCGAAGGCAATGATAGACAAGTAGAGTGGGGGCCCCAGTGAGCCTCTTGTGAAGTCTCCTCTATACTGGCTACGTGACTTTTTTGGCTAACAGATATTTAGCAGACAGGACATAAGTACAGACTGAGTGCACAGTTGTGCCTTGGCCTGTTGGCTAGAACAGCCTGGCTGGCGCCCAGTTACCATGCCACCATGAAGTCTAGATTATCCTGCTGGAGAGATAGCACAGGAAAAAGGCAGATCTGGAGACACCAGATGATAGCAAAGACTGTGGGAAGAAGAAGGTGCGGCTCTAACTGAATACCTTATGGAGTGGAAATGGCATGGTTGAGGCAGCCAACATTGGCACAGAGCAGAAGAACCCACAGGCAGGAGAAATTGTCTGTTATTTAAGTTGTAATGTTTTGGTGTCTGTCTGTCTGTCTCTATGTGTATGTGTATGATTCATACAGCAACAGAAAACAGAAACACAGGATGCAAGCACTCAACCTCAGGGGAAGCAAGAGGGATGCCCGTGAGATCTCACTTTCAGAACTTCCCAGTCAGGGCTCCCACAGATGCCATGCAACCACATTCCTGGCTCTGGAAGAGTAGCAAGTTCTTGCCCCTTGTGAGTTGCCTCTGTCAGCTCTCAGCACACCCTGCTAGTGAGACCTTGAGTGCTTCATTTATTTTATACACTGCTTGTTCTGGAAATCTCACTGGAGATAAGGGCAGCATAGCAAACCTCCAAGAAGAGATTCTAGAATAATGCCAACCACTGGCTGTCCTTATCAGACAGAAACCACTGGTTTCACTTTAGCAGAATCTCATAAGGTTTAAGGCATTGGGTCTATTCCGCTAGTCTTGATAGTTAGCACTCACATCCATGTATGCATTTATACAGTCAGATAGAAAGTTTCAACATGAAATTAGAGCTAATAAAAATAGAATATGCCAAGCCCAAATTATTTTATTCTGTTCTTGCTTTAGGTGCATTGAAAAAAATTCTATCGGTTGATTGATGGGTGTGTGTGTGTATGTGTGTGTGTGTGTGTGTGTGTGTGTGTGTGTGTGTGTATGTGGAGGACAACTTGTTCTCTTCTACTATGTGAGATCCAGGTATTAAACTCAGGTTGTTAAGTTTGTCGGTTGGAGATTGTTGGTCGGAACCTTATCTGTTGTGTCATCTAGCCAGATCTCTCTCCTCTCTCTCTCCTACCCCTCTAATCCCAGAAGGACAAGACTTTTATTTATGAATGTTAGTTGCTTCTTGAGTGACCTCAAGATGGATGCCTATCCAAAGGCATAGCAGTCAACTGTCCCCTTTGAGTATGCCCTATCAGAAGCGGCTACTTCAGTATCTACCTCCATCTCTGGCTCTCCTGCTTATCGACATCTACAGTACTGGATGATAATTTTAGCTGCTTTGCTTGAGGAAATATTCTGTTACAGATTCATGAACTACTCTTGAACCTTTGCTTGGTTGAGTGGACAGAGGAGGCTGATGGCAAGGGCAGATTAATCAGGGCAATATTTGTGAAGGATGGGTGGTTAGTCAGAAGAACAGATCTGAAGGGTTGTTTAAGGCAGAATTGTTGGAGTCAGAAAGCTATGTGCTGAAAGTCTCCCATTTCTTTGTATCCATGTCTATGAAATCTTTAGTAAGGTTTCTATAACTGGTGACTTTATTCTTTCTTTGAGATGTATTGAGTATTGAGTCCTGGGTGTGAGTGGTAGGAGACTTTCTAAGGAGGTCCACACTTCCTGTGTTCTATTGTAGTATTTGTGGCAAGAACTTTAGTGGTACAATTAGTAGAAGTTGGTAGTCACTCAAAGCTTCCCCTTTCATTAAGAGTTCTGGTATCTTCTATGTGAAAACCAAATGGATATAATAAATCAAGGACCAAGCTCATAGGGAGGGAGGCTGGTGATAGACCATGGGGTTGTTATCACCCACCTCATCCTCTTTTTTTAATTTTTTAAAATTTATTTTATTCATATTCTTTTATTTTTTTCATTCAAAAAATTTACATTTCCTCCCCTTCTCCCAGTCCCCTCCCGCTCCCCCAACCCATCCTCCCTCCCTCTGCTTCCTTAAAAGAGGGCATGGTACCCTGCCCTGTGGGAAGTCCAAGGCCCTCCCCCCTCCATCCTGGCCTAGGAAGGTGTGCATCCAAATAGACTAGGTTCCCAAAAAGATAATACATGCAAAAGAGATAGGTACTAGTGTCATTATTGATGGCTTCTCAGTCTGCCCCCATTGGCAGCCACATTCAGAGAGTCCGGTTTGATCATATGCTCCCTCAGTCCCAGTCCAGCTGGATTTGGTGAGCTCCCATTAGATCAGGCACACTGTCTCAGTGGGTGGACCAGCTCCTCACGGTCCTAACTTCCTTGCTCATCTTCTCCCACCTTCTGCTCTTCTACTGGACCTTGGGAGCGCGGTCCATTGCTTTGCTGTGAATGTGGGTCTCTGTCTCTATCTCCATCCATCGGACAAAATTTCTATGGTGATGATCAAGATATTTATCAATGTGACTATGGGACAAGGCTAGTTCAGGCACCCTCTCCTCTGCTGCCCAAGTACCTAGCTGGGGACATCCCCGTGGACACCTGGGATCCCCTCCAGGGCCAAGTAACTTGCCAATCCTAAAATGACTCCTTTAATGTAGCTATCTTATTCCCTTCTCCAATATCCACCTTTCCTCCATCTCCACCCTCCCACTCCCCCAAGCTCTCCCCCATCCTTCCCTCCTTCCCTTCTCCCTTCTCCTTCCCTGTCTCCCCTTCCCCCACACTCCCTACTCCCACCTCTATCCCAGCCCCTGTGCTTCCAACTTTTGCCTAGCAAACAAGGTTTGCTTTCAATTTCCAGGAGGATCTATATATGTTTTTCTTTGGGTTTATCTTGCTATTTGGCTTCTCCGGGCTTGTGAGCTATAAGCTTAGTGTCCTTTGTTTACGGCTAGGGTCCACTAATGAGTGAGTACATACCATAATCGTCTTTTTGGGTTTGGGTTACCTCACTCAGGATAGCGTTTTCTATTTCCATCCATTTGTATGCAAAATTCAAGATGTCATTGTTTTTTACCGCCGAGTAGTATTCTAATGTGTATATATTCCACACTTTCTTTATCCATTCTTCCATTGAGGGGCACCTAGGTTGTTTCCAGGTTCTGGTTATTACAAATAATGCTGCTATGAACATAGTTGCACAATATTTTTGTAGTATGATTGGACTTCTCTTGGGTATATTCCCAAGAGTGGTATTGCTGGATCCTGAGGTAGGTTAATTCCCAATTTCCTGGAAAACCGTCACACTGATTCCCAAAGAGGTTGCACAAGTTTGCATTCCTACCAGCAATGGATGAGAGTTCCCCTTACTCCACATCCTCTCCAGCATAGGCAATCATTGGTGTTTTGATTTTAGCCATTCTGACAGGTGTAAGATGGGATCTCAAAGTTGTTTTGATTTGCATTTCCCTGATGGCTAAGGAAGTTGAACATGACTTTAAGTATCTTTTGGCCATTTGAACTTCTTCTGTTGAGAATTCTCTGTTCAGATCATTACCCCATTTTTCAATTGGGGTATTTAGAATTTTAATATCTAGTTTCTTGAGTTCTCTGTATATTTTGGAGATCAGACCTTTGTCTGATGTGGGGTTAGTGAAGATCTTCTCCCATTCAGTAGGATGCCTTTTTGTCTTAATGACTGTGTTTTTTGCTTTACAGAAGCTTCTCAGTTTCAGGAGGTCCCATTTGTTCATTGTTGTTCTTACTGTCTGTGCCACTGGGGTTTTACATAGGAAGTGGTCTCCTGTGCCCATGTATTGCAGGCTACTTCCCACTTTCTCTTCTATCAGGTTCAGTGTGGTCAGATTTATATTGAGGTCTTTAATCCATTTGGCCTTGAGTTTTGTGCATGGTGATAGATAAGGGTCTAATTTCATTCTCCTACAGGTTGACATCCAGTTATGTCAGCACCATTTGTTAAAAATGCTTTCATTCTTCCATTGTATAATTTTAGCCTCTTTGTCAAATATGAGGTGTTCATAGGTTTGTGGATTAATATCCAGGTCTTCGATTCAATTCCATTGGTCCCACCTCATCCTCTTAAGAGAAGCTAGATTTGTTTGGTTAGCCATTTCCAGCTCCTCGAAAGAAACTAGGGTTGTCTTAAACTCCCCAGGAGATTCCATTGTTCTATTGTTCTTTGCCATTGATTAAGGAGCTAGACATATGAACAGGTTCTAACCAGTAAGATGTAAAGATGAATTTTTTGCTGGGGGAGTTCAGTAGGACAGTTGTATTTGGAACAGATATCTGTCCTAAGAAATGTCCCCTTTTCTCTGTTACTGGGAACCAGCTCCCTTCTTGTAACTCCAAACTGGTGATGTTTTTAGTTTTCAGACATTGCTCTTGATGGCAGTCTTTCTTCCATTTTGGATTAGTAGTTTTCAGACAAACTGACAAGCAAGTTTTTTAAAAGGCTAAAAAACAGACAAAACAAGAATAAATGCACATGGATCTAAAATAATCTTGTCATTTTCAAAACGCTACAGACTTGATAAAAGGTGGGAGGTTAGCTTAGCACTGTGGGTAAGAACATGCGTGGGTCTGAGTCGGAAAGACTTGGTGTTGAACCCACGTTAACTTGGGCAGGTAGCAGAACCTTCTTCAATCTGTTTCTTATTTTGAATGAGGTTAACACATATTGACATGTTAATATGTTAGCATATTAACATATGTTCTGTCTGCTCAAACTAATGTCAGGAGTTACCACAAAAGGAGTGACCATGGAGTTCCTGCACGACACTGCCCCAAAGGATCCTAAGATGGAGGCTCTTGGTGTTCCAGACAAATAAACATTAAGTGTGAGGGTGACCATTCCCAGCCATGAGTTAAGGAAGTTGTTTACAGAGAGCAGCCATTTCCCATAGTATATGGTGAGACCAGAATGTTCTGCTGAGACTTGTCTATAATGAATTATGATCTACTTACAGAGTTCATATTAGTATTTCAGGTTTAGGGCTGGGGCTAATTTCTGTCAATGTTTTGAACCACAATCTAAACATCTTAATTAGTATTTGAGAATGCTCAAGGATCCAAATTTGGTTGATGCACCTAGGGGCAAATCTGCCACATGGACTGCTTCACTGAGGACCAAGAAAAAGCTGGGAACTGGAGTTCTTGTAAGAGGAGAAGAGCTGTGTGTTAACTTTTGTGGGTATTCATCGTGCACCAATGTTTTATGGAGTTCAGTGGAAAACCTTTAGTTATCCTTGTCCATTTATAGACTAAGAACCTGAACAACAGAGAGGCAAGATAAAGCCCAGTATCAAACAGAAAAACCTGTGAAATGGGCTTCAAATTCAGGGCATAGGTCACCAGAAACCTGTTCTACAAACAATAAGCCAAGTGTTGTATTTCACCTAGCAGTGCTTGACAAAAGCTGCATATTGTTTATAAATATACAGCAGCTGGCTGGTGGTGGCGCATGCCTTTAATCCCAGCACTCAGGAGGCAGAGTCAGGCGGATCTTTGTGAGTTTGAGGCCAGCCTGGTCTACAAGAGCTAGTTCCAGGATAGGCTCCAAAGCTACAGAGAAACCCTGTCCCGAAAAACCAACCAACCAACCAACCAACCAACCAAACAACCAACCAAACAAACAAACAAACTGTAGGAGGTCCTTCTATTTGTGTGTTGCTTTCATTGGTTAATGAATAAAGAAACTGCCTTGGCCTAGTTGATAGGGCAGAACTTAGGTAGGCGGGGAAGACAGAAATGAATGCTGGGAGGAAGAGAGGCAGAGCAGGAGAGAGATGCCATGGAGCCTCCAGAAACAGACATGCCAACCTGGTAAGCCACTGCCACGTGGCGATATACAGATGAATAGAAATAGGTTAAATCAAGATATGAGAATTAGCCAATAAGAAGCTAGAGATAATGAGCCAAGCAGTAATTTGATTAATACAATTTCTTTGTGGTTATTTCAGGGCTAAGCTAGCTGGGCGGCCGGGAAGAATAAGCGGGCCCTCTTCCTACAACAAACAAACAAACAAACAAACAAAAAAGCCCAGCAACTATGAAGTAGCATTAGACACATGATGCAAATTCTTTAACTTATTTGAAAGATGATAAAGGAATTCAAACTGGCAGATTCAAAGAAACTTGAAAACAATAAAGTCAGTGATTTGTAGTGTATCCCATCATCACATTGGGTGTCCTCTTTCATCACTGTGACAATTACCTGCCATGAACAATGTGAAAGGAGAGATTGATTTTAGCTTACCATTTCAGGGGGTTGGTACTTGGTTGTTTTGCTCTTATGTGCTTGGGCAGAACATCACAATGGTGGGAGCAGGAGGAGGGAAGAAGAAGAAGGGGAAGGAAGAGAGGGAGGAGGAGGAAGAGGAGGATGCTGTTGACCTCATGTCACAGGAAACAGAACACCTCTGATTGTAATCTACTTCTCCAACCTAGCGCAACATCCTAAAGTTTCCAGTACCTCCTAAAGTAGCATCAAACTTGCCACTAATTACCTGGCTTTTTGTGCCTTCCTTTGCACCGCCATGGACCACAAACCCTTCTGTTGTGCATGCCTGAAACTCCAACATCAAATGGGACATAATCAAGGCCTGTGGCTCACATAGTATCTCTTCGACCATGTTTTGTCAGCTGTCAACTGACATAGCTATATCCATGGCACAGTCCTTCCTGTCTGCCTTCCTGACAGTATTTTGCTGTTGTAAATTCCCAACAAAATTACCCATTAAAATTGACTCACAACATCCTAAGCCTTTTCTAGCATGCTTCTTGAAACTTTTTAAAATTTATCCCTTAAGCTAATTCTAAAGACTTACAGACCACATAGTAAGATTTAGTCACACAAGCAAACCCACTTCTTTGGTATTAATTTTTCTATGTTAATTGGCTTAAAAAGATTATATCTCATAGTTTATATGTAGTGGTCAGGAGACAACTTGTGGTGGCTGTTTCTCTCCTTTGATCACATAGGTTCTGGGGGTTAAGCTCAGATTGCCAGCTTTGATGGTGTGCACAGTCACCTGCTGAACCATCTTGCTGGCCCTTATGTTAGCTACGTTTGTATTGTTGTGACCAAACGCCTGGCAAAAACAACCTAAGGGAGGAAGGATTTATTTTAATTCATGTTTTGAGAGGATCTAGCTCATGGTTTCTTGGCTCACATTCTAAGGCAGAACACCACAGTAGTGGAAACATGAGGAGGAGGTTTACCTCATGGTCAACAAGATACATATAGTAAGAAGAAGGGGCCAGAGACATGATATTGCCTTCAAGGACATGCCTTAGTGACCTACTTCTTTTAACTAGGCCACCAACATAGGGTCACCATCTAAGGATCAAGGGTTGAGCACATGAGCCTATGGGGATAGCTCATATTTAAATCATAACACATAAGGAAGTTATTTTAAGTTCATGAGAGAAGCCTTCATTTCTTGTGGGCAAATGTGTCCTGCATGTATATACGTCTGTGTAGCACCATCCCATCATTTCCTAGTCACTATTTTTACTTTCTTATCAGGTTCCATTCTTGATAGAGCTCCCAACCATCTGTAATAAGATCTGGTGCTCTCTTTTGGCCTGCAGGGACACATGCAAGCAGAATGCCATATACATAATTAATAAATAAATCTAAAAAGAAAGAAATGCAAATCAAAGCAACTCAGAGATTCCATTTTATACCTGTAAGAATGGCGACATAATAAGGCAGAATTGATGGCTGCCATTTGTGTCTCAGTGAGCCCAGGGAACTATGTGATTCAGGGAGGAAAGGTGAGCGGGCTAACTTGAGATACAGTGAGAACCAGGGCTCCAGGGAGGAAGTGACTCTAGATAATTATATTGTGGTAGAAGGGGGTCTATTATCTGAGGTGTTAAACAATTGTTGATTGATTTTAATCATCAATAATCAGAACCTGCAGAATGAACATATTTTATATGAAAACCAATGGGCCTGTGAGGTGGCTCAGGGGTAAAGGCACCTGCCATGAAGTCTGACGACCTAAGTTTGATAAGCAGGAGCCTACCTGCTAGAAGGAGGCTCCCACAAATTGTCCTCTGACTTCCACATGTAATGCCCCCACATAAAAATGAGATAAGATACATTTAAAAAAATCAACTAACTGGCTTTAGGGAACCAACCAACTGGCTGTAGGAAACTGCTTTATCTTGGTTTGATTTAATTTCTGTGGAATTTTCATTTTTGCTGATTCATAGAAGCAGAAGCAACAGTAAACCAAAGAATATAATTGCCAAGATGTAAAAAAAAATGACAGTGCATGCAGGTGCATGTTTGAACTGATAACACTTGCCACCACACGGAGTGGGAGGAGATCAGCTCGGGTCACACAGCAAACTCTGACTGAAAGAAAAGAAATTAGATTATTGTTTTGCTGGGTAAGCCTTGAGAGCACTGCTTGACATGACATCAAAAGGGAGCTAGAGAGTTGGGCTGCTCTTGCAAAGGACTTGGATTTGGCCCCCAGTACCCATGTGGTGGCTCAAAATCATCGGTGACTTCAGTTGCAGCTATCCAATACCCTCTTCTGACCTCCATGGGCGCAGCTTTTCTTAGTTAGTTGCTGTGAAAAAACACCATGACCAAAGAAACTTGGGGAAGAAAGGGGTCATTCAGTTTATGCTTCCACATCACGGTTCACCATCGAAGGAAGTTAAAACAGGAACTCAAGTAGGGCAGGGACCTGGAGCAGGAGCCGAGGCTGAGCCATGGAGTAGCGCTGCTTACGGGCTCATCATGGTTTGCTCAGTCTGCTTTCTTACATATCATAGGACCACCAGTCCGGGGATGGCACCGTCCACAATGGGCCAAACCCTCCCCATTGATCACTAGTTCAGCAAATGCTGTATAGTCAGATCTTATGGAGGTATTTTATCAATGGAGATTCACTTCTTTCAGATAACTCTAGCTTGTGTCAAGTCATAAATACATAAATGACATAAAACTACCCAGGACAGGCACCACACATGGATATTCATGGGCATTCACACATACAGGGAAAACACTCACAAACATAAAATAAAAAAATCTAAAAGAATTAGATCAAAGCAAGACAGATATAAAACTATTCCCTAAAGCCAAGGGCCTGGTATTATCTTTGAAGGCAGTAAAGTCACTTTGGGGGCCTCAGTAAAGTCACTTTGGGTGCCACAGGTGGTCAGTTCTTTCCACAGAAATATTGATACCATCTCTGCAAGATGTTTCCCTGTGGACTTCAAAATTTTATTTATTTTTATTCTTGGAGACTTTTATACATCCAGACTATATTTGTATCATTCCCACCTCCTCTTCTTCCCCCTCTAGCTCTTCCCATGTGCTCTCCACTGCCTCTTAATTCAATTTCATGGCCTCTTATAGCATTATTACTTTTACATATGTAACCTACTGAGACCATTTAGTGTTGCACATATATGTATATATTTAGGGCTGACCCCTTGGGATTAGATAACCTATCAGGAGAAAATTTATTCTCTCTCTTTCAGCTGCCACTGACTGTCTGAAACTCCTCAAGTAGGGATGGAGCCTTGTGAAATTTCCCCCATTGACTTTGGTGGGTTGACTGGTATTGTTCCTTGCAGGTCTTGTTTAGGCAACCGCACTGTTGAGACTTCATGAGAGCAGCTTTCCTGTCATGGCTAGAAAACACTATCTTGCAGCAGGACTCCTGGTCCTAACTCTTAAACTCTTTCCACCCCCGCTTCCATTGTGATTCTTTTTTTTTTGTTTGTTTTTTTGTTTTTTGTTTTTGTTTTTCGAGACAGGGTTTCTCTGTAGATTTGGAGCCTCTCCTGGAACTAGCTCTTGTAGACCAGGCTGGCCTCGAACTCACAGAGATCCACCTGCCTCTGCCTCCCGAGTGCTGGGATTAAAGGCGTGCGCCACCACCGCCCGGCCCCATTGTGATTCTTGAGGCTTAGATGTAGGTGCTGGATTGTAACTGTGCAGTTGAGTCTGGACATTCCATACACTTATTTTTTATGTTGTGACCAGTTGTTGGATTTCTGTAATAATCTTCATTTACTCTAAAAAGGAAATTCTTTGATGAGGGGTGACAGCTACAGTTGAAAGAAAATGGCTCCCCAAAGAGAGGCTCTATTATGAGGTGTGGCTTTGCTGGAGGAAGTTTATCACTGTGGGAGCGGGTTTTGAGGTCTTTTTCTCAAGTTTCACTCAGTGTGACAGCCAGTTGACTTCCTGTTGCCTGCAAGATATAGCACTCTCAGCTCCAGCACCACATCTGCCTGCACTATGCCACGCTTCCTGTCATGATCATAACGGACTGAACCTCTGAAACTGTAAGCGAGTGTCCTCAATTAAATGTTTTCTTTATAAGAGTTGCCATGGTCATGGTGTCTCCTCACCTAACTAATTAATAGTAAACCATAGTAAGACAGGCACCCTAGGGCAATGGCAATAGCCTATATTGTGCTGTGTTCAATAGCCTATATTAAACTCCCCGATAGCAACTTTAAGGAAGATTTCCTGTGCCTAGTGCTACTTGCATCTTTGTTAGGTGTGAGGGCCCATACACTTGTGAGTCTGTTCCATCTTGACTGGAGGTCAGAGAGTTTGAGCTTATTTTTGCTCTCTCAAAGTTGTTAACAACAGATGTGGCTACAAAGGAGAGATTGTGACCTAGGGTGTGGTTAATCAGTATTTTTGAATGTAGAGGTGGGCCTGCTCTACCTGGACCAAAGGTCAGAGAATTCATGTCTATTCCTTATATCATGTTAATGAAGTTTGTTGCATCCCCCCTCTGCCCTTTTGGAGTGAAGTGTATAAGCATGTGGAAAATAAACGAGGCGGAGTCAGTGTTCACTGAATGCCCCTTCCGATGCTGTTCTGCGTTTATGTCTCTTATTTCTCTTATACCTCTGTTCCTTTAGATAATTCTAATCCTCATGTTCCTACCCTGGAACTTATGAGTTTTGTCAAAGCTGGTCTTTGACACTTCGGTAGTCAAGTCTATGACTTGACTTAAGAGTATTATCTCCCCATGTAGCTTACATATATAGATATGTATATATATGCATATATATGTATGTGCATGTGTGTATTGTGCAAGTGTATGTGTGTGTGCATTTTGTCAGGTCACAGCAATAAGAAAAGTAACTCACCCACAAGTCATATACATGTAATATTATGTATAATTAGAAATGACATTAGTAACATTTCTTCTCTCTTTTGGTTTCCTTTAGAATTGTTTCCTGCCCCTAATACAGAGTCTGGTTCAAAAGCAGGTGGATGGGATCAGTCTGGCACATGCAAATGTCCTTTAGATCATAGTGAATTATAGACATTAGGTTTCCTTTTCTGGTGTTATTTCCCACTACATAGTAGTGACAATTAAGAGCAATTAAACTAGTCCTTCTTGTAGCCTTTAGATTTCAAGCTCAGGGCTTTGTTAGAAAGCTAGTCACAATAGAACACATGGGGCCTTGCGGGCAATTAGACAATGGCCAGATCGCATGTGCACATATCTTCTTACTCTCGGCCTTGACTGGCATCTTTGTTTTATCAGCAGTATCTTTCCTGTTCTGCTGGGGTATGGCTCCAGAAACTTGCTAAAAGAAAAGTTCTATGTGCCAGATGTAGCACCATGCACCTGTAATCCCAGCTTTCAGGAGACAGGGCCAGGGCATGGTATGTTTGGCACCTACCATGTTTACCTAACAATTTTAAGGCCCACTTGTCTGCAATATCAAGACAAAACAAGCAAAATCCTCGAACCCCTTTTGTGAGCAAATAAGTATCAATGACAAAACAAACAAGGAAACAGCAAGTTGTAGGAGAGTCACTAGTCAAGGACAGTGGCATGCTGCATGAATGGTTTTGCTGTGTGTGTTCTATTTCATTCCATAGACAATAAAGTCTGGTAAAACAATTAGATTCACTTTATAACCCAGTGAAAAGTCAAGATTGGAGTTGATCAACACCGACCCAGAGGTTAGAACTTGCCATGAGAGAAAGTAAGAACAATTTCAGCACAGTATCAAGAGTCGCTTGAAGAAAATTACATTTTGTTACAGAAAACTGAAAATATACAGAAAAGCAGAGAAATGGGTTAATAACCCTTCAAGAATCCGACTCATGGCCCACCTTCTATTTTCTGTTTCCCTCACTCTTACCTAGTTATTCCAGAGCCAATTCCAGCCATATTAAATAATCTGTATTTTTCTAGCTTTATTGAGATACAATGAACAAATAAAAGTGAAACATTAAGTATACAATGAGATAATTTGTTGTGTCTATATTGCAAACCACTGGCTACAATCAAGCTAATTACATTAATCACTTCTCATAGCTAAAAGTTTGTATGTAATTTTGTTTGTTTCAGAGTCTTGCTATGTAACTGTAGTTAGCCTGGTACTTACTTTGTAGCCCAGGCTGGCCTTGAATACGGTGAAGTCCTCCTTGCTGATGGCAGTGACCATTTCAGAGGTGTAGTCGGTGACAATTGAAGTTCAAGGTGTTAGCCCACCAGGAGGAAACTTCCTGATGCATGAATCTAGGATAGACAAGGCCCCCGAGACCACAGACCCCAGAATGTCTCTTGCTTCTGCTGTGCCTTTACATGTTTACTGCTGCTATCTGTCCCTGGTGTCTGGCATAGTGTGAATGCATGTGGGGAGATCCCCACTGCCTGTAATGTAGTGTGCTTATCTCATGGAAACATCCCGTTCTATTGGGCATTTTTAATCTGGATTAATATGAAGATTATCCCTTCCTAAACTGTATTGTCTAGTTGATAATACTAATGTTAGTTTAAATAGAGTCTTGATGACAAAAATATAAACAAGGAAGTGTCACTCAGCTAGAACACATGAGTTTCTATTGAGGAACCATAGAGATTGTAGCTTAGGTTAATGATTAAGAAAAACAGCTGAGTCCCAGGAGCCAGGCTGACTTGAATTCCTTTAATCTTAATGCTGAAAGATGCAGTCACAGGTTTCAGTGTGCATCATTAGCTAAAAGAAAGCCTTATAATAACTTCAGGTTAGATAAGATGCTTTGACAATAGCTTTGAGCTGAAAAACCCAAGAAGACAATCCAAAAGTTTTAGAAAGGGACATAGTTGAGTGAGGAACTCTTTAAGGTCTGGGAACAAGAACAAAGCAGTCCAATGATTAGCTGATGCACTTTTCTTGCTTGAATTGATTGATGACCCAAGGTGATGATTAATTCCTTATACATAATTCTGCCTTCAATCTCCTTATATAAAAAAAACTATTGATGACTGGGTATGCAGCTTAAAGATTTAAAGTAGAGATGGATGATTCTTTTTCATATATAAAAGTTTAGGTTTGTGATTCCTTTAAGATTTCTTATAAGATTACCTTTTGCGATAAGTAATAAAGAATTGATCCTTTCTTTGTAACTGCAGAATGTAGCCTGCCAGTAAAGAATATCTTACTTGCTTACACACTGTTAATCTATAACAAGTTGCTTGGGTATGAATGTGCATGGGTTCTTGGGATGATTTGTTTTGCACTTGTAATATGTAATCATGTAAGGGATATGGGAAATATGTTGTTTTTATTTTTACTCTTTGTAATTATTCACTTGAGAAATAGAATGTCATTCCTATATTTTACCTTGTAATTTCTATATTGCTTGAAAAACTTTGTTGGGGTCTATATAAGCTATAGAAAAAAGTATACAGGAGAAGAATAGAGAATAAAGAAGGAAACCATCAAGAGAGGGCATGAATGTATCTTTCCCTAAACCCCTCAGATAGAAAAGTCTAGTATGCACTAACTCTGTGGATTCCTTTTGAGCCTGTGCTGCTGGAGGCTGGCCACCAAGATAACGATACTTCCTGCCTCAGACTCCTGAGTGCTGAAATTATAGACATTTGCAACCACAAGGATCTGTGTGTTGTGAGGGAAAGTAAGATCTATTATCTAAGAAATTTCCAAGAATACGAGGCAGGGTTACTAATAAAGTCACTAACTGAATGTGAACTAGGTTCCCAGACCACACTCTGCTTAGAACTTGTCACCTTTGACTAACCTCTGCCCATTTTCCCCACACCTTCTCTCCTGACAACCCCTTTGGTGCTCTCTGGTCCTGTGAGTTAGACCTGCTCAGGTTCAACATCTATGTGAGATCATGTGCTACATGCTTTCCTGCATGTGGCTTATCACACCTAGAAAAACGGCATAATATTCTTTCCCCAATTTGACTTTTTATTGATTCTTTGTGGATTTCACATCTTGCATTTTGAGCCATTCCCTCCCCTTGCCCCCCTGTTTCGCTCTGCATCCACTGTCCTCCACTACAACCTCCCCACAAACCAAAACAATATAAAATTTAAAAGAAAATAAAGAAGAAGAGAAGAAAAATCTCATCGTGGAAGCTGTAGTGTGATACAGGGGGTCACATAGTATACCTGTTAGTTCATATATCTTTACTCGCAAGTGTTCATTGCAATGAGTTATTGGTCTGGTTTCAGGCCTCTGGATTCTGCTATGCTATCAATACTGGGCCCTCACTGGGACTCCTCTTGAATGTCCTGTTGTTGTCCTGTGTCATGGAGATCCTGCCGTTTTGGATCCACAGGACCGGCCCTTTCATGTGCTCAGGCAGACAGAGAGGATGTTGGGGTGGAATAACTCATAGCCCTGGTTCTGGGCCTGGGTGATGGCTGGGTTGGTCAGCCCACCAGCTCTCCCTCATTCTCACTACCAGAGTGAGCTCTCCCGCACTGCCCTGGCTAGCTCACCCTAGGTAGCAAGTGGCAAGAGACAGGCCTGGTTCTCCTGCTTTCACACCCTCAGAGTTGGCACACCAACACCAACACTGCCAGGACACTGTGTTGCTCAGCCAAGGGGCAAGGACCACTCTTCCAAGTGCTGCAGTTGGTGAGAGGCAGGGCCAGCTCTCCTACCTGCCACAGGCTGCAAGGGGTGGGAGGGAAGGGAGAAGTATCTGCCTCCCCTGCCTAAGTCCAACTCTCTCATGCTCACGCCCCTTGGGGCTGGCTCACCTGCACCTCTGCCAGCGGGGTCAGCATCACTGTGATACGCAGGGGAGGTACAGAGTCAACTCTTCCAGTTGGTGAGGGGCTGTGTCAGCTTTCCTGCCTGCCACAGGTGGTGACAGGTGAGGGTGGCAGACGACAGGGCCAGGACCAGTTCTTCCACTCTCACGCCCTTAGAGCCATCTTGCCTGTGGCCTCTGCCAACAGGGTCAGCTCTGTTGTGCTGCCCAGGTGAGGTGCAGAAACCACTCTCCTGAATGCTGCTGATGGTGAGGGGCAGAGCCAGTTCACCCTAGTGTTGCAGCCGGGGTGGGGGGATCCGGTGTCTGTACAGCCTTATCCTCTCCTCCTTTGGTGTTTACAGGAGCCAGGGACATCAATACTGACCCTGTCATGTCCCTTGGCAGCATCCCAGGCCCGGACATCATCATGGCCCTGAATGGCAAGCAGGCCACCCACCTCAAGCTGCATCTCTCATTGCCTTACCTCTTCAGATCTGCCTCTCTCTACAGGATATGAACCATTCTCCTCCTCTCTCTTTCTCCCATATCCCACCATATATTTGTTTACCTTAATAGTGCCTGATGGCCTGGCAATGAAAGGCCCTGGAGCTGAAGGGACATGGCGTCCGCTACGCGCACCATCCAGAAGCTGCGGAACTGGGCGTCTGGGGACCCAGCCACCTCCTAAGCTCCCTGTGGGTCCCAGTCACAAGCTGTCTAACAATTACTACTGCACTCGTGATGGCCGGCGGGAAGTTGTGCCTCCGTCAGTCATCATGTCTTCACAGAAGGCTCTGGTGTCGGGCCAGACAGCTGAGAGCTCAGCTGTGGCAGCCACAGAGAAGAAGGCAGTGACGCCTGCTCCTCCAATGAAGAGGTGGGAGCTGTCCAAGGACCAGCCATACCTGTGACACTGCCCAAAGCTACTTTGTCTGGTCCCCCAGGGCCATCCAACTGCTTTTCCTCCTTGGATTTCCTCTGGAAAGAGTGTGACCTAATTTATAACAAATACATAGAGCTCACATTACTTCCAAAAAAAAAAAAAATTTTAATAGGCACCCTTAAGGATTATTTAAAACATATGCCGGGCAGTAGAGGTACATTCTTTTAATCCCAGCTCTCAGGAAGCAGAGGCAAGTGGATCTTACTGAGTTCGAGGTCAGACTGGTCTACAAAGAGAGTTAGTTCCCAGACAGCTAGGATTGGTACACAGAGAAACTCTGTCTCATAAAAGCAAATATGCATTTAGTATCTATTTCATCTAAAAAAATTAGTAATAATTTCCTAATATTACCAAAAATCCAGTTAATTTTTATATTTTCCCAATTGCTGCATTAATGTTTCCTTGTAAATGGAAATCTAAATAAAATTAATACATTATAATTGGTTGATATGTTTCCCTGTCATTCTGTCTCATTCTGTCTCTGCTCTTTCTCTTTGTCTTGTCTCTCTGTCTCAACCCCTGTGTGTGTGTGTGTGTGTGTGTGTGTGTGTGTGTATGGTGGTTTGAAAGAAAATGGCTCCCACAAAAGGGAGTGGCACTATTAGGAGGTGGCCTTGTTGGAGTAGGTGTGATCTTGTTGAAGGAAGTGTGTCACTATGTAGGCAGGCTTTGAGGTTTCAAATGCTCAAGACACGCTCAGTGAGACAGTTTACTTCCTGTTGCCTATGGATCAAGATGTAGAATTCCCCAGAACCATGTCTGTCTGCATGCTACCATACTCACAGCTGCCATGCTCCCTGTCATGATGATAATGGACTAAACCTCTGAAACTGTGAGCTGCCACCTCAATTAAATATTTTGTTATAAGAGTTTCTGTGGTCATGGTGTCTCTTTACAGCAACAGAAACCATAACTAAGACGTGTGTGTGTGTGTGTGTGTGTGTGTGTGTTGAGTGCATAAATGCACTTGCCAATGTGCACACCTATGGAGGTCTGAACAGAACATCTGGATCTTAATAACTCTTTGGGCTTATTATTTTGCAAGAGGGTCTCTCACTGAACTGGCTATTATTAACTGTTTCAGCTTGGTTAGGTGTCTCGTGAATTCCCTCATCCACCTCTTCCTGTTCCCCAGTGCTGGGGTTAAAAAAACCACACAGCAATGCTGGGCTATTTACATAGGTGATGGTGTCTGAACTCAGGTATTCATGCTTGCAGAGCAAGTACCCTTATCCACTAAGCCATACATGCAGGCACTAATTGACATCACGTAAATAGCTCATATAAGATTCTTATGCCTCCTTCCTCAGCATATCTGTAATAGTGACAACTGAGAATATAAGAAGAATAACCAATTCTTCTATTTCTTTCAGATTAATTTTTAAAATTGTTTTTATTGAGCTATATGTTTTCTCCACTCCCCTCCCTTTCTCTTCCCTCCCCTTCTGCCCTCTCCCATGATCCCCATGCTCCCAATTTACTCAGGAGATCTTGTCTTCTTCTGCTTCCCATGTAGATTAGATCCATGTATGTCTCTTAGGGTCCTCTTTGTTGTCTAGGTTCTCTGGGATTGTAAACTGTAGGCTGGTTTTTCTTTGCTTTATGTCTAAAAGTCACTTATGAGTGAGTACATATTATATTTGTCTTTCTGGGTCTGGGTTACTTCACTCAATATGATGTTTTCTAGATCCATCTATTGGCCTGCAAATTTCAAGATGTCATTATTCTTTTCCACTGTGTGATACTCCATTGTGTTAATGTACCACATTTTCCTTATCCATTCTTGAGTTGAGGGGCATTTAGGTTGTTTCCAGATTCTGGCTATGACAAGCAATGCTGCTATGAACATAAGTTGAGCACATGTCCTTGTGGTATGATTGAGCATCCTTTGGATATATACCCAAAAGTGGTATTGCTGGGTCTTGAGGTAGGTTGTGTCCTAATTTTCTGAGAAATCATTATATTGATAGACAAAGGGGCTGTACCAGCTTGCACTCCCACTAGCAATGCAGAAGTGTTCTCTTTACCCCACATCCTCTCCAGCATAAGCTGTCATCAGTGTTTTTTGCTCGTGGTCATTTTTACAGATGTAAGATGGAATCTGAGTTGTTTTGATTTGCTTTTCTCTGATGGCTAAAGATGTTGAGCATTTCCTGAAGTGTCTTTCAGCCATTTTAGATTTCTCTGTTGAGAGTTCTCTGTTTATGTCTGTACCTCATATTTTGGTGGATTATTTGTTGTTGGAGGAGGCCACTTGTTTCATTCCTGGCTGCTCAGTCTTGAAATAATCACATAGAAACTGTATTAATTAAGTCACTGCTTGGCCTATTAGCTCTAGCTTTTTATTGTTTAACTCTAACATATTAATTTAACCCATTTCTATTAATCTGTGTATTGCCATGAGGCAGTGGCTTACCAGCTAAAGTTCCCAACGTCTGTCACCAGCAGGGTTACATGGCATCTCTCTATCTCTGCCCTTCTTTCTACCAGCATTCTGTTTAGTTTTCCCCACCTAGCTTTGTTCCCCTATAGCTCTGCTATAGGCCCAAAGCAATTTCTTTATTCGTTAATGGTAATCACAGCATACAGAGGGAACTCCCACATCAATTTGTTCTTTTGATGACCAATTTCTTGAGTTCTTTGTATATTTTGGAGATCAGACCTCTGTCTGATGTGGGGTTGGTGAAGATCTTTTCCCATTCTGTAGGCTGCCGTTTTGTCTTGTTGACCATGTCCTTTGCTTTACAAAATCTTCTTAGTTTCAGGAGGTCCATCCTTTAGATTAATTTTTGAAATATTTATTTATTATTTATATTTTAAATATATTTTACTGGATCTATTTCAAATATCACCTCAGCTCTGGTAGGGATATGTTCATTAGAGTAAGTTTAGGGGCCAGGCATGCAGCTTATTCATAAAGTGCTTGCATAAACCTGGGTTTGATCCCCAGAACCCAAGTGAAAAAAAGCTGGGCATGGCAGTGTATACTTGTAATTCCAGTGTTGGGGAGGCAGAGTCAGGCACATTCCTAGGGCTCAGTGGTCAGTCAATTGAACCTACTTTGGGGAGTTCCAGGTCAGAGATAGATCTTGTTTCAAGAAAAAAACCAAAACAAAAAATGCAATAAATGTGGATAGCACTGAGATTGTTCTCTGGCCTTCATTTGCATGGGCGCATATGCACCTATGCACTTGCTCTCACACACACCACAGACACATGTGTGTATGCACACCCATATACACACACATGCACACATGCTGCTGGAAGGCCAGCATTCAGCAGGTTAGAGACATTGGAGAGAAGATACAGAATAGGTGAACTGTTGGACAGTCATGGTTTTACTCTGTTGTCCAGGCTAGCCTAGAATGCACTATATAGCTCAGGATGGCCTCAAACCTATGACAATCTTCCTGCTTTAGCAGGCCAAGTGCTGGGATCACAGGCATGAGTCACTACCCTTAACTTGGAAGATAATATTCTAAAAAGTGGTGTGGATCATACCTTGAGTATTAATCTGTGTAAAACACTAAAATCAGCATACTTTTGCCTTTTTAATAGCAAGGGAAAAAGAAAATATAGATCAGTTTGTAGGGGGACTATGAATGGTTAATGAGGCAACATAAAAAGAAGAAAAATTAAGAGGACATAGGAAGAGCAAGAAGTCCCAGTCCTGGGGTCTAATTTGTGTTTCTTGATGACTGAGAGTCAAGATGCTTACAGAACTGAGGAAGCCAAAATTGCCTCTCTCGAGAGAGCTGTCCTTCCTCAGGACATCCAAACGAGGAAGAAAACCAGCTCATGGTTTTTTAACTTAAATTTCAAACTGCTTAACTTTTTAACCTTTCTGTAAATTACATTTTTAAACAATGTAACTTAAAAAGACACACACACGTGCACACACACACAAAGACACCTAAGTCTGCCTCTCTCTCCTTCCTCGTCTGTCTGTCACACTTAAATCTGAGACACACACTAGATTTCTCCCATTTCTACTTGAACTCTAGACTTTGTTCAGATTCCGACCCTCCTGAAATTCCTTCTCCAGTACAGTCGAGGATCTGGCTTTACCCAGTGAAGGTCCCTAAGTGGGTGGGGCACTCCTCCCGCTTCGGGCAGCTGCACAGGCTCTTTCTCTCTGTGAGAATGAACCGGCCTTTGAGCAGCTGTCCTCTCACTAATGCTGACACTACAGGCAGGATCTCTCACCTGGGAAGAGCGTTAGCAGCAAAGGGTACTGATGTTGAGGTATCGGTGCAGACACATCCCACTCCCCAAGCAATTCTCTGCCTCCTGCCTGGGAATCAGAGAGCCAGGCTGCTGACTTGTGCTGTGAAATATGCCCCCATCCCCAGAAAGTATATCAGACTCCCCTTCTGCCATGGGGACTCTGATTCTCTTCGGAGTCCACCATACAGTGTGTCTCTGATGCTGGAGAGTGAACGCTCCTTGCCGTGCTGCTGCCCGTCTGTCTGTCCATCTTGTTAATTACTCTTTAATGAACTCAGTAGTTCCCAACAATCCATGTCAGTCCTCTTGAGAACCTACCCTGCATCTAAAACCTGGCACTGTTGATAGTTAACTTTGATCGTTTATGCTTTTCGGTGGTTTATCAAATTTGTTTTCCGTGGATTTATATTACTTCAATATATTTTATTTAATAAAAAGGTAATAAAAATAATGTTTTTTTAAAAATAGTGGATCAAGGCATTAGTTATGGATTGTAAATGTCAGTTTTACTATTTTTTGTTAGAGATTTATCAGATGTCCCAAACTGGGTAGAGAATTGATGTATACAGCTCCCCAATCCGTTTATTTTGGTGTATGTATATGTGTGTATTTCACTTAAAGATAATATTATTTTAATAGTCAGACACTGGTTAGCTCAGAACTCTAAAACTCACCACTTGAGCCTGCCCAATCTATTGTAGTCTTTATTTTTTTTTAGAATAAAAAACGACAAGGAATAATACATTTAACCTTAACCATTCTAATTCACAAGAATACTGTAAAGAAAAATTAAACAATGGAACGTCTAGCAGAAAAACATCCTGTGTGCCATTAGTTTCAAGAGCAACACTTGCAATGTTTATTTTTATACCAGACACTCACAATAATGTCCCTTGGTGCAAATCCCCCTCTCCCCTGGGATTATGCTCTGTTTGTGTCTCCTTGGGTTGGCCATGGTCTGCACTGACTCTCCCACTCCCAGCACTATAATTTTCCCCACATATTTCTCACTGGGTAGGATCTACCTCTAGTTCTGCACTTGGCTAGTCATAAAGAGACACTGATGGCCAATCAATGTTTCAGGATCCCAGTGGAGGCTGCTTCTTTGCTCTTGTGTTTTGGTGTAGTCAGCAAGCTGTGTCAGAAACACAGATGAAAGGTTCGTGTCACTCCCCAGGGTCAGAATGTATTGAATTACAATAAATCCACAAAGTCTGGTGGTTTCTTTGGCAATCATTGAGCAGACATTCCTGTTCTTCTCAACAGTCCTGGGGGAGGCGTTCGAAGCTTCTTTCATCCCAAGCTTTCAGACTGCACATCACACATTACGTGGTAGATTTATCTATGTCTATATGTAGGTTAAGGATGACTTAGGGTCATTCTTAATAAAAAGTTAATGAAGAAAGGAGTTTCAAAAAGACCCAAGAAGCCAGAGCTGTGAAATGGATAGAAGTGTAAAGTAGTTCCTCAGGAGTGAAATAATTCACCAGCTGAGCTGCAGGAAACATGGAGAAGCTACTGCTGCCCTGGGTGGTAGAGTCAGGCATAGGGTCAGTGTTTAATTGGTAGAGTGAGGTGGCTTGGAAGACAGGAGTGGGTCTGAGCAGATGGATGGATGGCAAAGTGCCCACAGGTCAACAGGACGATGGGCAGATGGCAACCGGAATGGGCTGCATCAACAGTGGGGGCTGAGCTGAGTTGAAGCCATTGGGACGACCCGGAGTGCTCTGTCTGCTGGTCCTCTGACACACGTGGGTTGGCTAGGTGACCTGTTATTGTGGACTGTCACTGTTGTAGTATTGAGTGTCTACATTTTTTATGGCGTACAGGTGAGGGAGTTGCAGCCTTTCCTTAGTCTGGTATGCTTGGTTGTCCTGATATTATTTTAGTATATTCATGTGCTTACAGACCCAATTCACCCTGAAAACTTATAGGGAAGCGTATTTTTCTACTCGCAGGAATTTATCAGTTTGTGCCATGTGATTGGTGCCAGACTGATTATTTGTCAACCCAGGTTCAGTATTGTCCTTTTTTTTTTTTTTTTTGGTTTTTTTGAGTCAGGGTTTCTCTGTAGCTTTTGGAGCCTGTCCTGGAACTAGCTCTTGTAGACCAGGCTGGCCTCAAACTCACAGAGATCCTCCTGTCTCTGCCTCCCGAGTGATGGGATCAAAAGCGTGGGCCACCATCGCCTGGCTCGTCCTTCATCCTTAAAACGGAGTCAGATATTGCTTGTCAAATGAAGTCTCTCAGGGCAAGGCAATTGGAAAAAAACATGGCTTTGTACATTACCGAGTAACTTTGGGCAGGGCACAACCTGGCTTAACATTTGGCATGACTCAAAAGAATTCATTACTTGGGTTGGGTCCTTTCTGGAGTCCTCAGAAATGCCCTCGGAATTATCTCTGCTACCTCAGCAGAAGACAACTGACGAGGCAGAGATGTGGGGGAAGTGCCAGCTGTGATTATGTAGATATCCTAGAGAGACCTGGGCTCTGTTCTGAGTTCTGCTGTCCCTAGCATGCCAGCCAGCTTCAGCTTCCCCAGCCTCCTTTGGGAGCTATTGCTTGTATTGAGCCTGTTAATGTAGAAACATAGCAGTCACCTCATAAGGAATAAGAACATTTATTTTGGAGCTAAATATGAGTGGCCATAGCCCAGGAACATGGATTCATGTCACCTTAAATTCTATATTCCAATGCAATGATAGTTTCTGATACAGATTGAAAGAAAGTCATAAATCAAGGCCGTTTTCAAATCCATTGGTGGGAACATCAGGTAGGTGGGTTATAGCAAAGCAGGGACATTTCTGCTGTGGGTCTCAGATATTATCTTATGGCATTTTAACTTTTGGGCTGTTGGAAGAGCATACCCTATTGATATATTCCAAGTGGAATTATCTGAGAGTCACAAGGCTATTTGATCAGACCCAGAGGTGGCCAGTGAACAGCTATGAAGGGGACTAAAGAAAGCCAAGATAATTCGTCTCTGTATTTTCAACACCTTAACTTTCCATAGGTCAGTGTTGATGAAATATTCAGCGAATCATTTGTAATTAAAGAATAGGACAGGGGAGTGTCTATGTCTAGCCATGTCATAGGTAAGCAAAGAGCTAAGGTGACATTCATGATTAATCTTCTTTAAATCATAAGGGGATGGTATTATTTCCCACTGTAAGTGCTTTTGTAGAATACACCTGGATAGAATGCTGTCTGTGTAACCCCCAAATTAATGTGAAACTGTAATCCCCAGTGTAATGATATTTAGAGGCAGGATCCTTGAGAGCTAACTAGCATTAGATTAGGCTGTGAAGCTGGAATCCCCATAATGCAATTATTGCTTTCACAAAAAGAGAAGATAACACTGTCTAAAGCTTATGTGAAGATATACGAGGAGGAAAGTCCTTACCCCAACCCCCAACTATGCTGACCTCCTTGGTTTTAGACTCTCAGCCTCTGAATCACAAGGAACAAACATTATATAAACCACCACGTCTGTAGTGTTTCTTGTTTCAGAACAGCCTGAATTGACTAAGAATAGTGGGGGCTGTATTAAGCTCCATCATTTTCCAGAAGCACAGAGCTCAGGTAAAGTTCAACACTGTCACTTATAAAACCGTCAGTATCCCAAAAAAATTGTTCCGTATTGATGACTTTCAGGTTCTGGTGGGATGTTGGCAGGTGAGTCAGATCTTTACAGTCTTTCTCAGTGCAGAACTCTGCTGAGTTGGAGGAATGCTCTCTACCCTTGATGGATGAAGTCACATGCATTGGGAGGAGAGGCTCTAGGCCAGAAGAATGAAATCATCTACAGCCAGTGCTTGCCCTGACAGCTTCTCCAACAAAGCTCCAGCTGTCCATATACAGCCTTGTGTTTAAAATGCAAGAAGAAAACAAAGATAAGGACAATTGTTTCAGTTCACCCGGTATGTCCTTCCCATGCACAGAGCTGGAAGAACTTCATCATCATCATCATCATCACCACCACCACCATCATCATCATAAGTAGCAAGAGCAGCAGTAGCAGCAATAACAACAACAAACTTAGTTTCTGCACCTCTGATTCTGAAGCGTGTGTGTGTGTGTGTGTGTGTGTGTGTGTATGTATGTGCATGCACGCCAAGGGAAAGGAGAAACAGGTTTTTACTAAACATCAGGATAGAAAATTAGAGAAAAGAACCCAAGAGTGGCAAAGCACTTCAAGAGGCACCTTGACTTATAAAACTGGATTCTAAGATGTGGCTCACCCAGGAAGAGAGACAAAGGGAAATATGCATGGTGTTTGCAGTCAGAGAGAACTGAATTTGAAATCTGACTCAGCAGCTTTCTATCAGTGTAACCTCAAATTAACTTAAAAGTTAGCATATATGTAACAATATATGTAAAAGGTATCTATCTATCTATCTATCTGTCTGTCTGTCTGTCTACCTACCTATCATCTACTTTTTTATTTCAAGAAAGGTCTTGCTGTGTAACTTTAGCTGGCCTGGAACTAACAGCCACCTGTCTCTGTCTCCCTAATGCTGGGACTAAAGATGTGCAGCACCATGCCCAGTTTCCTTCCCCTTCTCCTCATCATTCTTTGCCTCCTCCTCCTTATTATTATTATTACTATTGCGACAGAGACTCATTATGTAGCCCTTGTTGTCCTGGAACTTTCTATGTAGACCAGGTCATCCTTGAACTTATAGAGAACTGCCTGGCTCTGCCTCCAGCGTGCTAGGTTTAAAGGTATGTGCTACTACACCTGGCCCAGGACCTTGTTCCTATTTGTCCCTCCTCCCAGGTTAGTTTTCCTCCCTAAGTATGCTCTCTTCTGCCTTTATGTTATATATAAAAATTTATGTGTGTGTATGCATGTACATACACACATAGAGTTTTGATTGTGCATATGAAAGAAAATGTGATATTTATTTTTCTGGGCCTGGTTTATTTTACTTAACATAATGACCTCCAGTTCCTCCCACATCCCTGAAAATGTCACAACTTTATTCTTCATTACAGTGGAATAAAATTCTATTGTGTATATGCACCACATTCTACATCCACTCACCTGTGAATGGATGTCTAGGACAGTACCAGTTCCTCGGTATTGTGCATAGTGCAGCAATAAACATGGGTGTGCAGATATCTCTGTGGTGCGCTGACTTGGATTCCTTTGGGAGTACCCAGGAAAGGCATAGCTGGAGTATATGGTATTTATCTCTTTTTGTTTTTTATTGTTTTACAAATTTATTATTAGACAATTTCATATGAATATGTAATGTATTTTGAACATACTCATCCCCTCATTTCCTGTTCCCATCCCACTGCCATTCCCTTGGGCTACTTCTTCCCAACAAATTCTCTTCTTATATCGATGTCGTGTGTGGTTTTTGTATGTGTGTGAGATTTACTCAATTCATTACTTCACAAGCATGTTGGTGGGATTATTTGCTAGAGCCCTGGCATCTTACCAGTGAAGTCCTTTTTCCCTTGGGTCCTTAGTTAGAGGTGGGGCCTCATCAGCCCTTTCCCCATTCATGTTAGGATGTTGACAGGCTCAATCTTGGGCATTTTCAAGAAGGTAGCCACAGCTCCTATGAATCTAACAAATCCAGAGTGAATACAATGGCCATCCCATTCCTGAAAGATAGCATTTTATGGCCCTTATCCCCATTCCACAGCTCTTACATTCCTCCTGACTCCTCTTCTATGACATTCCCTGAACCTTGGGGCAGGAGCTGATACATATGCCCTATTTGGAACTGAACACTCAGAAGTTATTTTCAGCACTTACATCGCTTTGTATCTCTGCGCTAAACTCTGTCTGCTACAACTTCTCTGACCAAGGCCAAGAGTAGTTCAGGTCTACGGGAACAATGATAAATATTTAGAACTCAGTTTGATGTGCTCATTTAGTAAAACAACAGTACTAGGTTCTCCCCTAGGGGCTGTGACCTCTTGAACTGTGGACTTTTGGCCAGGTTTACAGTACCAGAAGTGAATTACATCTCGTGGAGCAGACCTCAGAGCCAATTAGAAAGCAGTTGGCTACTCTCCTAACACTCATACCATTATTGCACCAGTGGGCAAGCCTTGCCTGGTGGATTGGTATTGTGACCTAAAACGTCCACTGTTAGGTAACTTTGCTGAGGACTTTGGCAATAGCCTATATAATTTTAGGGATCTCTAGGGCCTCCTTGACAAAAAACTCATAGAGAGGTACCCCACATCTGGCACTAGGATTTCTGTTTTGTAACTGTGGTGGTTGGAATGAAAGTGTCCCGCATACTCTTGGGCATCTGAATACTTGGTCTCTGGTTGGTGGCATTACTTGGGAAGGCTTAGAAAGTGTGACTTTCTTAGAAGAACTATGTCACTGGGGGCAGATTTTGAGAACTTAAAGATTTGGGCCATTAGAGTTTGTTCTCTGTTTTCTTTTGGTGGATTGAGATGTGAGCTCTCAGATGCTGCTCCAGAACCATGTCCGTCACCTGCTGCCGTGCTGTACCCATCACTGTGGACCGTAACTTTCTGGAACTGTGAGCTTTCTCTCCCCACACTCAGGAGATAACTAAAGGTCACATGTTTTGGAAAACAGAAAACTGGAAGATTCTCGAAAGCTCCTCCTAGCTTTATAGAAGAATGCAAAGCTGCTGGGGGATTAGATTTTGAGAAGCTAAGCTATTGAGAGCAGCCTTCTCACACTTTGTGAGCTGCCTTCAGGCTGTTTAGAGAGCTCTAAGATTGCAGTCCCCCCTGAGTGGGTGCGATTTCTAGATGTATAGCTGCTTTCCTGAGCCATCTGCACTCATATAACTAATCTTTCACCCATATTTTGTTATCCCAACAAAATTACATTGGTTCACCAAGTTGGACTTTAGTGCAATCATTATTTTGGTCTGTCATAGGCTAGATATCTCTCTCAATCTCTCTCTCTCTCAACTAAGGTTGAGCCATCAGGAGATGGGTTGTGGGGGGAGAGGCAGTCCTAGGCCAGCAGTCTTCGTTTGTGTGTCATGGAACAACATGATTGCCTGATAATTGGGATCTACTGTGTGATTACAGAGACGCTCTTTAAAGGTTTAGAGCAAAACCTTCAATTTCTGAGATTACCATATATAGTCAAAAGTATTGACAAGCTGTTGCAGAGATTGCCTGGCCAATGGTATATGTAGCAAGAAATGCATCTGAGGCTGGGATGGGAGCCCTGCAGACCTTGTTTGTGTAAAGTAGGAATTACAAGAAGAAGCATAGTGTGGCCAGCATCCTCCATATTATTCTCCTTTAGCAGGTGAGTTAGAGAAAGCAGAGGATGAAACGACTGTCTTGGATTTCCCTCTCTTGTGGCTTGAAGAAAAGGAAAAGGAACTACAAGTGCTGAGCAGATGGAGAGCCCATCCTGGGGCCCAAGAACTTGGAACCCATGGGAGGCACAGGAGAATGAGGTGGAAGAGACCACGGTAGAGATTATAGACGATACCACTTGAGTACAACCTTTAATAGAAAAGAAGGGAAAGTCGGTAATCCTAAGTGAGGTTGCGGCCCTCATGGTCCAGTACAAGAAACTGTAGAAATCAGGATATACTTAGCTGGAATTGGGGAAGACTTTATGTTTCTTTGTTTTATTAAAAAATAGATTTTTTTCCTCACATAACATATTCTGATTACAGTTTCCCTTCCCTTTGTTCCTACTTCCTCCCCTCCTCCCTTCCTATTCAGATTCACCTCCTTTCTGTATCTTATTAGAAAACATACAAGCATCTAAGGGATAACAATATAATAATACAAAATAAAAATGAGCACATCAGAATTGAAACAAACAGAAGGAAAACAGCTCAAGAGAAGGCATAAGACACAGAGACCCAACTATCCACACACTCAGAAATACCTGAAAAACACTCAACTAGAAGCCATAATATACACACAAAGGATCTGTAGGGTAAAAAGAGAGAAAAAAATATATGTAAAATAAAATGAAAATAAAAATAAATAAGATACAATTAAAAAAAGAAGAAAAGTCACATCATAGTATTATGAGACAGGGAACCTCTAAAGATGTCATTGAGTTTGCTTTCTGTCAGCATCTACTGATAAGCACGCAGCCTGCCCTTAAGAGTAGTTTGTTTCCTCAGTGAGACTCCTTGTGAAGAAATTAAATTTCTCCGTCTCTGTTAGCTCATGTGTGTGTGGATTATGTTGATTTAGAGGGTGTTGCTCTGTTGGTGTCCTCCATCCTCTCTGTCTATTACATTCGTTCTGCTTCCTCTTTGCTGGGATTTCCTGAGCCCTAAGGAGAGGGATTTGTTGGAGACATCTCATTTAAGGCTGAATGTTCCAAAGTCTCTAACTCGCAGCCTAATGCCTGGCTGTGGGTCTCTGCATTTGTTCCCATCTGCCGCAAGAGGAAGATTCTCTGATGACTACTGACTTATAAGCATAGCTGAATATCATTAGGAGTCATTTTATTGCTATTTTTATTTTTAGAACAGTAGCATTTGGTTTTCCCCTAGGTCTCTGGGCTCTCTAGTCTCAGGTCCTTGGTCACCCAGGCAGTGCTGGGCATAGGTTCCATCTCATGGAGTGGGCCTTAAGTCAAATCAGATATTGTTTGGTTATTCCCACATAGGCTTGTAGCCAAATCATAATACAAAATGCATCCAGTACAATGGTATAAGAACCTGTAGTCTTTCACAGTTTCAATACTGTTTAAAAGTCCAAAGTTCTTCTTAGACTCAAAGGGACCACTTAATTGTAAGCCCCTGAAAAAAAAATAACCTATGTGGTGGTTTGATAGAAAATCACCCCTAAAGAGTGACACTTTAGGAGGTATGGCCTTATTAGAGTGGGTGTGGCCTTGTTGGAGAAGTATATCACTATGGGGGTGGGCTTTGAGGCCTTCTATGCTCAAACTATGCCCAGTGTCACAGTCCACTTCCTGTTGCCTGTGGATCAAGATGTAGAGTTCTCAGCTCCTTCCCCAGCACCATGTCTGCCTGCATGATGATAATGGACTAAACCTCTGAAACTGTAAGCCACCCCAATTAAATGTTTTTCTTCATAAAAGTTTCTGTGGTCATGGTGTCTTTTCACAGCAATTGACTTAACTTAATTGCCGATAACTAGGACAACATCTGACATAAAATGGCAAGAATATACATTACCATTCCAAAAGGGAAAATGGGGCACAGTGAGGAAACACTGAACCAGAATGAGTCCCTTCCCAGGGAGATCCATGCATCCCCCTAGAGCCCTCCTTGTTATTTAGTCATTCTGGGTCTGTGGATTGTAGCATGATCTTAATTTACTTGACAGTTAATATCCACTTATAAGTGAGTCTACATACCAAGAGCATGAATTTTTGGTGGGTGAACTAAATCAGAACCAGAACAATTAAGCTGCTCATGTGTGGTTCATAGGAAAACCAGGTCAAGTGCCAGAATAAGTGTCTAGCTAGAAGCTCTATTACCCACAGGTATCTTCCAGAGTGAAGATTTATAACAGAGCTTTTGACCTATGCTGAGTAAGGAAAGAATAAAATCAGATCTGAGAATTAAAAGAAATTCATGTAGCTGCAATGGCAGGCTTAGTTTTATACATTGTCTGGTGGAGCCATGGATGCACCAGATATTTGGTTAGATGTTATTCTAGGAGTGTCTGTGAGGATAAGATTGCATTTGAATCAGTGGACTGATTAAAGCAGACTGCCCATCCCTCCCATGGGGGGTGGGGCTCATTCAAGCCATTCATCTAGGCTGAATAAGGCCAGTGTGTCTGTCTCTAAGCAGGGATACTGGTTTATCTTGCTTCTTATTCCCTGAGGTTGGCTGAGTAAGAAGTCACAGGCCTAGCCCTTGCAAGGTAAGGGGAGAGGGATTATGGCCTGAAGCCCCAACGGTTTGGAGACTCTTCTTAGTACTGTTGGCTCAAGTTCTATGATTTTATCTTTTGCCCACCCATGGGAAACAAGGTCAAAGAGAGAAGGCTGTCCCATCCTGATCCTCTTATACCTTTATACCAACTGAAGATTCTAAGTCCCCTTTCTCTCCCCAGTTTGGGATTTATTGATCTGATTGTTTCTGGACTCCATCTATGCGATGATGTTTTACATTTACTTGTGAGCATGGCAATTAATAGATGAATGCCAAGAGCCATAGCATGGTGTGTGTCATAAGGAGTGCTGAACTCTGTCTGTAGAGGGGAGCTCTGTCTCCCCTTCTACAATGGAACCTCAGACATAATGGGCATTGGGCAAGTAATCGTCTCACTTCACAGTCCAATGCCAAAAAAAACTTTAGAAGAGTAGGTAGGAAAGAATAGAATAGGAACCCGGATCTAGAAAGGCATCCCATACAGTCTACTTCCATCACTAGTTGGTTGGGTGACCTTGGGCAGTATCCAAAACCCCTTTGGGCGCTATCTTTTAGCTGAAGCATCATCCCAGGTTCCCCTTTCTACTCCTGTTTCCCACATTAGGCATCACTATTTTCTCCCTGCTGGCAGAGCAGGATGGAGTCGGTGGCCCCACCCCAGCCAGCAGAGCAGGCTATTAACAGTACCCAGGCTACTCTGGTGTAATGCCTTGGGAGTTCTGAGGACTGGTGCCTCCCTGCTGGCTCTGAAGAACAGAACTAAGATGACCTTTTCTCCACTTCCACTCTCTTTCCTGGGTTCACCCTCTGGAAAGAAGGGAGGTCCGGGAGGCCGCAAAGGGGGTATAATGTTTGAGGGGCACAGAAAAACCCGTGGGGAAGCATGGCTGACAAGCTAGGTTCAGGGACAGCGCTGAGCGGGGATTTATCAATGAATCACAGCTCAGAGACGTGGCATTAGCTTAAGAGGTCATTGGTGAGATTCTCATGCTCCAGTGGTTAGCCATGCACATGTGGGCAACACTAACTGAACTTTAGTGGGTTATTAAAAAATAAAAGACACGGAATTGGGTGGGAGCATGAAGGGTGTAATATGGGATCTGGGAGAAGTTGGAGGAGAAAATGTGGAGTAGATGTGATCATGTTTCATTGTGTACGTGCATGGAACGATCAAGAATAAAGGGGAGGAAGTCATAGGAAAGAAAACAATACTGACTTCTTCTCCGCCTTCGTTAAAGGCTCCATCCTCTCTGGAGATTATACCTGAGAGGAAGGATGTGCCATACATTTGGCCCCAGGTGAACCAAGTGTAGAGTGGAGGAAAAAGTACCCCTCACTTACCACCACGCCCTATCCTCCAGGAATGCCTCAGGACGTCTCTGTATCAACTTTCTTCCATCCCCACGAATTCATATTCACTCTGAACTATCAGACAGGCACACACACCAAGCAGATCACTCCGAGTCCACCTGGAAAGGGAGCTTAGCCCTCCCTGCACCCTGTGCAGTTGCCTACGCGTGGCTGTCAGAGGAGGCGCAGTCCGCCAGGGGCGCCTCGGGGTAGAAAGGGAGCCAGCCTTTGGCAGTCAAGGGGTGCGGATCCCCGAGGATCTCAGCCTGACCCGCTGGGATGGGCTCTGTCTCCTCTGCCTTGGCGCGGTCCCGCAACACCGTTGTGCAGCCTAGATCGTCGCCACCGCAGCCCGAAGTACCGCTCGCCGTTCGCAAAGCCTCCAAAACCCAGAGGCTGGGACTCCGGTTCCAAGACTCGTCGGATCCTCCGGCAGCTTGGGAGCGGCCGGCGGCCAGACCCAGCCCGAAAGCTCCCCTGAAGTTGGAGGGTGCGGAGCTGTCCCCGGTGCTGAAGAGTTTGCCGACTATGTCTCGGTCCTCCAGCTCCGCAGGTGAGTTTCGCGGATAGCTCCTTCCTGGAGACCCCGGGGAGTGTGTGCCAGCTTTTGCCTTCGGGGACAATGACAGGTTCTGTCTTCCAACATTATCTCACTTTTCTTATCTTCTTGCCCATGATTTCTTTTCCAAGTCAAAATTCATTTCTGGTTTAGAAAGGGTTATTTCAGGACTGTCATTCTTTCATAGGGGTTTAAACGCAGAGGGGGAAACAGTAACACCCTCAGGACCTCTTTTCTTAGCTTTGCATCTGCATCAGCACCATGGGGATAAGTCTTTCTTGCCACAGGACAAAAGAAGAGTTAAGCATTCCTTACTATTGCCTTCTACAGGGGAATCAGGAAGTAACCAGAAAATTCCTACTGGTCTAAGACTGAGTTCCACGCGTGAAGAATACTGGTGTATGGGTGGGGAGGACTTTTCTTGGATAGGCAGTGAGCTAGAAGTAAAATGCTCACACAAAAGGCTGGACTCAGATGTGAATCTAAACTTCTGCCTGTGGCTTTTCTTGTGATTTTGAGCCAGACACTCTTCTGAGCAACAGTTTATTTATCTGTGATATTGGGATGACATCATGCTTATTTCACCAGTTTGCTGGAATTTAGTGCAAATAGAACTTTGTAAATGGTAGAATGCTATGCAAATATTCAGTATTATATAGGCACTAAATCTACCTTTTAGCGGAAAGAGAAAGGAAACCTACTTTGAACTCTTAGTTCGAGATATTCGTAGGATCTATTGAATCAGACCAGACCTTCTTTCATGTAACAGGAGTAAAATTCCTTAGTTGATCAGTAAAAACAGCAACTCCCAAATCCATGTGCTGGCCCTTTGGTTTTGAATACTCACTGATGTTGCTTGCATGTTTTCAAGGATTCAGTAGATTAAGAGTGCAGTATTGGTTCTGTTAACAAAGATGAGGCTAGGGGAGAGGAACCTGGCTTACATTCCAACCCACTGAGAGCTGAGGATACATCCATACTTATGTTCTTAAGCATTTTCTTATAAAATATCATCATTGGCCACATTAGCTTTAATCTTTTCCAAGCAATCTTTTCACTAAGGATACATAACATTGTCCTGAATGGAGGATTTATCACTGTGAATGTGTATTTATGGATGTTTTCTCCATCTGCAGGATATATATTAGTGTTTGCATGGAAAGAAAAGTAGATTAGGGGTCTGCCAATATTAGCATCCCAGGATAGGCATTTATTCCCTAAAGTTATAGGATGTTGTTTTGAAATGAGTACAGACCTGTTTGCATTGTCTCCTATGCTGTGAAACTTAAGGAAGTATTGGGGGTAAAAATGGCCTGAAAAGTATAAGCATTATGTAAAAGTGAGATGTTATAAAGGTATTTGGAGCTATTTTCTAACATGTGAACATATATTTAGCTTTTATACAATGTGCCCCGGTTTGTGCCTTATTTACATAAGATGAAGTTTGGGTTTCCTTTGGGGAACTCTTCAATAGTAGCTTGTAGAGATATCACTTGAATCACAAACATATGTATCCATGAATAGAAATTACTGTGTTCTTTCTTATACTTTTGCTGGATTGTTTGGATGGTATAATTAATTTGCATATTTTAATGCCATAAAGCAAATTTCTAGGAATTTGCATTGAATTCATTTCTGTTCTAGAGCCCACTAGTATGCCTTGGAAGTACTTTTCACTTTAACTTTTTATTGTTTAAGAATAGTTTTTCCACTTCTTGCATTTTAATTTCATGGAAAATATGCCCATTTGAAATTGTCTTTTGAGTTTTAGATCACTTAAGATTCTTAAGCAAAAGCAAAGTTAATAGATATCTATTTTTCAGAGAAAGATATGGGCCAGAGATGTCTTGTCTTCTCTCTTTCTCTCTCTCTCTTGAGCCAGGGTATCACTATGTAGCCCAAGCTGTCCTGGAACTCACAGAGATCTTCCTGCCTCAATGTCCTGAGTACTGGGATTATAGACATGTGCCACCAAGCCTAGTGGCATATGCCTTTAATTCTAGCTCATAGGAGGCAGACACAGGCAGATTTCTGTGAATTCGAGGCCACTCTTGCAATGTAGCAAGTTCCACGCTGAAAGAGCAACATGGTGAGACTCTTCCTAAAAAATATAATAAAAGAAGAAGAGGAGGAGGAGGAATAGAAAGAGGAGACAAGGAAGAGGAAAAGGAGGAGGAAGAGGACACATCTTTGAAGTGCAGTTGGTTTAGAAAACTAGGCTGTGAATGAAGTTCATTTTTACCTCTGTAAGAATGTGGTGCATTTGCCTCCATGATGTTAGGTTACCCTTTGGTGGAACTGCATTAGATTTCATTAGGAACTTATAATGCAGAATTTGTGAACTCCAGGAGCACATTAGCTTGGTACACTGAATCCTAAGGGCTTATGTGTATGAGACACACTGATAAGTGCTGGTGATTGAGAGTGCCACATGATGATTTGCATCCCCATTTTACAGAGGAAGATGGTAAGGAGAGCCGGCTAACTAGACATGTAGCTAGCAAACTTAGAGCAAGAATATTCTTATTCATTTCTCTGTGCTGATGTCTTAGATTCTGTGTGTTTAGTTCCCACTTATGACTCCTGTAGTTTCCTGCTTAGTGGCATGTTTGGGAAGTTTTGTCTTAGTTGTGAGGAAGGGGAAACAATGGTAAGAGCTTTGGAGTAAGTGGAAAGTGCGGGCAGAAGAATGTCAGAGCATTAAGGGAGAAAGGGTCACCGTGGGAATTACTGAAGTGGTAATTAAAGCCATGGACCTTAGGGGAGAGTTAAACTCAGGATGCAGAGGCAGCTGTATCTCCTCATGGAAATTTAAATTCCTTGAGCCTCTGAGACTTGTTTAATTAAGGATAGTGATGGTCTCCTATTCCTCTCTCATTTTATGGTAAAGATTCAACAAGATAAGTTGTCGAAGTTCAAATAGGGGATCTGGAATACAGTAAATATAGGTTCTCACAGTATTTATTTATTTACTTATAGCTGATATGTGCTCATGCTTGTCTATGAAGAGGGCAAAGCAGGATGTCTGGTGTCTTCTTCCATTGCTCTTGACATTACCTTGAAGAGGGGTCTCCGGCTAAACCAGAAGTTCACAGTTTGAGCTAGGCTGGCTGCCAGTGAGCAGTTGGTATACAACTGCTTCGGCCTTCTCCATTGTCGGGGTTACAGGAAGTTATAACCATGTCTAACTTTGTACATGGGTTCTGGGGATTTGAACTCAGTGTCTCATGCTTGTAGAGCATTGCTTTTGCCTGCTAAGTACCAAATGTGGGTGTTTGATCTATTTGTTTGTTTTCAGAGTTTTGGGGTCAAAGTTCAATCCATTTTCAATGAAAATCTCTCAGAATAAACAACTAACAAAAGGAAATAAAAAGCTTCCCTCAGATACCTGCAGTGCTCAAGTCTTTATGGCTGATTATCAGCAGCTCCTAGCTTTTATTAGAAACTTCTCTGGATGAGTAGGCATTTTGATACTACTGGTGAAATTTGTTTTATTAAGATTAATAATCTGTGTATTCCCTTTGGAGGCCTTTAACATTTTTATTATTTCCATTCATCAATATTTGGTCGTGTTGTTTTAATATTTGCATGTATTGTAAGTGCTAAATCTTTCTTCCATGTCTTCCCCCATCCTTCCCTCGGCTCCTTCCTGGCATGGAACAAAGGGCCTTGCACATGTCTGATAAGTGCTCTTATCAGACCACTAAGTTACATCCCCACTCCCTAAGTATTGAATAAGTACAACCAAAGGGTTGGATGATGGCTCAGTGGGAAAGAGTACCTTTGTTTGCAAGCATTAGGTCCTGAGTTTGAATCCCCAGCAGTCATAAGCTGGGCGTAGCTACAAATACCTGTAACTTCAGTATTAGGGTAGAGACATGTGAGGAAGAGTTCTTTGGCCAACTAGCCTAGCTGAAAAGTTGAACTTTCTGTTTGACAAAAGACCCCCAAAGATAAAATACCGTTGGTCTTCTGTCCAGGCAATAAGGCAGAGGATAATAGGGGAAAGCATCCAAAGTTATGCTCTGATTGTATGCATGCATGCTTACATGCATATGTGTGCATTCACTGATCTCTCTCTCTCTCTCTTTCTCTCTCTCTCACACACACACACACACACACACACATACATAGAGAGACAGAGACCACCACACACACAAACCACAAACACTCACAGATGGACAGACAGACAGACACACACACACACACACACACACACACACACACACACACACACACACACAGAGAGAGAGAGAGAGAGAGAGAGAGAGAGAGAGAGAGAGAGAGAGAGAGAGAGAACCAGTATTTTTCAAGTTGCAGTCTTGAAGCATTGTGCTGTAGAGATTTTGATTGTTCCCTGGCTTCTGTCTGTATCTTTTGTGATACCTGAGGAAATTACTGCTATGTGCTTTCGTCTAGGTTCTCTCAGGCATTGGGATCAGTGGCTCTCACCTGGAAAGACAATTCCAGAATCTCAGGCTGGTTGTTATGGGACAGGACTGGGGTACTAGTATGTGAACCAATTCTCAGGTGATTCTACCCCCTGCTACGCGTGTATTACAATCACTTGATAACATTTCTGGGACTCTCTTGGATTTCTTGTTTGTAAGACGAGCAGCCCAAGAACCTGCATGTCTGACAAGTTCTCAGACATTTTATTGCTGATACTCAAATGGTCACCCTTTGAAAACCAGTGGTAGAGATGACCTGAAGAGCAGTGTTAGCCAGGGCTGTGGTGTTAACGGTGTGAGTCCTCGCTCTGAGATCTGCCTAGGTGCTCTGGAATCAGAAGTCACTCTCACTGCTCTACCTCCCCAGCCCCTTAGCAGCCACTCTCATGCCATTTTCTAATATGTCAGAGTAATGAGGAACCTTCACCACTCAAGCTTTTATCCCGGGCTTAATTTTTTTGGTAACTTTCAGCTGTGTTAGGAAGACTGACTAATGTGAAAATAGAACAGGACGCTCGTCATTTGAAGATGGTGGGTGGCTGGGTAGGTGGCTGCATCCAAGTGCTGTCATCATCAACACTCAGGGCATCTCTTGATGTGTGTCCCTATTCTTAGTTAATTTAAACAGACAGGAGCAAACTTCTAAGGCTTAGGCCAGTGACAGGTGACACTGATGAGTCCTGGTAAGGACAAGGACATGTAAATAGCAAATGGTGGGCTCCTGGACCTCCAGGGGCTGCCTTCCCAACTATCTTCCTCCCCCGTGGGTGGTCAGTCACCGAATCAGAGTCCTATCACAGCCGAGAAGTCTCTGCACCATTTTTCTTTGATTCTCTCCACTGGTAGTTACTAGTCGTTTCTTCTAGAGTCAGACTCAACCTATAACAGGGGGTACCAAGTTTCTTAGCCCTGGCCACAAGAGATGCATTTGTTCTTTTTGGGTGAACAACTTGGGGGAAGGAATGCTTGTGATCTGTACTGTACTAATAGTGTAAGAGACACTGAGATGTCTCCTTACCATCTTATCTTCATAATTTTCTGAATGTATGGAACAGATGACTGTTGTCCTGGTTCTTTTTGTCAATTTGACACAAGCTAGAATTATCCTGGAAGAAAAGCTTCAGTTGAGAAAAAGCATCCATCAGTGGCCTGTAGGCAAACCTGTGGGGGAATTTTCTTTTCTTTATTTCTTAAACTTTCTTTTTTTTTGTTGTTCTTTGTGTCTCTCACATCATGCACCTTGATCCCATTTATTTCCCATCCCCGTGCATCCATCCTCTGCCTTGCAGCCCCTTCCTCTGGATAAAATTTAAGAGAAAAAAGAAAAATGAAAAAGAAAAAAAAAGGAAAAAAAAATCCCATCATGGAAGCTATAGTGTGACACAGTGAGTCACGCAGTAAACCTTTTTTTTCCTATTTATCTTTACTTGCAAGTGTTCATTGCCAAGAGTCATTGGTCTGGTTCAAGGCCTCTGGTTTCTGCTACACTATGGATGCTGGGCCCTCACTGGGATTCCACTTGGTTATCCTGTTGCTACCTTGTGTTGTGGAAATTCTGCAGCTTTGGGTCTGCAGGACCAGTCCCTTCCACATGGGGTGGATATTGGGGTGGTTCTGGATCTGGGTAGTTAGTTGCAGGGTTGGTCAGCCCACCAGATCTCCCTTTTCCTCACCACCAGGGTGAGCTCTCCTGCATTGCCTTGGTGAGTTCACCCTTTGCTGGGATAAGCAAGGGGTGGGCCCAGATCTCCAACTATCACGTCCTCAGCTTGGCTCTCCCACACCTATACCTTCAGGGCCAGCTCTCCCACCAGCGCCAGGCATTGATTGATGGGGTGGAGGGCATCTCTCCCCACCACATGACAGAGGAGTAGTGGGGACAGCTCTCCTATGCTCATAACTTCGGGGCTGGCTCACCCACACCTCCACCATGCTGCCCAGGCAAGGTGCAGACTCTCCTGAGTTTTGCAGCTGGTAACAGGCAGGGGCAGCTCCTCTCCCACTGACTCAGGGGTATTGACGGGTGGGGATGGGAGGCATCTCTCCTGTGGGGGTATTTTCTTGATTACTGATTAATGTGGGAGGGCCCAACTCACTGTGGGTGGCACCATCCCTGCCCAAGGTAGTCTTGGGTTGTATAAGGAAGCAGACTGAGCAAGTCACAAGGAACAAGGAAGCAGCACTCTGCCATGGTCCCTGCTTCACTTCCCGCCACCAGATTGCTGCCTTGAGTTCCTGGCCTGACTTCCCTTCATGATGGACTAGAAACTGTAAACTGAAATAAACCTTTTCCTCTCCAAGTTTCTTTTGACCAGTGTTTTTATCACAGCAACAGAAAATAAGCTAAGACAGGTGTATTTTCTCCTTTCATACAGGGGATTTAAGTAAACGTTTTGTTCATTATTCATTACATACTTTCCTAGACCACTTGCAGCACGTTAGGCCTTCAGGAGTGTCGGTACTAATTCTTCCTCACAGTGTGCTTCCAGAGAAGGAAATTCTGGAGACTTCTCTGGAATCATGGAGGCTTTGATACTCCTTGGTTCTATGGAACAACTGTCCAGAGTCTTTATCTGGGAAATGTAAATTGTTTGGAACTCACCAAAATGAGTTATATATAGGTGCTTGGCACATGCCACCAGCTTGGTCGTCACTTCATATAATTATGATGGGAAGACTCCTCAGTGGGAATCAAGCGGTATGCACAGCAAGGCAGCCAGGAGGGGTCACAGAGTAGCGGTTCTCAACCTATGGGTTGTGACTCCCCACAGCAGGTGTCATATGTCAGAAATACTACATACCAGATATTTAGATTACGATTCACAATAGTAGCAAAGGCACAAAGGACCAGGAATGTCATGCTTTGTGTGTTCAGGAAGAGCAACAGAATGGTAACTATTCTGCACACCGACCATTAGCACAATTTAGGGTCTATTTTCTATATTTCACCGCTAGGAAACAGGCTCATAAAGGTCAAATGACTTGCTTGAAACTACAGAGCCAGTAAAGAGCAAAGCTAGGGTTCATGTTGGTAATTCAGGTAAAGAGGTAATAAATTAAATTAAATAAAGATGAATAGTGTAAGGTGACTCCAAGTTCAATAAACTGTATGCACTATCTTTCAAAGGGTGCTGGGAAACCCCTGCCCCAGAATTATCTGGGTTCTTGCTTAAACACATTCCTTCAGGACCCCTCATATGGAATGAATCAGGCGCTCCAGCAGCGAATACCAGAAGCCTACATTTTAAAACCACAAAGCGAGTTGACTCTTCCTCACTCTGTCTTTGCAATTGACTGCCCCTAGGGTGTCTGCAGCAGCCTTTGAAAGTATAAATGATTTGTTCATGGGCAGAATGAGTCACAACGGGATCAAGTGAGATTAAGCATGTCAAGGGCTTTTGAGTAGTATGCACACATCAGACGACAACTTAATTTTTATGGAAAGAGCCAAGAAAATGGACGTTGGATCAAAGTTGGGGGAACTGAAACTAATAAACAAATATTCCAGGGAACCAATGTCTTCTCTGCTTAAGTTAGCACTTCTTAGACATTATGTCCACTCTCCACAACCTGAACCTAGGGAAAAGAAATTAAAAGAAAAAACATTTCTTACAATCTTAGTTTATTTTAAATAAATAATGAATTAGTTTAATGGTAGTTTTCCTATTATTTGAACAACTACAATTTTACTTGAACTCCACAACAAGCCACTGAGATGGTACTGTTGTGATCCCACTTTATAAATGAAGGAGTTTAGGTGGGAACTAGCTGAGATTGCACAGCAGTAAGTCTGAACTAATATTAGCGTCCAGATCCCTGGTGCTGGGGCCTCTCCTACAGCTCTGCACTGGCTGCTAGAATGTGAGTTCCCAGACTGAAGGAAGCATTCTGCTGGCATGTGTGTAAGTGGTGAAGGCCTGCGGTTTTTCTTTCCAGTTAAGAAAAAATGCGACCAAGTGAGGTGGTTTGAAAAAGAACGCCCCCAATAGGCTTTTGTATTTGAATACTTGGTTGAAAGAGTTAGAAGGATTAGGAGGTGTGGAGTAGGAAGTATGTCACTAGGGGTGTGCTTTGAAATTTCAAGCGCCCAAGCAGCACCCCCCTTCTCTCTCTGTCTCTGCCTGCCTATGAATCATGATGTAGAACTCTCTGCTACTTCTCCAGTGCCATGTCTTCCTGTGTCCCTTCACGGCAATAGAACAGTGACTAAGACACCAAATTACTAAGTATTCTCCCAGAGGAAAGGTGCTGAAGCCCAGAGCTGCTGTCCTCAGGAAGGTTGGGAATGTTCTCTGTCCTTGGTCATACTGGTATAGAGTCTAGATTGGCAGTTGCCCGCCATGACCTCTGAGTGCCTCCAGTGTACATGCTTGTCTCCTCAGAGGGCTGGATCTGTGGGAAGCTGCCGTTGGGATGTCCCCTTCCACCCCAGTGCTTGCTCTCCCGATGGAGTTGGGATGATCGCTGGAGGGTCACCTCCGCAGCTGAGGAGCTGCTCTTTCGGACCTTCTCTTACACTTTCTCCACATTCCAGAAATCTTTCTTAGTCACACCTGTCTTAATTAAATACCCTAGAATGTAACAGAAAGATGTTAATTTAGATATATGAATTTTCAGGGGTGAAGGGAGAGTCTTCTACTATCTGTACGCTCAAGGCTGAGCTGACAATAGGCAGAACAATAGAAGAAGGCAGACAATTTTATTTCACATGAGTGGGAACAGCCACAGAAATATGATTACCCAGTAGCCCAGTGAGCATGAGATACTTCTATATCCTTTCTCATAGGAGAGAGGCACATAGGGACCATGACAGTTTTGAGGGGTAACAAATGATCTTAGGCAAATGACTGACGGCTGGTGGCTGCCACCAAGCCTGACAGTTTGAGTTCCATCTCCAGATCCCACATGGTAGAAGGAGGAACCCATCTTCAATAAGTTGTCCTTTGACATTTTTGTGTGTATGTGTGTGTGTGTGTGTGACACATGCACACAACATGCACACAACCAATAAAGTTTATTGAAAAAGCTTTGCAACTGACTTGCTTTAAAACAAAACTCTGCTTGCCACCTTCTGAGAGTCCAGCTACAAGTAGGATTTACTTTACCTGGGTTTCTGCTGCGCACAGCTTTGTGGGTCATCTCTGGGCCTTCTTGATTTGATGCTTGTGCCACAAAACTGGCAACGCCTACCTGGAGCCTCTATTTGTAGTTGGTTGGAACCAAGAAAGATCCAGTTGTCCATGGAGCTTTGCTCCTGGTGGCATTTGAGGTTCATGGGAGGCAAAGCCTTGTCCTTTTTGGCATATGGGCAGGTCAGTCTGCATCGAGGGGGGAAGCAGCATTTAAAACTACTCTTGTTCCTCTGAGCACTGCCAGTGTGCTGGCTGTGACAGCCAGGGATGGGGTGGGGGTCTCAGCCTAGCTCACCCCTGTGCTTTCCTATTACATTGACCACTAGTCACCCTTGATCTCCCCCAGAGGCACCCTCTGTGGTTTTTCATCCCTCTTCCTCTTCAACTGCCAAACTATTCCAGTGCTATACTATGCCAAACTATGTTGAAAAGTGATTTCTGAGTGGATATCTGAGCTTGACTACCCTTGTCCAGGCACTTTGTGTTTTCAAAGACTGTCCAGACTCCATCCAAGTCTGACCTGTTCTACCTTGTACGGTCCCTACTTCCCTCCGGTCTCAGTGATCTTCAAAGCCTGACTCTCATTCCTCGCTACCTACTGTTACACTGCAAAGAGAATATAGACTGCGTGAGGACCAGGAATCAGTGAGCAGCTACGGGTGAGGCTTGCTGAAGAAAAGAAGCATATTGTTTGCTTACACATTTGAAATAATGTAAATGATGGACCACATCAAAACACCATGCCAATAGCTGTTAGAATGTCCATTGTTTCGAATGTACACCCAGGGAAGGAGGTGTCCAGAAGCCCTCAACTTTCCCCTGAATATAAATTCTCACGTCATTCCAAAAGACACTGTGAAGCCCCATCCTGTAGGGAGCCCGAAAGGTGGTTCCTGGGAGAGCCTCCTATCTCACATGAAGGATATCCAATGTTCCCATTGGCAAGGAAATCGGCTCCTGACACATCACTGCCTGGCTGCATGTGTACCTGTATCCCCCCATCAGCTCCCAGGCTCTGCTTGAAGGCATGTCAAACCAGACAACACCTGGAAGGCCCTGGAATGGAGCGTGAAGAGCCTGCTGGCCTGTCTATTCTGGAGCCGAGCACCACGTCCTTCTGCTCTGCTCCTAAGAGCTAGCCTCCGCCCACATCAGGGTGGAAGAATTTTATCTTCTGCAGGGATTTACGCCCATCACATGGCTTTGGAGATGACTAGGCTGTACGTCGGGTGGCCTGAGTTCTCGCTTTTTCCATTGTATCACCTTTTCCACAGCCATGCTAATTGAGGGCTCTCCGGGGAGAAAGGAAGCCGGCCGTTATGTTCCCGGCCCTCTTCTGGCCTATAACCCATGTTTTGCCGTTGTCAGTTGTGGGCCTCTGGCTGCTCAGGGTCTGGCAAAGGGAAGTGTAAGAGTGACAGGTAAATGAGAGCCCCAGGCCTCACCTGTGCTCAGTGCTGCTTCTAAAATTGTCTACCAATGAAATGACCCCACATATAACCTAGGCCTCATTTTTCCCCTTTGAGAAAATTCTTCAAAAATATAAATCTTTTTCTGAGATATGATCTTACTACATAGCCCAAATTGACATCAAACCCATAATCTTTACACCCTAGCCTCTGAATGAATGCTGGGATCGATCCTAAGCTGTTTTTTTTTTTTGTCTATTTGAATATATAAATCTTGAGGAGACTAGAAAAAAATACATGTTTATTCTTTGTATTTATTTTAGTATTTTTCTTACAACTATCTAAAAATCTTGAGTTGAAGAGAATATATTAATTTAGGGTATTGCTTTTTAATTCTTCCATTCTATGACCTGTGAATCTATACATGTGTGTTAGTGACTGGTGTCACTGTCTTTAGGTATGCCATTTGGAATCATCTTCCTCGGTGTCCAAGTTGTTTGTAGTGTAGTACTTTTAGAATATGAATAATTTGGTTACTGGGGATTTTATTAGGTAAGTACTGGTGACTGTACAGGTGTTATCCTGCAGTCCATTGTGAAACTTGAATTTCTACTCTATTGGGAAGCAGTGACTTGATGAGAATTCAAGTATAAGGTGAGAGTCCCTCTTTTTTGAGGGCTGTTCTTGCTCTAAATCCACTAGTGTGGTTATAATTAGTGTTTCCATATGAATTGAAAATGTATTTATATAATAGTTATATTACATAAACTGATTAATGCAAAATGGAACAAATATATTATTAAAATATGTAGTGTATTATCACTTATACTACAACATATTAAGTATGTTATATATTATCAGCAATGTATATGATTATATACTATATTAAGAATATTAAGATTTTATATAGTAATTAGGTACTACACAAATGCACTAAAGTAATATAATGAAAGTTTCTGGCAAAAATGTCGAACAGCCAGCTGTGGTGACTCATACCTGTGGGGTATACTGAAGAAGCAGAGGCAGGACTTTGAGAGCAGGTTGGGCTCTACCGTAGGGCTAATGAGATAGCTCAGCGGGTAAAGTGCTCACTGAGCAAAGCTGATATCCTGAGTTCCATTCCTCAGACTCAGGTAAAGGTGGAAGGAAAGAACCAACTCCACAAAGAGTTGTACTCTGACCTCCACACCACATTGTTTGAGCCCACACACAATGCCAATTACACCACTTAGTAATAGTAGCGTGTTCACCAACATAGGCCAGTGAAAAGAGTGAAACACTAGCACTCGCCAGGTGAAGTCAGTGCTATGGCGTCTTGCTAGACAGCATGCCAGGTGTGTCTAGGCACAGATGCTCACGTATGTGTCTCATTCTCTTGTATCTCACGACACATACTAGTTTATAATGTAGTGTTTTGCACTTTTATTTTGTGGGACTTTTCATATGAAAGGAAGTATGGTGGTTGTGTAATAGATGCTTCTCTGTGTACAGAGTATAGTTCCCTCTATTCTAGTTGGTAGTTTCAGAGGTTGCTTCCAGTTTTCTTTCCCTAAAAACAATTCCATAATATTCAGAGTTGTAGTTTTAATAACCTTCTCCAATCTTGCTCAAGATTATAAAGCCTGTGTTTCTTCTGTATTTCTCAACTCCCAAAAACTTTATTTTTGTTAAGTGAGGTAAAGAAAGTGACATTACTATAGTAATACACACATATACATACATATTTGTTTCTTTTCTTTCTTTGTTTCTTTTTTATTTTTCTTTCTTTCCTTCCTTTCTTCCTTCCTTTTTTTTTTTTTGACGTTTTCCAGGCTGGCCTCGAACTGGCTGTGTAGCAGAAGATATCTTTGAGCTCCTAATCCTCTGCTTCCACCTCCTGAGTGCGGGGGTTACTGGTGTGCACCACAGAGTCCACATTTTTGTGCCAGTTTAAATGCACAGGGCAGTAACACGGAGCACATGCACCTGGTTGCGCAGCTGTCACCACTCTCCACTACAGAGTTCTCACCTTCTGCACTGAAACTCTCTACCCACTACGTGCTGTCTGGTTCCCCTCCTGAAATCCCTAACTCCGCCCATTCTTTCATCTGTGAGTTTGAGTGCACCAAGTCCTGCATATGAACACTGTGCCTATAAGGTTCATCCATGCAATATGTGTTAGAATTTTTCTATCAAAAATGTCATTACTAAAAGTTAAAAACATAGGGCAAAATTGAAAGAATTTTCTAGCGAGCACTCCCTGCCCTGCTCGTCACCTCGCTATTACCATTAACGTTTTCCTGCGTGGTACTTACATTGTTATATGTGTATTTATCCATTCCTCTTCACTCACCTTATTTTGGCATCTTTAATATCAAATTCAGACACCATACATCTCCTGCAAAGAGCCTACATGCTGTTAAATTTGATATTTGTTGACCTTTTGTTGTGATTTGCTGAAAAATTTATCTTATATGGCAAAGTGTGAAAAAATTTAAACCAAAGTTATATTTGCTCAGTTTTAAGAAATGCTCACAAGCTAAACGTATCATCAGCACCATTCCAGGTTTTCCTTCATGGCTCCTCCCCTTCAAAGTCTATCCTGTTTTCATGCTCATGCATCATGGCAAATTCAAGCAGGGGGCAGAAAATGGTGGGTGGCTTATGGCAGGCAGGGAAAAGCAGTGCAGGCCACTTGCCTCTGTCCTGCCCTTGCAGTTTGTCTTCCTCCTGGCTAGTCAAGCTTTGGAAAATCTACTTCTTTATTTACACAAAACACCGCTACATTCTTTATTTTCTTCCTCAGAGATTTGCTGGCTGTATTTGTTTACCTTTAGTTTCCCACATGAATCTTGAGTTAATTTTGTTATTTCAAAATACAGAAAGAAAATGAATTCGAGATGTTTATTTGGGTTATGATAATTTAAACAGCCCTGTGTCACCATCAGGAATACATTCTTAAAGAAACATTGTTACATAGTGTTATTTATTCATAGACACTTGTTATGGTTATTCTTTCAAAAGGATTCTTTCCTTTTTACATATTGTGAAGAAAGTGGTGGGTTTTGGTTTTCAAACTATTTGAAATTGACTTCATATTTTTTCTATTTACCATTGAGTTTTTTCTCTTGTGTATGCTAAGTAGTTTTTCTGTATGTATTGTCTTACTTTTTCATATGCGTAACTATATCACAGTCTTAGTTTTATACACACATGTATACACATGCATACATGCTCCCACATACTCACACACACAGATATCTGTACACATGTTGAAACCTAAAGTTGAAGTCAGATGTCGTCCTTGATCGCTTTCCACTTTCTTTATTGAGAAGGGTCTCTTGCTGGACCCAGAGCTTGTCAATTCTGTCTGGTCTAGCTAGCTAGTTTGCTCTAGGAGTCCTGGTCTCTGCCTCCCAGATGTAGGGATTATAGATCAGTTCTGGATATCTGAATTCTAATCCTTATTCCTGAATTCACCAAACCATCTCCCCAGTCCTGTTATATCAAACTCACTAAGCAACCCTGTTTCACATTTTTAATTCCAGATTTTATGCTTCTGACTTTTTGTCTAGTTGCATATATAGCTGGATTCTTTTCATCTCTGGGACTAGGTTATATAGCAACAGCAAGAGTAAGGCTTCTTATTTGTGTTTATTAAGATGCCGTATGTGTCCATGTACATACGTACACATGGAAGAAAATATGTGGTGTGTGTTAAGGGACATAGTACCATGTAAGTGATGCATGTGTAACATTGCCTGCATATATATTCATCTTTAGTGTATGCTTATCTACTTCATAATATAATTTAAGGAATTTTTCAAAGATTCCTATTTTGTGTGATTTTTTTTTTATAAGAAGACAGGGTTGTAGTTTGTAAAATATCCTTTTGCCTCTAAGGAATCAGTATGACTTTTTCCCAATGATAATAACTACAAAGAAATGATTAGATTTCCTAACATTTCAGCATCTCTGACTTTCTAGAATGAGTTTTAGTCACATGGTATATTAGTGTTTTAATGCACTGTAGCAGTCTCTTGATTAATGTTTTATTTAGGAGTTTTGTATTGACCTTCTTAAGTGAGATTTGTCTATAGAGTTTACTGTGTATAAAATACTTATTAGATTTTGTTATTAATGCAATTTTTACCTACCTAAAATAAATTAGACATTATTTTTAATTTTTCATAGTCTAGAAAAGTATAAAAAACATTGAGCTATCTGCTCTTTGAATATTTATATATATCTTCTGGGAAACTGGGGCTTGATGCTTTTTTTTTCTTAAAATATCTCCCTTCCCTGATAAATTGGAATACTTATATTTTTTGATTTTTCCTAAGGAATACTAGGGAAATTATATTTTTCTAGAAAATTGTCTATTGCACTATGATTTTAAAATTGGTCATGCAGGGTTCAGTAGTTCCTGAGGCCTCTTTTAATTTTGTTTAACATTTAAGCAGGTTGGAAGCAAGCTGCCTTCCCAAGCATGGGCCTGAGAAGCCACTGAACTATTCCTTCGCATCACCCCATGGTTCTGGTGCTTGACTGTGACTCCCTTTACATGTCAGCATCCTCATTGGCTAATGCTCAAGTTCTGTGAAGTCACAGGGCACCATTGGCCCCTGATGGCAGGGGCCACAGAAGTCTTAGAGATAGAGGGGGAGGTGACATGGGGTTCTGTGTAGCCATAAACATTTTGAGGAGCAGAGATGGAGAAGGACAGGGTCTTTCCCTGTAGCCTATTCTCGTTGTCCTCCTGCCTCAGCCTCTTTAGTGCTGAGATTACAGGCATGTGTTAGCATGCCCGTTTAAGATCCTAAAATACCACGTTAAACCCATTTCTTTACTTCATCTAGTCTCCATGTTCAACTTGTGGCTCTTCTTTTTTCCTTGTCCAGTATTTTCCTCACTCTTCAAACTTCTTATGAGGAGTTTTCCAAGGTGCTATCTGCTAGTCTGACTGCTTTTCTTGCAGTTGATAGCCTATGAATTCTTTCCACAATTATATATGAGCCCCATTCATAATGGTGTTCTGGGATATTGAAGTTCAGATTCCACACATCTGGCCATGTTTGCCCTGCCTTTGTCCAACTGTTCTTAAGTTCCAGCAACTTGTAAGGGTGGAAAGGGCAGAGAGGTGAGGCGGGCACTCTTTTGACTTCATCTGGAACATTCTCAGCTTAACACAAAGCATTGCTGACTGTCATTAGATCAGTATCTGTCTTCCTTAGGAGGAGATCACAGTGGACTATGAGCTACACTCTGCCATCCTGGCCCTTCTCATTGCCTTTCCACTCAGGCCCCCTCCCCGCATCAGCCCCCAACCATTTCTTTGACCAGAGAGTGCATTTGCTTCCTTCCCTAGCTCAGCTCTAAGGAGCACTCCATATATGTATTCATTATACAGTAACTGGAAACCCTTCTGGAAAATATCGCCTTTCATTACCTTTCCAATAAACAATGTCAGCATTTTATGTCATTGGATTTTTTTTTTGCTTCTACTTTTATATGGTAAAGTTTTTTTCTTAAATCATTATAAACATCAATATATTTTGCTGAGCAAGGGGAGATTTGCTTAGAACAGTATTGTTTTCCCCTCTCATATATTAGATATAAAGGTTGTCTGTGACACTTGGGCTAACTGAGTCACCTTATTTTCATACTGTGGTCTGTGCCTGGGCATTCTTAAATAGAATGATTTTACTTTTTCTTCCCACCAACCTCAACTCTTTACCAGAGACTTTGTTTTCTTGATGTTTTTTGGTGCCTGGCACTAGGTCTGGCTCACTGTATGGTGGAGGAACTGATAGAATGAGCCTCATGATGTAGGGGACTAGAAAATAGGAAACCAAGATACCCTGATTACACTTCTGCTTTCTTTTTGGCCTCTATGGGGTAAGACACTTATTTGTCTGCGCATCTATTCCTTCCCTATAACAGGGTGATATTAATACCTATCCTGCTTACCTTTGAGTTCACCCAAAATGATGATAGACACAAAAGCACTTTGGACAGTACACCAAACTACATGGGAGTGATGACTTACTGTTCTAGGGAATGAAGAAAAGGTGAGGGTCTACCAGCTATGCAAATAGACTTCTAACTTCCTTCAGATCTTCTATAAAAAGATTTATTTATGTTTATTTTATATGTATGAATGTCTGCATATATACTGTGTGTGTGCCTCATTCCCTCAGAGCCAGAAAAGGATGTCAAATCTGCTGGTTCTGGGAACTGAACCTTGATCCTCTGTGAGAACAGCAAGTGCTCTTACCTGCTGAGCCATCTCTCCAGCTCTTCCTCCAGATCTTTACAGTGGGATAGACATCATAGAGAAATCATCTTACGGCTTCCTAGAATGACTGAAAAGTAATGCTAATCATTTTTATAAATACAGAATTGAGTTTTCATGAAATTAGTAAATTCTTTTGTGAACCAAAGATATTGTGCATGTGTGTGTGTGTGCACATGTGCACACACGTATATATGTCTCTGTGTGTGTATTTGTGTGTGTGAACCTGTGTCTGCGTATACACTGCGAATCTTCATAACCAGGTTTTAACACAACCAGGTTTTGTCTGGAGGAGAAAAGATGCTTTAGTGTTGTTAACTGGGAATATGAAACTGAAGCCCCCATATGAGGTGAACCTGTTCCCCAACTTCCTACTCCTTAAGGAAAAGTGCTATCTAGAACTTGGGAGGCACAAACAGTTGGAAAGTGGTATTTTTTTTTCTTATCGGCTTTAACTACAAGCAATAATTACTTACCTTTTTGTCTGGGTTTGGGTAGTTGAAATGAAGTTTCTTTTAAGACTATGTGTGCAGGTCTGTCTTGCTTGGTTTGAGATTCTGATTTACTTTAACAGTAAGATTGGGAGCACTGTATGGTAGAAAGGGTACTTGTTTTAGTTGTGCCTTGGGCTTTTAGCAGAGGAAATGGGAATGTCTCTGGAGAGATGGAGCCTCAACCCAGCTCACACCATTCTCAGATAAAGCCTTGATGAAATGAGCACAAGCGCTCATCCCCCAGTGGCTCCAGGAGCTGAGGTCTAGAGCACCTCTTAGATAATCTTTTAGTTTTGTTTCTGTGGCTACAATAAAACACTGACAAAAAGCAGCTTAGGAGAGAAAGGGTTTATGTTAGTTAGGTCGTAGACTGCCATAGCAGGGAAACCAGGACAGCACGAGGTTGAAAGAGTTGGTTCCATCACATCTAAGTCAAAAGAAGAGAGAAATGAATGCATACATACCCACTTACTTGTGTGCAGCTGGGTTTTGCCATTCATACAGCTCAAAACCAGCCTAGGGAATGGTGCCACCTATATTGAGCTAGGTCTTCCTAATCCCCCATAGACATGCCTACAGGCCAACCCACTATAGACAGACCATCACTGAATATCTCTCTCCAGGTGATTCTAGCTTGTGTCAAGTTAACAGTTTAAGGCTAACTATTACAGACACCAAAATGACATATTACACAAGTCCCTTACACAAAAAGCACAGTACATCCTCTCGTATGTTTAAATTACTTCTAGACAATGTATCATAGCTACTACAATACAAATGCTCTGTGATTAGTGGCTATCTTGCATTGTTTAGAGAATAATGTCGGGAAAATACTCTGTACATGTTCATGGTAAGTTGCAATATATATTTCTAAATATTCTAACCCACCATTGATTGGACTTACCAATGAGGAACTAATGGGCATGGAGGACCAACTGGAGTTCTGCTACGCTTCTTTGGTTGAGTTGGCACATCAACAGATGACATTATTGTTCACCTGGATGAGCTGAATGGGGTTATTGCAAGAAGAAGGGCCAAAGAAACTTATAAAAATGAGGAAGCCTATGTAGTGCAAAATATGACTTTCTTCTTAACCAAGTTATACCAACTCACATAGTGTTTTAATAGAAAAATGCTTGCATTTCTTTACCTTACTTGTGTTAGTCAATGCTCTATTGCTGTGAAAAGATACCATGACCAAGGCAACTTTTATAAAAGAAAAGCATTTTATCAGGGCTTACTTACAGTTCAGAAGTTTAGTTTATCATCATTATGGTGGGAGATGTGGTGGCATGAAGGTAGACATGATGCTGAAAATGTAGGTTGAGAACTCTGCAACTGGATCTGTAGGCATCAGGAAGAGACGGAGAGCACTGGTGGTCCTGTCATGGGTTTTGAAACCACAAAGCCCATTCCCAGTGATGCACTTCCTCCAAAAAGGCCACACCTACCTGACAAGGCTACACCTAAGCTAATGTCACATCTAATGCCTCTCACTAAGCATTCAAATATATGAACCTATGCAGTTCAACTTCAAATGTCCCCGTGGTATATAACAGTCTCAACACTGTTTCAAAGTCCAAAGTATCTGATACTCATGGCAGTCTCTTAACTATAATCCCCATAAAAGAAGAATAAAAAAGCAGATTACCTACTTCCAACCTACAATGGTACAGAATGTGTACTACCATTCTAAAAGGGAGTACAGTGAGGAAATATTGTCCCAAAGTCAGACGGAAAACCAGTAGGCCAAACTCCAAATTCTGATGTCAAAGCACTCTTCAGATCTCCACCTCCTTTCAGGTTTGTTGTCTGCAGCATGCTTCTCTCTCCTGGACTGGTTTCATACCTGGTCTGAAGCTGTCCTCGGCAGGTATCCCATGGACTCTGGCATCTCCAGCATTTTGGGGTCTCCAAGGCAGTCCAGGCTTCATCTTCACAGCTTCACACAAAGGCCTCTCTGGGACCCCATGTAGTGACAGCCTTGACACACCCCTGGCCCAGTAGCTTTCCTTATCTGTAGAGGGAGACTCTACAACTGCCTTCTTATGTCCTTGACTTTTAAAGTCAGAATCACGTGGCTTAAGCTGCCAAGTTCTTCTCCTTGCTTGGGATCAAACATTGTCCTCTCATTTAAATACATTTTCACCAGCATTCTGTTTTCAATGGTTTTTTTCACTGCCTAAGCTTGGCTGTCCTGAAAGCCGCTCTGTAGACTGAGCTGGCATTGAACTCAGAGATCGGCCAGCCTCTGCCCTCTGAGTTCTGGGATTAAAGGTGTGTGCCACCACATCCAGTCTTAAACTTTTCTTCAATTCCTTTTCACAAGTTGGAAGCTTCGCTGAGTGGGGTCTTGCCCTGAGTCCCTACTCCCTTTATTTCATTTAGAATCAGACTTCTCTTTAAGCATTTTGTCTCCTTGAGCACTGGACTTAGTTCCATTATACTTCCTGGTGCTTCTTTTCTTCTCAAACTGTACATTTCATATTTTTATCACTCAGTTTATTCCTTTAAATTGTAGGTCTGTATAAGAGTCACCACTAATAACCACATGACAGAGCCAGTTTTATACAAAACTCTTCAATTTAGCCTCAGGCAAATGTTTTAGACAAGGGTGGAAAGCAGCCACATTCTTCACCAAAATATTACAAGAACAATCTCTTGACCACACACTAAAATTTCCTCTGAGACTTTTGGAGTTGGGCTCCCACAGTTCAGCATCACTGTCTTCCATGTTCTACTATGATGGCTCTTTAATCACGGCTTAAAGTGTCCAATCGCTTTTCTATTCCAAAGTCCCAAAGCGTTCAATATTCCTCCAAACAAAGCATGGTTATCCCTATCACAGCAATACCTCAGTCCATGGTACCAACTTCTGCCTTAGTCAATGTTCTATTACTGTGAAAAGACACCATGGCCAAAGCATCTCTCATAAAAGCATTTCCCTGGGGCTTGCTTACAGTTCAGAGATGTAGTCCATTGTCATGGCAGGAAGCAGGGTTGGCATGCAGGTATATATGATGCTGGAAAAATAGTCCAATGACATCCAGGAAGCATGGTTGGCATGCAGGTAGATATGATGCTAGAGAAATAGCTGAGAGTTCTACATCTGAATCTGCAGGTGGCAAGAAGACAGGGAGAACACTGGGACTGTCTTGGGCTTTTGAAACCCCCAGTGACATATTTCCTCCATCAAGTTCATATTTCCTAAATCTTCTCTCTAAGCATTCAAATATATGAGCCTATGGGCACCATTCTTATTCAAACCATCACATTACTCAAGAAAAATCAAGTTACTTCAAGGAGTCCCTTGTATCCCATGGGACACACACAGGTACAAAGAATCTGAAGAGTCCATTTTACAAAATAAATAACAGCTGTAGAAAATTGATCACCAGCCTGCCATAATTAACACTGCCCTTTTATTTATTTATGTGGAAGGTGTTTTCCAAATGCTTTATTCATCCTTTAGCCCGGGTGACAACCCTTTTAAGAAGGGAGTCTCATCAAAATCTCCATGAGAAAGTAGAGGTGCAGGGAGCGTGAGCTCAGGCCCACCTCCTCTTCTAGAGAACCCAAGACACAGACTCAGAACTCCTTTTCTTACCACAGGAAGGAGGCACATAGAGGATCTGGTAAACAGTGAAGAGTCTCGTCATAGGGGTGGTAACCTGGGCAACGTTTAAATTATTGTTTATGTTACTTTCTCTTGATTTAGCCTTGTTATATTTGGGGGAGGGGATAAAAAATAGGGAATCTCCCCTTTTTTCATTGTCTTTCCTCTCTCCTCAGTACCTAACACTGAGTGGTACTAAGTAAGAATAATCACTGCTTGCATTGTTGAAATAAAGAAAATGAGATTAGTAAGCTTTAGGTAGCACCATGCTCTAGAGTCAGGACATAAGATGTTCTCAGAAAATGGGATCTCTCTGAATCCTGTAGTAGGTTCTGGTTAATTGGGAAAAGGCAAATTGAGGCAATGTTTTTTGTTTGTTTTTTTTTAATTTATAGAAAAGTGTGATTGGTATAGCTTTCATACTTCTATCCTTCAAGTCCTCTTTAGTGATTTCAGTGACAATGATTTTATGAATATTTTACATTTATGATTGGCTTTTCCCTTCTCACTGTTTTAAAGCTTGGAAACACACCCTTATTGACTTCCACTGCTCAGGAGCCAGTATTGATTGTTTCTTTAGAAAGAAAGTGGTGGGTAGACTTATTTGCCATGGGCTTAGAGTCCACAGAGAGCTCAGGGAGTTTTAAAACTTCATGAAATAGAAGTCCCTAGAAGAGAAGGGTGGGAATAAGCAATGCTTTGAAGTCACATGGCCAGCCAGGAAGTGTGGGAGTGAGGTCTGTTGGTTTATAGTCTGTCTCCCATGCTTTGGATTTTCAGACAAAGTCTATGTATTCATTTAGTGGTCCTGGAATAATAGTAAGTGAAATACTGTCAGAAACATGAGTGATCACCATGGGGTGTACTCGGTGATCTTACAGCCAGAAGTCATGAGGCTTCGGTGCTCCCAAGCTTCTGCCTTGAGGGGGGATTCTCAATAGTCCTCAATAGAGTCTGTCCTCAGCTTTGGTTTGGGGTATGGTGAGACAGGGTGTGTCTCCTTGGGAGCTCTTTGAACCTTCTCTTAACATCGTGTGTGTGTGTGTGTGTGGGTTCTGTGTATATATGTGTGTATGCGTGTGTGTATGATGTGTATGCATGTATGTGCATGTGTGCATGTATGTGTGTGATCTATGTGTATATGTGCATGTATACTTGTGTATATATGTCTGTATGCGTGTGTGTATGATGTGTATGCATGTATGTGCATGTGTGCATGTATGTGTGTGATCTATGTGTATATGTGCATGTATACTTGTGCATGTATGTATATGTATGTGTGTGTGTAGTTTGTGTGTATATGTGTGTATGTGCATGTGTGTGTGTGCGCAAATGCATGTGCATATGTTAATAGTAGGTGATTTCAATACCCTACTTTCTCCAACAGAGAAGACATCTAGAAAAGAAATAAGCAGAGAAACATTAGAATTAACTGACATCATCCATCAAATTGACTTAACAAATATTTATTGACTAGTCCACCCAAACACCAAAGAATATACATTCTACTCAGTAGCTCATGAAAATATTTCTAAAATACATTCTGGGATGCAAAACAAATCTTAACATATTTAGAAATATTTAAAGAACTAAGTATATCCTATCTGATCACAATGCAATAAAACATAAAATCCACAGCCAGCAAGTCTTGTAAGTACACAGACTAATACAGATTAAACAACTGGTCAAATAAGAAATCAAAGAAGAAATAAAAGTTTCCTAGAATAAAGTGAAATAAATGAAAGCAAAGTAGAACAAAATTCCTGGGTCTATTAAAGGCAGCCCCACGAGGGAAATATATAGCTATAAGTGACTGCACTTAAAACCAGAAAGAGCACAAACTGCTTAATGATGTGTGTTGGTTTGAATGCATTAATAATAAACATCGAATCACCAATAATGTGTCAGTGTTGCATTAAGGAAAGAAATCAAAACACTTCCCCTTAGTGTCATTTAACCAAAAGTAGGTCCATTATGACTCTTCCACACCTATTACCTATCTCATCAACAGCCTCCACTCTTCCATACCTATTACCTATCTCATCAATAGCCCCCACTCTCTACTCTTCCATACCTATTACCTATCTCATCAACAGCCTCCACTCTCCTCTAGCCCCTTGTGTATTCCTTTGTCCCCTCCCTGCCCCGTGTGTGATACTCTGAAGGCTTTTTTTTTTTTTTAAAAAACCCACTGTTGAAATGATTTGCTTTAATTTAATGAAGTCTTGAATCCAGCCTCTTACCCATTCTAGTTTTAGGCTTTCTTTCTGTATATACACACATGGCCACTTAAGTCATCCCCGGGTCTTTGGAGAAATGCCTGCTTCAGTGTTTGCTTTTCTCTCTGGACTGACCATTTCTCACTGATTCTTATCTCTAGCCATTTCTCACTGATTCTTATCTCTAGGCATTTTTTTTTTATTCTCATGCCGATCCAGGTAAGTCTAAGAGATTTAAAGAATGCCTTATTGACATTTTGGGTGTTCTGTACCAGGAGTCATTTTCAAATACCAAGTCTATCAAACTGCTGACTACCTAACTGCAGCACAGCCTGGCTCTGACTCCTGGATGTTGTTTCCTATTATTCCAGCCTGTAGTGATGTGGAACTTATAGCCGGTTGTAGGATGTAGACATATACCACTATATACAACAGACAGATACAGGTAAACTACAGAGCAATAATTCATGGAAGTTGAAGTGTGAGGAGCAGGGAGTCTTAGAACTGACTACTTGAGTTGGGATTTGGAAAGGAAAAGTAGAAGGAGGTAAGATAAAGGCATGAAGGTGTGAAACAGGACCCTGAAAACTCCATGCCCAAAGTCACCTGGGTATCCTATTGTTTATCACACTCCAATCTTGTCTTAGAATTCCCTGGAGTCCAGGCATAGCTAGATCTGCCAGCCAGCAGTAGTCTTGTATCCAGATCTACAGACCTTGTGCCTCATGCCCCAGACATAGACAGTCTGTATAAGACCAGCTCTCACCTGTACTCCCAATTTATGCCCCTTCCTGGGTCTTACCAATCTTCTGGGTTTAGAGTTCTGCTACATCCTTATTGGGCTTACTGGTCATGGTGAGCCTAGCTCTCCTGCCCTCGCTCCACCCTCTACAAGGCATTTTTTTGCCAATTACTCTTCCTAGCCGTATCCCAGTCTCTGCTTTCAAACACTCTGTGAAAGAGACTGGGCTGAGGCTTCAGTGGGTTGGTACAAAGATCAGGATGAGCTTCCCATCAGCTTCCATGTAGCTTTGCTCCCTGAAAGGTTCCAGTGCTGCTGGCTGTGAGGAACCTGAGGGGACAGGCTCAAGAGAGGAAGTGACATGGAATTCTCTACTTACTGACCATCACATTGGAAACCTAAGGGATTGTAGAATAAGGGAAATGGGGGTTGTAGTCTTTTGGGAAAGAAGAAAAGAAAAATAAAAATCTTGAGGTGGCATCCAGATATGTGCCTCCTGTCTAGAACTTTCTTCTGAGATATATATATATTTATCTTTTTGTTTATTATTTCTATTTAGTAATTTCAGGAGAACCTCAGAAGTGCAGCTTTCATCTTTTCTCTCAAATACTGTTGGTCTAGTCTGGTCTTGTTTTCCCCAAAGTCCTACCATGTCCATTCTTGTTTCTGCTCCAATGGCCACTCCCTTAGCTCACTTCTTCACTGTCACTCATTCATGATGATTCTTTCTCCCTGGTCATGCTCTCTAACTCATTTTCTGGAACAAGCCAGAGTGAGCACACCAAAACCTCAGTGCTTAAAGTGTCAGCTGTGGGCTAACATCATTGGTACCTTATGGGAACTGATTGAAAATGCAAGATCCCAGGCTATCTCTACTCCAAATATACTAACAGAGAGTTTACTGTGACACACTTCTCAGGTTATGCCCTAGTACATTACATTTTGAGACAAGTAGCTCTAAAAATAAATACTTAATTATATTTCTCTACCTTAAAGGGCCTTTAGATCCATGTTGTAAAATCCATCAATGTTTCAAAGAGTTTACTGTGAGATCATGTGGTGTAGGAGGTTTTCCTGTCTATGTGTTGCTTTCGTTGGTTGAATAAAGAAACTGCCTTGGATTTTTGATAGGGCAGCACTTAGGTAGGTGGAGTAGACAGAACTGAATTCTGGGAGAAAGAAGGCAGAGAGAGAGAGAGCTGCCATGGAGATGCCAGGTCAGACATGCTGAATCTTTAGTCGGTAAGCCACGACCTCATGGTGACATACAGATTATCAGAAATGGGTTAAATCAAGATGTGAGAGTTAGCCAATAAGAGGCTAGAGATAATGGGCCAGGCAGTATTTAAATGAATACAGTTTCTTTGTGATTATTTCTGGTGTAAGCTAGCAGGATGGCTGGGACCAAAAGCAGGCCCTCTCTCCTTGTAACAACCTCAACGTGGTCAACTGACTCCATATAAAATCTGAGAAAGCTTCAAAAAGAATACAGCGTGTAACACAGCTTCTTGCTGTTTGCTGGTGGCTTGCCACAGCTGCTATAAGAGAGATTTTCCTGATTCAGCTGTAGTGAAAAAAAAAAGCCACACAGTTTTAAATCACTGGCTTTCTGGGCTGTGCTCCTAGCATGACCTCTGTCTCTTGCAGGAGACAGAGCATTTAGATGGGGTTTGTGAGTAAAGTGCTACGGTGTGCCTAAAAGGGGGGCATTGTGCATGACGCTCAGAGGCACAAGTGACTCAGAGGCACAAACAGCTCTGCCATGCTAGTGGTGCAGTGCGCACGGCTCAGAGGCACAAGTGGCTCCACCATGTTGGACTGGGCAGGGTAAGCAGGCAGTACCTGTATTTGACCTGGGATTGTCGCAGCTTAGATTCTTAAGAGCTTAGCATTTTAAAAGCTCTTCAAGACAGTAGAGAATTAAAGACAATGCAATAGGACAGATTCAGACATAAAAGACCTCTAAATGGGTCATAGTGTTAGATAAAATACGTAGGCTTGGGAGAGAAAAGCAAAAGAATGTATAAAGTCATAAAATAAAGTTAATGCTTAAAAAAAGGGGGTGTAAAGTCTTTAAAGAGACAGAGTACAGATAGTCATAGATTAAAAACATAAAGAAAAATAAGCCACGTAAAAATGGAAAACTCACAGAGAGTCTGGATTATGTTTTCTTTAAATTTTTTGACTGTGAAGGAGCTAAGTACAGAGAGAATTTTCATTGTATGTGCTGCTAAACTAATCCAGCATATATATCATAAAGGTATCTTGACTTCAGAATTTGGGTCTAAGGATATGATGCTTTGGAAAAAAGGTTATTCTTTTGTTTTCACAGAAGATGAGACCCTATGGATTGCTTCTAGACCAATTTGGTATGATAGACCATGCACGCCTGAAAGGTCACCGTGAATACCTTCAGAAAATTACTTCACTCAACTGGTGACTGAGATGAACCTAGCCCATAGGATACACCATGAAAGACCTGATTAGCAGCACCCCCATTCAGCACAAAGCAGTTTGGAGAGAAATAACTGCGCCCATATTCCCAAATATTGTTTATAAATGTTCTTTTACATTTAAAGGGGGATATGAAATAGATATGAATAATTTGCATTGGTATAAATCTTGATTTATTGATATAAGTTTAAGGTCAATTTTGTTATAAGTATATGTATTTCTGATCTTGATTAAGGTATTGTGATTGTGTAGTTCATTTTAAAAATGTAATGTATAATTAGGAAATATAGGTTGTTAATGGATAATCATCTATAATAGTCAAGTTTGTAGTCACATTAGTTAGATTTTCTAGATGTTAATAGATATATTTCAGATAGGCATTCTTCATATCTTTCAAAGACTACAGAATATGGCATTTAAGATGTTTTAATAACTTAAGGCTTTTCATGACAATGAGACACATCTGCTCCTGGCAGCACCAGCTACTTCAAGAGGAAAATGGGCATCGAAGAGGCTCCTTATGGAGTTCACTGGCCGTTTGGGCAAGAAACTGCTCTTAACTAGACTGCTTCACTTGACATGAAGAACCCACAGAGAGATGACTGCTGAATTTGCCTAAAGGTGAGATGATCCTTTGAGGTTCCTGATTCATGAAAGAGTCTGCAAGACATTCTGCAGGATACAGAAGAAAGTGAGTGAACTGTCTTTGAATTTTCCTGCTTCATGGAAAAGTCTGCTGGATACAATGGGCCTGTAGGCTGAAGATGGATGCCCCAATGGTACAGAAGAACTTTGGGTAAATATCCAGGCAGCAAGATGTCTCTGTCAATTCTAGAGTTTTGGAAGTTGTTTATAGTGCACTTACTGTTTACTTAGGTAATAGTATATCCTTCCAGAGTCTTTGATGAAGTTGAAGAATGGATAGTTATTATTATAGTTTTCTTGGTTATGATAAAAGATAAAGTAGATATAAATATGGTAACTGTAGTTCTTTCTTGATACCTGTTTTGTTATATGTAATTTTACTATGTTAAAGTTAAAGCCTTCCTTTCCTTTTTAAACAGAAAAGGGGAAATGGTGTAGGAGGTTCTTATGTCTATGTGTTGCTTTCATTGGTTGAATAAAGAAACTGCCTTGGCCTTTTGATAGGGCAGCACTTAGGTAGGTGGAGTAGACAGAACTGAATTCTGGGAGAAAGAAGGCAGAGAGAGAGAGCTGCCATGGAGATGCCAGGTCAGACATGCTGAATCTTTCCCGGTAAGCCACAACCTCATGGTGACATACAGATTATCAGAAATGGGTTAAATCAAGATGTGAGAGTTAGCCAATAAGAGGCTAGAGATAATGGGCCAGGCAGTGTTTAAATGAATACAGTTTGTGATTATTTCTGGTGTAAGCTAGCAGGGTGGCCAGGACCAAAAGCAGGCCCTTTCTCCTTGTAACAATCATGTCTCCTAGTAATGTCAGAAGTTACACCCATAAAGTCTCACCAACATGACTAAACATGAGCTGAACATGGAAAACTGCAATAGACATGCCAAAGTGGACAGGGGAAAGCTCATGAGGCTTCAAGCTTACCCAACAAACTAGAGGCAACTAAGGAATGCTGAGAGAGAGAGAAAGAGTCTTCCCCAGGAAGAGCACACAATTTGCTATCCAGTACCAAATGGTCAACCCTGAAACCACATACATACAGTAACATTATGCAGATCAAACATATTTGTGTTTATGTATTTATCAGTGTGTGCATGTGTGTGTGCGTGTGTGTGTGTGTGTGTATGCATGTGAGACAACAGTTAATGAAAAGTAAGCCATGAATTTTAAAGAGAGCAAAGACAGGTATATGAGAGAGTTTAGAGAGAGGAAAAGGAAGGGGGAATGTTTTAATTATAGTCTCCAAAATGAGAAAAAAAATCCATCATTCTTAAATGATCTCACAGAGCTCTTAAGACCTAGTACTGTGAAGTTTATCTCCCACTCTCTGTGTCTGGCCCCGAGCAATAATCACACTAGAATGTTCTCTGTTCTGACAGACTGAGCTTCATGTCTTCCCTTCAGGCTTTTGCACAGGATTCTCCCTTTACCTAAATATTCTTTTTCTGAGATGTTTCTTAAAGGAAACCTGTATCTTACAGTGTTTGGCTTATGTTTTCCTCCTATGTGTTCCCGTGGATTTTTATGTATCACTTATCTTGTTAGTGACAAAATTCACTTGTTAGTCTTTTTCTCTTTCTCAAAATACATTCTTTTACAGTACCTGTCTGATTTATGTTTGGGGTTAAGTTGATTGGAATATCCTGGATGACAGATGCTGATTTAAAATCTACCTTCCAGAATTGATTAAAGCCTAATAGGGACCAAAACCATGCTTATTTCTTCACTTATGATTCCTTAGAAACTAATATGATAGTGACAGCAAACAATGACAAGCATCACAGTGGATAGAAAGAACAATAACTGGTGAGTCAAGGGGCATTTTTTTATTTTGAGAAGTCTTACATAACAAGGGCCTTTGCGGACCAGCCTCAATGCCCCCTCAGGATTCAGAGAGAATGGTACATTAAGTGGGGAAAACAAAAAAAAATTGAGGGTGAATGAATAAACTCTCTCACAAGTGCTTTTCCAAGCAAGTCTCTATTCTTTTGCTTCTATTCCAGTTCTACTGTCCTACTTCTAATTTCTCCTACCTTCTTCCTCTGGCAGCTTCTTCTATTCTAAAAACTCTTCTCCTTCAGGAGCCTTGAAGAGATAAAGAAAGTACAAGAATTACCATCTCATTGGTCAAAAACATATTCCTTGGGTAAGCAATTAAGGAGCTGAGCCATTGCCATGGCAACGCAAGAGTCCAAGTTTACTGACTAAGACCATGACTAGAGAGTGGAGGTACAGTGTCCAGTCAGATAAGCTGTGAGACATAAGTCTTTTGTTAGCCGACTGGCAAGCAAGGAATTGGCATCCTTTTCTTAGGGTGTTTTGTGTAGTAACCTTGGTTGGACATCTGTGACTTTGACCTCCTGCAGATCTGTAAAGTTTTAAACTTATAATCTATTTACAAAAAAGGTTTTAGTCTAGTTTGAACTTGCTCTAAGGTGAAAGTGAGTTAATCATGTGCAGTTAGTCTGGGCAAAAGAACAAAGCAGGCTTTTAAGTGTCCATAGTCCTTGTGGGACAAATAAATCCAGCTATGAAACATGTCCCAGCATATTTTCTATATATCAAAATTATACATCCAATGAAAAGTCATCTTCCTGACTACCCACAGATATATGTGTCCAGTAGATGGAATATTTTCATGAGATAAACACACAAGCAGTGGGAAAACACCCAAAGTTATTCTTAGGAAAGAAATGAAGTTCTTAGGGAAGAAATAAAGTGAAGCATGGGAGAAATTATAGACAGGAGCAACTGGTTTCCACAGCCAGTAGCTCCACAGCCTTTCCAGGTGGGGCTCCCTATCAGAGAATCACTCATCTGGTAGGTTGGCCTGTTGAACACTAGCTTTCATCTGCTGTATCTCTCATGGCCCCTGCCACCTATACAAGTGCATAACCATCTCAGATCAATACATGACGGACTTTGACTTCTTTTGACGTGAGGGTATCCAAATATGTCTAGTGTTAACCTTTTGGAGATAGGAGAGTGGAAGCAATGAGAACTATTTTAAAGGTGTGGAAACTGAACTTTGGAGAAAAATGACATGTCAATAGTTACATTGATTATTACAGGTGAATCTGGGACTGCAATCCAGAAGTGACTGACTTTAAAGCTAGGGCTGTATTTTAGAGTCAGGAATTGAAAAAAGGTTGGGGTGGCATTTTGTGTCATGATTGAATGAATCAATGAATCTGTCCACTCACCCATCCTCCATCTATCCACCATACATCTACATATCTATTCATACATCCATCATACATCCACCTATACATCCAACCATCCATTATCTATCACCCATTCATCTATCCAGGTAAGGATTTACTCTCAGAGAAGGGCAGAGGCACTGAAAGAAAAGCCAAAACTCTGTTCAAGATCAAAGTGATAATGATGAGGGCAGAAAATCCAGGCAAGATGGTCTTTCATATATTATTTCAGACTAGAAGATGAACTTCTTAAAGGAGATGCACTGCTGTGGTTAAGAGAGCAGGTACTGGGGCAAAATACCAGTTCAAATCCTGTTTCTACCATCTACTAGGGCTGTGAGCAAGGGCAAAATATTCAACCTTTGTGCATTGACTTTCCTGAAATGGGAATATAATCCTATCACCTATTCTGTGGTCTCCTGGTTGGGTGAAGTGATCAGTGCACACACAGAGGACCATCTATATTCTAACCATTGCTGTAGGCACTGGGAATGCGGCAGGGCATCAAATATGCTGCCTTCTCTCATAAAGTTGATATTCTACTGCAAAGCGTGGGGAGAGAAGGAAACTCATTCTTGAATGCACAGAAACCACCTATGTCTAGACAAAATTCTTTGGCTTCCCTTCCTGGAAAACTGAGACCTATGTTCTTCCCCCATTGAATCTGGGTGAATCTGTGATACCTTCAAATGGTCAGAGAAATCCTCTCTGACTAGGAACATTTAAAAAATTATCAGTTTTGGTTAACTTATAAAGAAACAGGCTTTCCTGTGACATTTTCATAAACTAAGCCATTATATTTGGTTCCTACCCCCTCACCTCACTGCCTGCCCCCTCCGTCTTTCTTTCTCTTCCTGGTCTCCTTACTTCTGCTTTCTGTTTACATCCCAATACTGTCCCTTGTTCCCTCTCCCTTCCTTAGAGAGCCCTTCCTTCTTCCTCATAGTCTCCGTTCCATGTGCACGCCATGCCCTCCAACAAATTTAAATCTGTATTTCACATGTGAGAGAAAAAAATGTGATAGTCTGTCTTTCTGTCTGACATATTTGCCTGACATAATGATCTCTAATTTCATCCATTTTTGTGTAAGTGCCATCATTCCATTCTTTATATCTGAATAAAATTCCATTGTGCACACTTATCACAGTGTCTTCCTTCACTCATCTATAATGAAGCCCTGGGCTGGCTTGCTTTCTTGGTTGTTGTGTCTAGTACAGCAGCAGTCATGGATGTGCAGGTGTCTCCATACTGTGTTGACTCAGAGTCCTTCAGGTGGTAGTGCTGACTCCTCCCTTTTGGAGTGGAGTAGTGTAGCTACTTTTTCTTTTAAACTTTAAGTGGTAGTGTAGTTCTTTTTTTAACTTTCTTGTTTATTTATTCTTTGTGTCTTTCACATCATACATCTCGGTCCCATTTATTTCCCACTCCTCTGTATCTGCCCTCTGCCCTTACAGCATAAAATTTAAGAGAACAAAGAAAAAAGAAAAGAAAAATGGGAAAAATCTCATCATGGGAGCTATAGTGTGACACAGTGAGTCATGCAGTAAACCCTTTTGTCCATATATCATTGCAAGTGTTCATTGCAAAGAGCCATTGGTCTGGTTTGAGGCCTCTGGTTTCTGCTACACTATTGATGCTGGACCCACACTGGAATGCCTCTTGGTTATCCTGCTGTTGCCCTGTGTCATGGAGATCCTGCAGCTTTGGGTCTGCTGGACCAGTCCATTCACACGTTCCAGCAGATCACAGATGGGATGGATATAGGGGTGAGCTGACCTAATATGCTTGTTCCCAGCAGCTCTGCCTTGTCCTCCTCATCAAGATACATTGCCTTGGCAAGTTCACCCTTTGCAGGGATGAGCAAGGGCTGAGACCAGTAGTCCTGCTTTCATGTCCTCAGCATTGGCTCTCCCACACCTTCACCTTTAGGACCAGCTCCGCTGTGTCACCTAGGTGTGGCCTCGGGGCCACTCTCCTGAGTGCTGCAGCAGATGGGGGACAGGACTAGCTCTCCCGCTCTTATGACCTCAGAACCAGCTCTCCCACCTGCCTCAAGCCTTGATGGGCTGGGAGGGCGGGATGACATCTCTCTTCTACCCATGCTGGCATATGTTAGGTGAGTAATGGGGGCAGTTCTTCCATGCTCACACTATCGGAGCTGGCTCACCCATACCTCTGCCAACAGAATTGGCTCTATTGTGTTACCCAAGCAAGGTGCAGGGCCTGCAGCTGGTAGAAGGCAGAAGAAGCTCTCCTGCCCTTCTCATCCCAGGGCCAGTTCTCCTACCTGCCGTGGGCATTGGTAGTCAGACAGGGAGGGCATCTCTCTCCTGCCTATGCCTCCACATGACAGATGTTAGTTCTATTTTTAATCATTTGAGGAACCTCCATTCTTACCTCTATAATGGCTGCACCAATTTACATTCCCATCGGCTATTTAGGAGACTTGAAAACTGACATGGGTAAATGGAGAGAGCTATACCAGTCACGTGGGCAATGGCTAAGCAGGCTGAGGGGGAGAGTATCTGGTAGCCCGGAAGGAAAAGCAGTGGATATTGGGGAGTTAATGCGGGAGTCCACACAGGCACTGGGAAAGCCACAGCAAGGACATCAGCTCTTCCACAAGTGAGATGAAATGCCATGTTGTTGGGGAGGTGTTTGAACAGAGCTGTGAGACACCCCAGCCTGCTCACTGAGTGAACAGATGGACAAGTGAGGCAAGGAGAACAAGGGGCAACCTTCCATGCAATGGCAGCAGAACAGGCCAGAGGGTATAGTGGCTTGGAGTTGAGAAGAGCTTGAGGGGGCAAGAAGTCTTCATCTACCCATGTTTTGATGTTGGCATAGATGTGGAGTAAGAAGGAAAGGGGAGTCAAGGCTGGCCCCAGAACTTTTGGTGTGGGCGACTAGAAATGTGAAGTTGTCGTTTTGATATGAAGGAGATTAATGGGAGTAAGAGATCCTGTGGCCTTGTTTTAGCCTCTGCCATGGATGTGTCACGCTTGAGATACCTGAGAGACTTCTGATTGCAATTACCAGGAAGCTGTTCAGCAGAGACCCAGTGCAACACTGGAGCCATCAGAGCGAGGATGCTGTGATGTGGTGTCGTTCGTACCTGGTCAATGTCACCTGGGAAGACTCAACCTGGGTTAGAAGTCACAGAGATGTGATAATCCTTAAAGGAGGCTGGAAGGATGGGCGAGGGACCCAGGAGCTGGTTGCATGTGCTTCCCAAGAGGACAGTGATCTCATGGCTGCGGACAGATGACAGGACCAATGACCTTGAGAAAATTAGCACCCTGAGACCTGGAATAAAAGCAGAATAGGTCAGATTCAGGAAGAAAGGAAGAAGGGAAAGGAATGCAGAAATTGTAGCTGCTTGCTTTGAGGAGGAACAGAGAGAAGGAGTCATTCTTGCAAGCGGATATATGGCCAAAAGGAAGTAGAAAGAAAAGAAAAAATAAAATACTTGTGTATTGATGGGAATAATCTACTGGAGAGGGCACACTCATCTGTGGGAGGTGAGAGACCATTAGATAACATAGCATGGATGGCTGGCTCTACAGGGCCCAGGGAGGGGCAGGCGTATCACAGGGGCCCTTGGCACTCCTGGCTCTTCCTTGGGAAAAGGGCAGAGGTGGCACAGTGCCCTCTGTGGGGATTGTTGGGAGGCTCGCTCCAGGGAGCACCACTGAATCCTTCTGGCTCTGTATTTCTGGCCTTGGAATTAAAGTGATTTTGATGAGCTTGGAAACAGGGGCCAGACAGGGCAATCACTAATAGCTGCTGGAGGAAATTCTTGGCCTCCAAATTATGCAGCTGTCCATCAACAGCTCAATTAAGGCAGCGGCGGTCTCTCAGCTGTGTTTGTTATCTCAGCCAGTTAGAGGGAAACCACAGGAAAAGTCCAAGTTGTTTTTAGATGTCCTCACAGCTCTCCCACGGGGAGACTCTCAGCTGCCAGGAACCGGAACTGAGGGACTCAGAGGATGGCCTTTCTGCTAACAACAGCCTCCCACTCTCCCTGGCAGCTGGTGCCCTCTTAACCCTAAGGTATGAGTTTTCCCCCTAATTTTCTCTTTTCTTTTGTTGTTGATTTTTGATGGTCTTCTGCTTGCCAACTTTGTGCTCTGATTGGCTTACTGACAAGGGGTGGTAGCTGGATTCTACTTGACCCGAAAGGAACTCTTCCTGGTTCTCTGGATCAGCCGCCAACTGGTCTAGGCCAGGCCTCTGATAGCAACCGCCACAGAAGAACTCATGTCTTTTCAGGGCACTAAGATACAGTGAGCAGGGAGATCAGTCATAGCAGAGGGAAGGGCCATGAGCAGGACTCTTCACTTAAGGAAGCTCGTGAACTTCACTTGAACTTGCCTAGGAGGAAGACTGGAGGAGGCATGGCTAAGTCACCGTCAGTAATTTGGGCTTTATACTAAGGACTATGGGGGAGCCACAGAGAGTTTAAGAAATTGAGTTACAGGCCAAACTAACCAAAGAATTTCAATGATTTCGTTACCTGCATGAGCCAGAGAGGGCCAGAGGGTCACAGTGTGGGGCAGACATCAAACCCAGTGAACACTCTCAGCTGGCAGGCAGCATTCCCAGCTCTGCCGTGGAACTCAGTGTCTCACAAATCCAGCTCCTCTCTGTTCTCATGCAGACCTCTTGCTCACTCAAGTGTGTGTGCCGGCACAGTGCAACTTCCACTGTTACGCTCCTCTCCTCTGTTCATTCAGACTGGGTGACAGGGTGATCTTTCTTATTGTCTGGTAAAGCAGAAATCACAGTTCTAGACTATGGGCCACTGAGAAGAAGCAGAAACGTGTGGGTTGCATGCTGTTTCTGATTTGTCTTCTGTTGATCTGTTGCTTTGCTTAGTGACAGGTAGTAGAATTCAGTGGTGGAGAACACAAACCACCCAACCTGACTTGCCTGGATTTGAATCCCAGCTCTAATAATTATCAAGCGTTTAACTTTTCCATCCTCAATTTTCCCATTCCTAAAATGGGGCTAAGACTAACAACCCACCACGGTGGCCAAGGACTTTAAATAAGGCTTGGCCATGTTGAGACGTATGATGTCAGAGCTATTGCGTACTGGTGACTAAGCCTGTGGGGATGGCGAGGAAGGGGAGCAGTGCTTCCTAATGACAAGGTAAAGCAACTCACTAAAAGTTCGGTCCCAGTTGGGATACAAAACAGGTAGTGATGAGGCCATGTGCTGCTTTCATATGGCCACTGCAAAGTGAGCACTAATCTAAGACAGATGCCACAGGTCAGCTCATGCAATGCATTGTGGCTTTTGTTGTGATGTAAATGAAGCGCTGTGGGGAACAGTGGAAGCATCCTCTTTACTTCTTGGAGCAGGGGAAGTGAGGGAGGATGATCCTCCTTCTTGAAGACCAGTAGTCAGAGGTGCAATGTTGCACACTTATACCTATTGGACCACCTCTAGCCATCTGCCACTTTGCTTAGCTATTGACTGTTCTGGGGCCATAGCCTAATCCTTTGCATTTCATTCTCTGGCTTGTCTGAGGAGTGTGCAGGTCCTGAGAAGACAGAGCTGCAGCAAGAACAAGTGATGCTTGTCTGGGTGCCCAGCGTGGGGAAGTGGGGTTAGACAGGTGCCATGGTGAGGATGGTGTACGGAACTGCGCAAGGGAATTGTGGGTATTTTTATGTATATTAAAGAGAAAGGGCCATATGCTAATTCAGTCCATTAGATTAGCTACCATGGAAAATACATGATTTAAAGGCTAGGGGGAGGGGAAGACTAGAGAAGTCATTGGCACAGTGAGTCAGCCAGGGGCAGCAATGTTCCCTTCTGGGGTTATGAGGCTCTGTGACGAAAGACCACAAACCCACTCAATTACCCTATGGGGCAGGTCAGAAGAAGTTGAAAAAGGGATGATATAAAATATTAACAAAACCTTGCTTTGTACATGAAATTAATGTGATTCTATCAAGTATAAAAATCCATCAGGAATCATAATTTCAAAGCTGTCAAGCAGATGGAGTGACAAATGGTATTTATGCTTGTGCTGTATGGCAGCGTGGGGCCAGCTGAAGGCAGAACTTTTTGCTATTGTTTGCCGGGATTGATTTTGAATTATTTAAGGTTTAAGTGGTCAGAGCTTCAAGAGCTCATTTTGCACATAGAGTAATGGTCCCCTATCATTGCAGTCCTAATGTGGAGGATAGGAAAGAGGCTCAGGGAAGGTTGCATCACTGGCCCAGGCACAAGTTTTTAGCGGGAGAGCAAGAGCCAAAGCCAAATCGTAACACCAGGGCTTTCAAGAGCAGTGGAGAACAGGATTTCTCCACCTGGGGACCAGGTTTGAGATGGTCTTTGCTGTGTGGTTGTTCTGAGCGCTGTGGAATAGGCTGAAGCTTGTTGTTTCCTGTGCCCCTTAGATTCCGTAGCAACCTTCCTTTATTCCTGTTAGGACTCCAGAGATGCAAAACATCTGTGAAACTTGTCTCCTGGGAGCTCAGCGCCTCCTGTTTAGGGGGGCTATGCGCATGTGTGACTCACCCTTTTGCTTGCTCTGGTGAGTGAGGGACGTTGAGTCCAACTGACAAGCTATGGGAGAATGGTGTTCCTGTGACATCAGGGATTCAGGTCAATTTTAATTGTGAGCAAGACTTTCAAGCTTCCCTTTGACACTGTTCTGCTAATAAAAAAGTACTTAATAGCTCAAAGCAGCTGCCGCTCATAAGCACAGAGGTTTGCACGTATTTTCTTCTAAACCTTTGATAGTTGCAGCTTCGTTCTGAGTTCATTCTTCAGTGTGGTGTGAGGAAGGACTCAATTCTGTTCATTTGGATCTAGGGTTCCAATTGTCACAGAACCGTTTGTTGAAAAGATAGTTCTTCCCCATCTTGACACCTTTATCAATTAACCACTTTAGTGGTTCTTAATTCAAAATACCAAAGGGTCCCGAGAGAATATTTGCTTCCCTCTGAAACCTCACAGGCTGGGCCTCCACGATCTGCACTGCTCTCCGCTTGCTCTCTGCCTTCTTCCAAGTGCTCACAGAACAACCCAGTAAGCTCTGAGTACTCAGTGGCTGTTCAGCCCCAAGTTCTTCCACAATTCTCTCCCAAACATGGTCGGGTCTCACACAGCAGTACCGTCTGTCTTGGTACTGATAACTCAAAAGCAACTTGGGGAGGAAAGGGTTAGCTTCAGCTTAACAACTCTCAGGTCACACTCCATCACTGGGGGACATCAGGATAATGATTTAAACAGGAAAGGGACCTAGAGGCAGGGACTGATGGAGAGCTATTGGAGGAGAGTTGCTTATTGGCTTACTCATCTTGCTTTTTGTTACACTCAAGACCAACAGCCCAGGGGTGGCCCCACCCACACTGGGCTGGGCTCTACCACATCAATCACTAATTAAGAAAATGCTCTGTAGGCTTGCCTGCAGCCTGGTATTATGGAAGCATTTTCTCAAACATGGCTACCACATGACTTAAGGTGTATGTAACTGGATGACTCTATACTTGGGCTGTACCAGGATTTCTCTGGCCAGACAAGTGTGGTCCCTGCATTGTTAATGAAGATGTTCATTTTCGAGGTATCCCTGACTTAGAGAACAAATTCCTCAATTGACATAGAAGCTCAGATGCTTCTGGTATGCAGATTTCCACCCTATAGATAGTTATTACATTTCTGCTCATGACTGGGATTATTCAAGATTAGCTTCCCCACACCCAAAGTTCTTCAGTCACTGAACAGAAAGAAGTGTCAAACATAAGGGTCACAGTGCTTTTGGCATTCTCTTGCCTGAAGGAAGCCTGCAGTCCCTTCTCAGCTCTGCCTGCACTCAGACATCTCTGACCTTTGAGAGTTAGCACGCTTGTTCTGAGGCCCTTCAGGCTGCATGGAGCTGGATGTTATGTACCTAAACATTCGATCCTTGTTGGCTTTGAGAAAGGGTCAAAGAGGAGGCCCGTGCAAGTGGTTCCAGGTTGGTGCTGAGACTGGAGCTTTTGGCTCATGCAGTCACCTGCAGAGGACATCTGTGACTGGGTATCCTCCTTGCAGGCTGAACTGAACCTGTTATTAACTGTGAAGCCTAGAATAATGATGAAAATGGGTATAGAAGTGTAAAGGCTTAGGAGAAAAACGTAGGGATAATTTCCTTTCCCTCATTGAAACTGTGACATAATGAGAGCCATTGAGAGAGGCAGGGCTAAGACGTGACCTCTGCAGGGGCGGTGCAGGAGTATCTAATGCGTATCAGGGAGGATGCAGGGTACCATGCCTGAAGACTCATCACCCTATAGTCTGCTCTCTTCCTGACTTGAGACTCATTGTCATCCAGCTTTGGCTCCTCTGCAGCTTGATGGGAAATGATTTAAATTCATTCAGGATCAGCTACTTTCCATTTTTTCTGGACTTTGAAGGCAACATTAAGTTTCAAACATCAACTGGGCCCTTTCAGGAAACATGCTACTATATTTGACTAAATCATTCTGGAGTGTGTGTGTGTGCGTTTGTGTGTATGTGTGTGTGTGTGTGTGTGTGTGTGTGTGTGTGTGTGTGTGTGTGAAAGAGAGAGAGAGAGAGGGAGAGAGAGAGAGAGAGAGAGAGAGAGAGAGAGAGAGAGAATGAACTGTGTGTGCGTCTGTGTCAGGATGGACTCTGTGTGTGTGCACGCGAGCATGTGCATGGACCCTTGATCTGTTTTGGCGATGTTTGTTAGCTGTGGAATTGTGTTAGACTGACTTTGGGAATGGACAGGTGTTGGGACCATTTGGAGTCCTGGTCTCCAGCTGCTCTTCCCTGCTAGAGATCTTTACTTTCCTTCTGATTTGAGCTTTGATTTGAAAGCTGTGTCAAAATTGTTTACCAGCTCTGCTTCATGAGCTCATGTTGCCTTGCCTTGAGGATCAGAGGATAAGGTTTTCACCTGTTGGCCCACCTGACTGTTGGGTATATAAGCCTCCATGGTGCTATAGAATAAAGGGCTTCTTACTAGTGACTAGAGGTCCGTGTCTCTGTCTGTGTGTCTTTGTGTGTCTTTCAATCTCCATCCCCTTGTCCAAAGCTCACGAACTGTACGGTAGCGCATTGAGTGCAGATAGGCGTTGTGCGCTGCAGACAGGCCCAGTGTGTGGAGGGGAGGAGGAATAAAGCAACCGAAATAAAACAAAGTGAAAATGAAAATGAGAGGTGTTGCATGCCCTTCCTTCTGGGGAGATGACAGCACTCTGCTATGAGGAGCACACGAGAGGACTCCTGACCGAGCTCCTGTGTGTCCCATATGGGTGGTGCCTCACTGCAGATCAAGAAGACTTCAAATTGTAAATTTTAAACATAAAACACAAATTTCTGAGCACTAATACCACATAGGGAACTGGATGCTTCCAGCATCATGTACTTAAGGACACCCATAGTGTCCACTTTCATTACTAGAATGCCGTATTTGAGGCAGAGTTGCTTTATAAAGAAAAGGGTTTGTCAGCCACATTCAGAGGGTCCAGTTTGATCCCATGCTCATTCAGTCCCAGTCCAGCTGGCTTTGGTGAGCTCCCATTAGATCAGGCACACTGTCTCAGTGGGTGGACCAATCCCTCACGGTCCTGACTTCCTTGCTCATCTTCTCCCTCCTTCTCCTCTTCAACTGGACCTTGGGAGCTCAGTCCAGTGCTCCAATGTGGGTCTCTGTCTCTATCTCCCTCTGTCACCAGATGAAGGCTCTCTGGTGAACTGGACCCTCTGAATGTGGCTGACAGTTGGGGCAGACTGAAAAGCCAATGATAATGGCACTGGGATTTGTCTCTACTGCATGTACTGGCTTTTTGGGATCCTAGTCTATTTGGATGCATAAGCCTGGAGGGAGCGGGGAGGGCCTTAGACTTCCCACAGGGCAGGATACCCTGCCCTCCCTTAGGAGGAGGGGGAGGAGGGAGGGTGAATAGGGGAGCAGAGGGAAATGGGAGGAGGGGAGGAAGTGGAAATTTTGAATGGTATTATTTATAACGCAATAAAAAATAAAAAAGAAAAGGGTTTGTTTTGGTTTGCTGTTTGGGAGATGCAAGGGTGAAGGGTCAAATCCGTGATGCTGTTTTTGCTGACAGACCTCCTAGCGTTACAGGCTCTTACATAGCAAAGGGCAGGGGTGTGTGTGAACCTTCTGTTCTCACCACCTTCTCTTACAAAGCCACAAGACTTCAATCACAAAGACATCACCCTGATGACTTTATTTATTCCTACCCTCTTCCCAGAGGTTCCACGACTACATATGACATCCAATCACACGTTCTCTTTGACACCTCTGAAGGGGACTAAATTTTCAACACTGAAACCTTGGAGATACATTCACTAGCATCTAGACTACAGCAATGCGTGTATTTCCAGCTAGGATTGAAAGTCCAGATCATAGCCCAGGTCATGTGCTGGAGCCAGCCAGTGAGCTACACATCGTGGTCAGGAAGGCATGTAACCACCAGGTGGCGCTGTTGATGCAGAAAAGCTGGTGTCTAATCTCAAAGATGCGCTGGAGGAAGCAAAGTCAAGGAGCTTACTGAGGAGCTTGAAGGAAGGGCTGATGTCACAGCTTCTCACAAGTTGGGCACCCATGCTAGCCCACAGATTCTACTTGAATCTCTCTCTCTCTTTTTTTTAGCCCTCTCTGTCAATTTAACCCCTCCCCCAATCTATGAGGTTGTGTTTTCCCGTAAAAGATTTCCATTCTGAAGACCCCAGAACGAACAGCACGAAGCATAATTTAAGATTAGTTTAAACACGTTTCATTTGACATCTTCTCTGAATTATTCACTTTTGATTAACAGTGGGTCACCTACATGTCTTATACACAAATTATATGCCCACCGTGAAGACAGATTTTTCTCAGCTTGTGATAGATGTGCTATGTGCAGAACTAGACAGAAGGTAAGCATCATTCCTCCAGTGCCTGCCCTCTCAGGTAGAACTCTATATCCCGAGGCTGTCTGCTGAGCTCATCCTTTCTCGTAATACACCATAATGAAATTCATTTTAAAACGGTTCTTTTGCGTATTACAATTTTACCATTTTTTCAAGATGGAAGCAAAGTTGGAGACTGAGATGGACGTGCTTGTTATTTTAATGTAAAAAATTAGCTCCTTGCCGCAGCCTGTGATGCAGGGGACATGGAGCATCTTTCGCGTTCCTCAGAACTGACTGAGGGTTTGGTTTTAGAATGGCTGATGCCGATGTCCATGCAAACACAGCTCTCACCTCAAAGGGAAATAAGAGGCAGTTTATTCTGGAGACACATCTGAGTGACCATGGCCTGGAAACATGAAGCTGTTTACTCCAGGTGGGGCGTCCCCCCCAGAGGCAGTTTCACGAAGCTCCATAGATGCAGACTAAAAAAGTCCTAAGTTATGCCTTCAAAAATTACATTGGCAGGACCATCGGAGAGGTAGGTTCCAGCCAGTCAGATTGGCCTCAGAGGGTATATGATGGTGTGTTTAGTCCTCTGATTAGCAGATAATGGGATTTTTATTAAGTTAATACATTCCAAAGGCTTTAATCTACTTATCAGATGTTAGGTCCGACATAGAAGTGGGCAAGGAATGACTTTTTAGGGGGCCAAAGATAACCCAAGAGAAATTGTGATTAGGCTCCAGACCTGTTACATTTCAAACTCTCCACAGTCACTGAGGTTGTAATCAGCCTTTGCTAACCTTGCTTCTTTTTAGGAATTCTCCATCATACCAAGCCCACCAATTGTCGTACATATATTGTATAGAATCGTATGTCTGTTTAGGAGCCTTTCAGAAATTGTTTGAAAATCTGTCCTACTCCCGGGTCAAAATTCACTTAATAATTGTTTTAGATGAGACTTAAGCCAGCAACTCAAACAGCATTCTGAAAAATCCCAGACTTTCTAGTACTGTGTAGCCCAAAGTAGACTAATTAGAAACATGCTGAAGGATGGCACAAGGAAAAAGTAATTAAAGCCTTTGTTTTCTGCAATTAAATCATTATGTTTCTATAGGAACAGAGAGGTTTGCATGGACAGTGAGAACACTGAGGTTTCTAGCTTCTAATGAACCTCAACTCCGAGCTGAGGTGTTTAGGTAGCATCATTAGTGTGGCGACGGTGTGTGCAGTACAAAGTGCATGTGTGTGTGTGTTCAGAACCAAAGCGGTAGTGAATGGCACAACACAATATAGCATGGGCAAGCCCTATCAGAAATACCCAGGATTCATTATGAGCTTGATTTGGAATAAGTGGTTGGTTTGTATGCAGTAGCCAAATTTTCCTTGATCCTACAGTTATGTGACCCATACAGGAACTGGGGTTGTTATGAAAATGAAAAAAGATAGTTTGTTTTAAATAAACAAGCAAGCAAACAAACAAATAAATAATTTGCTGTTCATCTGATCATGAGCAAACATACCCAGGACCAGCCCAAGGGAGTGTACATGAGGGAATGTTGAACGGCAGGGAGAAGCTGGCTAGAGGTGAAGTGGGAGTGGAGGAGAGGCTTTGGAAGGCCATGATGCTTTAAGGACTGAGTGCCAAGGTCCAGGTCATTTGGTCCAGCCAAAGTCCTCCAAGCTAGTGTGGTGCTATGGAACATACACAGAACACAGACCAGCCCTCCCTGGTGCATGCTGTCTGTTTGCTTCCTGAGGACTGAGGTGGTTTCTACAGAGCCTTCCTTACTAATGGCAGGTACAGTGCTCATGGGTGTAGACTCGGCTTTCACACTCAAGGCTCTCTACACTGAACAGAGTATGACCTTCCTCTCAACGGTTTAAACCAAATGGTTTAAGCCTTAATCATACATGGAAATCACCATTGACTTCCTTAGTCATAGGCTTACAACTAAGCAAGTTGCAGGACACTGTGATGGAGTGGGATGAGAGTATACAGGACGTGGCCTGGTTGGTTTCTGCAATCTGTCTATTGCAGGACTCTTCTGTCTGTGAGAGGCCTCCCTATGTAGCACAGGCTGGACTGAAATTCAGATCCTTCTGCCTCAGGCTTGTGAGAGGTGGGATGAAAGGTGTGTGTGCTGCCACCATATGAGATACGAGTCACTTCTCGATTTTTTGTTTATGAGACAGGGTTTCTCTGTGTAAAAGCTGTGGCTGTAGACCAGGCTGGCCTCAAACTCACAGATCTGCCTGCTTCTGCCTCCCCAAGTGCTGGGATTAAAGACGTGCGCCACCACTGCCCTCTTGGTTCTTTCTTATTCTAGTAATCCAGAAACTGCAAGATCCATAGCAGAGACTGGCCACTAGGCTTCTACCCTTTCTTACTTTCTCAAAAAAGTCAATATTAACACACTTGCCAAGTGTTACCCACTTAGCTATAGCTCCCCATGCTGTTCTCATTTGCCTCTGCAGCCTGACCAGGCTAAACGTGTGGGTGAAGTATTGAGAAGAAAGGGCGAGGGCTTCCGATTATTTTGTTTTTCTTTTGTTTTAAGAAATATCTTATTTTAAGTTGTGTGGGTGTGAGTTTGTGTGCATGTGTGTGTGTGTGCGTGTGTGTGTGCATGTGCATATCTGTGTGTGCGCGCATGCATGCACATGTGTCTGTGTGTTTGTGTGTGGGCTTGTGCATATGGGTTCATGTGTTCACAGAGGCTTTGGATCCTCTGAGTTGGGGTTGCAGGCAGTTGTCATCTGCCTGACATGGGTGCTGGGAACCTGTCCTAGGGTTTCTATTGCTATGCTATAACACTATGACCAAAAGCAACTTAAGGACAAAAGGGTTTATTTCTGTTTCCAACTCTCAGGTCACATTCCATCACCGAGTGAACTCAGGGCAGGACTAGGAGGCAGGAACTGAAACAGATGCCATGGAGGAGTGCCACTCACTGGTTTGTTCCCCATGGTTGGCTCGTCCCTCTTTCTCACGGCGCTCAAGATCACCAGCCCAGGGGTGGCATCGCCTCAGTGGGTTGGACCATCCACATCAGTCATCAATGAAACAAATGCCCTACAGACACGATGACAGGCCAATCTGATGGAGGATTTTCTCAAGTGAGGTTGCTCTTCTTCAGTGACTCTAGCATATGTCAAGTTGACGGAACACTAAGCAGGGTAGAGCCAAACTGGTCCTCGGCAGCAGAGTGAGATCTCTTAATTGCTGAGCCACTTCCTCAGCCCTGACTTCTGATTTCTTAAAAACAACTCTATTTAAGTATAAATAAAAATTTGCTCATCTTCAGAGAACAGTATAGTGAAGTTAGTATAATTATGCATTTACATGGTTACCACAGTAGTGTTAGAATAATTACATCATGCTAAAGTTTCCTTGGGACTATCTGCATCCAATCTCTGCCCCAGATAACTAGCAATCAGATTTTTGACTGTATAGTTTGAACTTCCCTGGAATATTTTTATATTATTATTATTATTTTGGTTTTTCAAGACAGGGTTTCTCTGTAGCTTTGGAGCCTGTCCTGGAACTAGCTCTTGTAGACCGGACTGGCCTTGAACTCACAGAGATCAGCCTGCCTCTGCCTCCCGAGTGCTGGGATTAAAGATGTGCACCACCACCACCCAGCATTCTGGAATATTTTCAAATAAGTGGAATTTCACAATATGTAGTCTTTAGCATCTAGCTTCTTTTACAAAGTGCTGTGTTGTATATTATTCCATTCTGATATTTTCAAATTGAGAATATCAGACCCTTTGTGGAATTTAGGGCAAGGTAACATAAAAACAGAATGTCTGTGTACCCTGCCTCCTCCCATCTTCTGTAGTCTATTTCTCAGTCTGCCAAGGTGCTTGCTGCTGTTTAATATTGTCTTACTTTTAGGCATGGCAATACTTGTGAAGTGGTTGCATTCATTGCATGCATGGAGAGCTACAGAATTCACCAAGCATGCATGGCCTATCACTGGGCCAACATGCTGTGGCTTGGTTGTGGCAAAGACAGTCAAATCAAGCATTTCTTGTTTTTGTAAGCTATTTTCTCAGCCTATTATGGGTAGCAATTCCAAAAAATGAATCATCTATGATGAGATGTGCTAAGAATCTAGATCTGACATTTGTTTATTCACCCAAGTTCAAGGATAAATTTATTAAGGAAGTCAAGATGTTGATCACAGGGAAAGAAGGCCTAGGTGTGGCATTTTCAGGGCACAGGGGTGATGTAGCTTCACTGGCTACCTACTGATGAAGCTGGCCCTAATTCTAAATATTCCATCCTTTTTATTATCTATCAGATGATGAACATTTAGGCTGGTTTGGGGGCCATTGTGCATATTGTTTGAGAATCTTTGCCTGGATACACATCTTTATTCTTTTTGGGTTATCCGGGTCACACAGCTAGTGTGTGTCAAAGCTGTTAAGAAAATGCTGGACTGTTTTCCAAAGTGACTGTGTCATTTTCCATATCCACTAACAATTTGTGAGGTTCCTTCACACCCTCCCGAGGGCTAGATTCTTCCATTCTGCTCATTGCTGTTTTGTGTGGTAATAGTGTCTCGCTGTGGTTTTAACTTATGTTTTCTTACTGATCGTGATATCGAATATCTTTTCATGCATTTATTTGCATTCCCTATAGTTTCCTTCATGGACTGTCTAAGTCTTTTGCCTACAGTTTTGAAATGGGATTATTTATCTTATCACTGAGTTACAGGCTTCTTTCCCTTTCCAGGGGCATCCTTGCCATATAGTATCCACAAGGATCTTTGCCAAGGACAGGATCTATCTTCCTTTTCAGAATGTTGTTTTTTTTAAGAGCTAAAGTTCTAAATTTTAATAAAGCCTAGTTTGTTGGCTATTTTCTATGATTTATGCTTTTGATGACATTAGATTATCTCTTATTACTGTCCTCAGGGAAGAAATTGGGACCATGGTGACAGCTACCATTGCATGTCTGATTAGGATACTAGGGGGAAGTTTCTTTCTCACAGTATAATATATTTTTATTAATTCTTTGAGAATTTCATACATGAGAACAATGTATTTTAGTATTTGCACCCCCTCCTTCTCCCTAATCCTCCTCCCTAATTGTACTAGATCCACCCACTACCTTCACACCCTTCTAAATTTATGTCCTATTTTCTCTTAATAATCCATTGAGTCCAGTGTGTTCTTCCCAAATGCTCATGAGCATGGGGCCATCTAGTGTAGCATAGTTGACCTGCCCAGGGTCCACACCCTTAAAAAAAAACTTGTCTTCTCCCAGAAACCATCTACTGTCCATAGCTCTTCATCTGGGGCTGGAGTATTGTGAGCCATTTCCGTGCTAGAGTATTGACTGGCAACCACATCTGCTATGAGTTCAGAGTACAGCAGGCCTTTCATGCCCAGAAGACCCCGTTTCACCCTGGTCCCCAGTTGAAAACACAGCACACTGTAGGGTGCGAGTCTTAGCCCTGTTGTTGGATGGCCTTCTGGGAGTTACATCTGATGCTGTGAACCAATATTAAGAGAAGGTTGCTTAAAAATATGTGTGTATGTGTGCACATATATGACACAGAAGTAAGAGGGGGAATATTTGGGGGAAGAGAACTCAAGAGAGGCAGAGAGAACATGAGGATAACTGGGGAAATAAAGACAAATAAATCAAGTGTTTTCCTCATATGTGGAATTAGATTTTACCTATTATGCATGTATGTATGTATGTATGTATGTATGTATGTATGTATGTATGTATGTATCTGTCATTTCCCATCCAGACAGGTATGGTTGCTCACATGCGTAATCTCAGTACTCAGGATTTTAGTGGGAGGATCAAGAGTTTAAGACTGACTTGGACCACATAGTGGATCTGAGGCCAGTTTGATTGACATGATATATTTGATGCCAGCCTGGAATACAAGAGTCTCTGTGGTGATTTTAAATGAGAACGGAGGGCTGGAGGAATGACTCCGTCATTAAAGGCAAGGCTCACAACCAAAAATATAAGAGAAGGGCTCCCATAGATTCACATATTTGAATACTTGTTTCCCAGTTGCTGGAACTGTTTGGGAAGGATTAGGAGGTGTGTTTTTGTTGGAGGAGATATGGCCTTGTTAGAGGAAGTGTGCTACAGGGGGTGTGTGTGCATTGAGGCTTCAAAAGACTCCTGCCATTCCCAGTTAGTTCTCTTTCTCCGCCTCAGTGTTTCAGATCAAGATGTGAGCTCTCAGCTATTCCTTCACTCCACCCTCATAGATTCTAATGCTGTGAATCTATGTAAGCCCAATTTGATGCTATCTTTTACAAGTTGCCTTAGCCATGGTGTTTTACAGAAATAGAAACTAACTAAGGCAGCTCTTGTTTCTAAAAAGAAAAACACAGCAGAAGGTGGATTGGGTGCCTTCACATGCTGGTGTGTTTGACATGCTCAAGGAGTCACATGATGTCAAAGTGAAATGAACAAAGATGAGTGAGTCAGGGGTGCTAATCACAGAGAAAACAACATTGTCAGATTCTTCAGTTCTTTGAAAGGGTGGTGTGGGAGGTGGGCCCATTTGTTCTTCCTGGCCGCCCTGCTAGCTTAGACCCGAAATAATCACACAGAAACTGTATTATTTAAATTACTGCTTGGCCATTAGCTCTAACTTCTTATTGACTAACTCCTACATCTTAATTTAACACATCTCCATTAATCTGTGCATCACCACGAGGTTGTGGCCTACCAGCAGTTTCAGCACATCTGTCTCTGGTGGCAGTGGCTCCATGGCATCTCTCTGACTCTGCCTTCTTCCTCCCAGAATTCCATCTAGTTCCCTCCCACACCTATCTAAGTTCTGCCCTATCAATAAGCCAAGGCAGTTTCTTTATTCATTAATGGTAATCACAGCACACAGAGGGGACTTCTACATTAGGGTGGACAAGAACAAATTTGGCTCAATAGTATCTCCATTTTAAAATGCTTTTAATTGAAATAAAATTAGGTTACTTTCCCCACTCTCTTTCTTTCTTCCAATCCCTCCTTAGTTCCCTTTGTCAGCTTCCACCCCTTTCAAAAATAGCCTCTTTTTCTTTATTATTATTGTTATATATGTGTGTGTGTACAAATGACTTTGCATTGGCCAAACCAATGAAGGAGGTTTCATATTGACATCTTAATCAATGTGCATCATTATACCTTGTTCCCTTCATGTAACCCACTCTCCCAAGATTCTTCCCTTTTCTAGCTGATTCCTTTATCCCCTATTACTCCAAACTCCTGCTTCTTTATTCCATGGATTTTGTTACATTCTGATTTATTTGTGCTGTATATTTGAGAGATAAATGTTTAAAGAAAAAGTATCTCCCAAAAGTCTACCATTCAAAATGACTATTATGAAAATTTTGAACTGCTGGCCTTCTGAGACTTTAGTTCACATATACGTGAGCATAAACATCATGCTTTGCAAATTTTAAATATATGGAATTAAGATTTAGCCTAGCAAGTACAAGGCCCTGGGTTTATTCCCTAGTTCAAAAAGGGACAAAATTAAATTATCAAAAAAGACCACAGGTAGTACATTTTAACTATATATTACAAAACCGAACTACACAGAGCATCTGTCACTTTGCAGGTTGCCATTCTAAAGTAATAACTGCTTTCTAAAGTCATTAACTTTCTTCGGAGACAAATTTTATGGTTATACTTTAATGTCCTTTATATGATCATGGCATACTTTATTTAATAAATGTCTTAACACTCAGGCAAAAATTCGTTTTTATTAGGCATCTGTAAAATGTTGGTAGGATAACATTTTAAAGGTACATATGATATATTCAGTTATCAAGAATGTGCTGATCTCTATTTCTCTAATTACAATTGAATTTATTCTTTCTTAGTAATTATGAATTGCCACTGGAAGTGAGTTAACCCCAATGAAACAGATTTGATTAAAGCATGAAATTAGATAAAATTTGCTCTTGTTCCTTGTTGAGAACTTTCTTTTTACATAAACATTAACTAGAGGCTATTTGTGTTTTTACATTTAGTGTGTGCATGCAAATGGTGTTTGTCTATGATTCAAAATGCAAAATTCCCATACCTTTATTTTCTTTCAGAAATGACAGGACCTGAGATTTTTTCCCCCCAATATTATCTAAGGATCCCAGTCTACGAAACAAATCTAAAAGCCTGACTCTTTCTCCTGATTGAGCTGTGGAGCAAACAGAAAACGGTAACATGTTCCCAGCAGCTGAAACGGCAGGACCCAGAGGCTCCCATGCTGCCACGGCTCTCTAGCACTTGCTAAGTGCCCACTGCATGCCAGGCTCTTTTTAATAAAATTGTTTTAATTCTCACTCTCGTCCCACAATTTAGGCATGATTTCTTCCATTTCCCAGCAGGAGAAAAGGCCGAGTCAGTTCCCCAGGGCACACGGAGCCTAAGCGTAGCTGCCGAGCCTGTGGGGTTTTCATTAGACAGCACTGTTTTCTGATGACCGAGAGTGCCACTCAAGTAGTTTTGGAGCTTTTAAAATGGGCTTTTGGTGGCAAAGAGCACGTACACTTAGACCAGGTGTGACGATCCAGTGCCCAGCCTCGTTCTGTGCTGGCTGGGGTCGTGCTCTCTGTTACGTAGTTGCATACTTACATTATGGACAGCACATTTGCTCAGGGTGCATAGAGCGTGCATATGTACAAAAGACTCGCCTGAAAGTGCGAGAACATAGCCTCTACAAACCTCCAGTTCTGGTCACGTGTCCTACAGACAAAACTGAAGTTTGGAGCTGGATATTGTGATCATAATCTAATGGGGCCATAAATGTGAAAATGCTCAAAAATTGATAATTGAAAATAATGATTTTCTTATTATTTTCTCATCCTTACTGACTTGATGCTTGACTCCAAGTGTGTGTGTGTATGTGTGTGTGTGTGTGTGTGTGTGTGTGTGTGTGTATGTGTGCATGTGCTTATGTGTGTGTGTGCATGTTATGTATGTGCATGTATGTGGACACTGGAGGACAGCTTGGGTACTGTTCCTCAGGCATATCCCTATTTTATTTTATTTTCATTGGCAGGGGGGCTCACTAGCCTAGAGCTCACCAATTAGGTAAAACTGGCTGGCTAGCTAGGAAGCCCCAGGGATCTGTTAATTTCCAAGGCCTAGTTCTGGGATTACAGGTGCACACAGTTTTTAAAATGTTGGTTCTGGGGATCAGAGCAGCCCCTGGCACTGACTCTTTAACTATGATCTTGACTTATCTTCAGCTACGTCTGTACTTGGAGGAGCTCAAGCGCTCTGAGCGCTGCTGCACAGAGGAGGAAAGAGTGTTTGAGAGTGAGCCTTGGTTTTGTCCCCCTTCAGCCCTGATGTTTAGAAGGCACTACCTTGAGGCTGTGTAGCTCTGTGCCTCACCAATGGGTAGAACTGGATCCATATCTTAGCCAGCTCTGGAGTTTGAAACCACACAGTCTGTGGGGGCATAACGTGAGGTGACAATCTATTCAGTACTAGTAACACTCAGAATTTCAGGTGACCTTGTCCAATCCCAGACTGAAATCTACCCTCCTCTTCTTCACTTCCCCATTTTTTTTTTATTTTGTCAGGAGCACTATGTGTTGTTGATTGTATCTAAAAATAACAAACAAAACAAGCATCATCATCATTAACAACAACAACAAAACCTGATAGGATCATATTGCCCCAATTCTACTACTTCTCAGTGGTTCAGGCTAAATCATCTCTCCTCCATGCCTCCTAACTGGCTTCCAATCTCCCAAGCCAGCTTCCTCATAGCAGCCCTGGGGACCCGAGGAAAGCATGAAACCAGTTCCCTCCTCAGAGTTCTTGATTCTCCTTGCTACCCTCCCAAGCCCTCTGTTCCTTCCTTTGGAGCACTGCTCCCAGTGTGTGGTCTCATGTCTCTCGTATCCTTAGCTTCAAGTGTGTGAACTTCATGAAGGCGGCGGTGGGGGTGGGGTGGGAGGGTGGGTCTGCTCTGCAGTGCTCCATTAAGATCTGCTAGATTCCAAAGCAAGTGACCGAAGGGAAGTCAGCTCTCGCATCAGTTCTGAACCACGTCTCGAAGGCGTGTGTAGCCTGGCTCTGCAGCCACTGTTGGATGCTTCAGGCTGGATCTGCTGTGCCTACTGAGGGCACCTGTGTCTGCAAAAGGAAGAATGGTTCATTACTTTCCTTTTAAACACTGGCCGGTAAGTGAGTTCATGATCCTCTTGAGTTTGAGGGGCAGCTGCCTTAGAGTGCATGGCAGCGGTCTCGCCTGGGTTGGAGGAATGAAGGATAAGAGCCCTTGCTGAGGAGGCAGGAAAGAAAGGAGGAGGTGAATGTGTAGCATAGGGATCTCCTGGCAGGGCACTGCTGTCCTTGCTTGGGTACTTTAGTTGGAAAATGTCTACATTCTGCAGAAGTGATTTCTGGTCCTCTGGCCTCAGTTTCCATCCATCCATAATACTTTTAGGTAACCCTGTGTACTTCTATTGTGGGGGCAAAACAAGCCTGGAGATCAATCCTGTCCCCATGCCTTGCTTCTGACCTTGTCCCTAGATCTGGAGTTCAGAGCAGAGCGACTTATGACCTGGCACAGCTTCTCACGCAAGTGTAGATTATTTAACTCCGTTTATCAAAGGTAGTTGCATAGAGTTTGACAACCAAATGCATCTGAAAAAGGAATCAGACAGTTGTATTGAGGCCATGTCCTCAGGGCTTTGCTTGTCTATTAAGTAGTAATCTAACCCTGTGATGATCCCAATTAATTGGATGTTTTTCCCAGTTCCCTTTAGATAATCTGAGCTCAGCACCACGAGCCCAGGAGCAATTTTAAATCTAGCACAGGAAAGAGCCTCTGTTCTTCTTCCTTTGAGTCTTGTAGTTCACAGCCAAGGCAGAAATATATCCTTATAGTGGAGCAAGGCCTTGGACCCGGAGTGCGCTGGGGACAAGCTTGAACCAGCCACTCATTAGGTGGAACCTTGGACAGTTTCCATTGCTCTCTGAGCCACAATTATCAGCAACTCATTAGGCTGTCGGTGTGTGTGTGTGTATGTATGTGTGTGTATGTGTGTGTGTGTATGTGTGTGTGTGTATGTGTGTGTGTATGTATGTGTGTGTATGTGTGTGTGTGTATGTGTGTGTGTATGTGTGTATGTATGTGTGTATATGTATACGTGTATGTGTCAGAGAGAGAGAGAGAGAGAATATTTTATGAAGAGTCAGTAAGCCATTAAAAGTGTTTGACAGAGCCTAACAGAAAGGGTGCCCATGTGATGTCTTTCCAAGCAATCTTTAATATCAGGGAATGAGGCCAAGCCTGGCTTCTGAATCCCTGTGGGTGTTCCTGGAGACTTGATTTAGAGGCAATTTTGTCAAGTTCTAATACTGTCTGCGTTTCCATGTCCCTGATGGGAAGACAAGGGCCGGTTATGGAAGATGATTTGAGATAATGAGCTGGAGCAAGGCTCTAAACTGAAACCTTTTCTAATCTATTCCCAGTTCATCTTTACCAGCTTTGGGCAAAGAGGTGAAGTGAACTTGAATAATTAGACGCTCACAAGCATCCTACTTTCTCTAGCAGGTTTAATTAAGTTTTCTCCTGAGCCTTTTGACAATGAAGGAAAAAAGAAAGAAAGCCTGGAAGGAGATAACCTTGTTTTTCCTGGGTTAAAGAAGTACGAAGAATTGTTTTCTTTCTCTTAATAGTTTTCCAATCCTTCTTATAGACAGATAATATTAATACATGCATCTGATATCTCTAGATCAAACCCGTTCCCTCCAATTCCTCACCTATCCTCCACTACTTCCCTCCGCAACATCATGTGTGTTCCTCCTCCTTCATCCTCATTGCATGTGTTTTCTCTCTCTAATTAGATACCCATGGAGTTCACTTAGTACTGCCTGTGTGTGTGTGGATGTAGGACCACCTGCTGAAGCATGGGTAACCTCTCAGGGTCTGTATCCTTGCAGAAGACTGACTCTTCTTTTCCCAGCAGCCATGCATTGCCAATAGCTCCTCAGATATGCTTGGAACTTCATAACTCCTCCCCTGTCTCTGCTGGGACGGTGTTTGGATTGATTTTCTGTTGATCTCATGCATGTAGTCCCAGCCACTGTGAGCTCATGTGTACAATGCACTGTCATGCCTGGCAAGTACTACTTTGCTGCAGACGTCTACTCTGTCTGGCTCTTACAATCTTCTGACTCCTCTTCCATGATGATCCCAGAGCTGTGTGTGTGTGTGTGTGTGTGTGTGTGTGTGTGAAATAGCTGTCCCATTTAGAGCTGAACACTCCACATAGTCTCTTATTCTCTGCACATTGTCTGTGTGTCTCTGTTTTAATTGCCATCTTCTGTAAAAAGAATCTTTCCTGATGAGGGCTGAGAGATGCACTAATCTCTAGTACAATGATAAGCACTGCCCAGTCCTGGTGACACACACTTTTAATACCAGCACATATGAGACAGAAACAGGCAGACCTTTGTGGTTTCAAGGCCAAACTGGTCTACATAGTGAGTTCCAGGCTAAAGCTACACATTGAGATCCTGTCTCAAAACAACAACAACAAAACAAAAACAAAAACAAAAAACTTAGGGGCCAGTTTATTTCTATGTACATTTAGCAGAATAATAATACTAGTTTCTCTCTTAGGGCCTATCACTGCTGTGGGACAATGGCCTTTTATCCTATCACTTGTATTATTTTTAATAAAATGATGACTGGCCAGTAGCCAGACAGGAAGTATAGGCAGGGTAACCAGGTAGGAAGTAGAGGTGGGGCAATGAGAATTCTGGGAAGAGGAAAGAGTCAGTCTGCAGTCAGTACAGAGGAAGCCAGACACAGAGCAAGCAAGATGTGACTACCTCACTGAAAAAGGTACCAAGCCATGTGGCTAACACAGGCAAGTATTATGGGCTAACATAAGTGATAAGAATTAATAAGAAGTCTGAGCTACTAGGTCAGTCAGTTTATTATTAATGTAGACCTCTGTGTGATTCTTTGGGACTTAGCGGCAGCAGGACAGGGCGAGACAGAAACCCCTCTGTCAACAAATGGTGCCCAATGTGTGGACAACTGCATCCACAGAAAACCTGAGAGAGCTTGGGAAGTAATTCTAGACACAAAATAACAGCATTAAGTATGGCTTCTTAGTAGCAGCAATTTCTCAGGTTTGCTCTCTTTGCTAGAGGCAAGCACATCTCATTTAAGAGAGGCTTCCTGACTCAGCTTTAGCAGTGAAACTTTGCAGCTCTTTTAAGAGGTCCTGCCACCAAACACTTAAATGATGTTTATGAATTGTGGACAGCATGCTTCTTGGTGGTGTCAGCGACCTTGAAACTCCATAGAGTTGTGGCAATAAACATGGTTCTGACCAGTAGCTCCGCCATGAGGGCTAGACTATCAGAAAGCTTAGGAATGGGCTGGATCCAGCTGTCAAAGCCATGGCTTTAATCCTAGCCATATCGCTTAGCAAATTAAAGACACATGTGGTCAGAAAAAGAGAGATACAGTAAAGATAGTTTCAGAAGAAAAAGCCTCTAAACAGTTTACACTGTGTATAAAAATATATGTAGGCTTAGAAGGGAAAAGAAAAAGGATAAAGTCCTTAAAATAAAAAAGAAAGAAAAAGAGTAGTTGGGTGTGGTGTCACACACCTTTAATCCCAGCACTAGGGAGGCAGAGGTAGGCAGATCTCTGTGAGTTCAAGGACAACCTGGTCTACAGAGTGAATTCCAGGACAGCCAAAGATACAGAGAGAAACCCTGTCTCAAAAAGCCAAAAATTGAAAGTAAAAATAAAAGAGATAGAATTTAAAATAAAACCACATAAAGATGAAAAATACACAAAGAGTCTGGGTACTGTATGTTATTACGTTGTCTTTAAGTTGTTTGATGACTGAGGAAGGAGCAAAAGCTGCTAAAAGATATATGATTATAAATGTTGCTGGATTAATCCAACATATGTATTTTGAAAATGCCTTGACTTCAAACTTTAAGTCAAAAGGTATGTTACTTTGGAGAAGAGGTTTTGCTTTTGTTTCCACAGGAAATGAGAAGCTGTGGATTCATTCTGGGTTAAGAAAAATCAGGTTTGTTCAAAGAGGACCACCTGAGAAATCTCCGGTAGGAGCAGATGGCTCAGATGTCTGAGTTCTACATATAGAACAGCCTCAAGAATGCTGGCTGAGATGATCAAGCCTCACAGAATACTCCAGTCAGGACTTGATCATAATTCTAAATTTTCTTTAGGTCCCCATAAGATTATCAGTGCCCCCAATCAGCAGGAAGTAGCCTGGAAAACTATGCCCACATTCCCAAAAATAATGGATTATGGATGTTTGCCTTTGTTTAGAATGTTGGTTATAAGTTGTTATAGATAATGGTCAGGAAGAAAGCTAAACAAAGGATATTAGATTCAGAGTTCTTGTTTTAAAAAAAGGGGGGGAAGTGCTGTGGGACAATGGTCTTTTATCCTGTCACTTGTATTATTTTTAATAAAACGCTAATTGGCCAGTAGCCAGGCAGAAAGTATAGGCAGGGTGACCAGGCAGGAAGTAGAGGCAGGGCAATGAGAACAAGAGAATTCTGAGAAGAGGAAAGAGTCAGTCTGCAGTCAGCACAGAGGAAGCCAGACACAGAGCAAATAAAACGTGTCTACCTTGCCGAAAAAGGTACCAAGCCACGTGGCTAATACAGACAAGTATTATGGGCTAGTATAAGTTATGAGTTAATAAGAAGCCTAAGCTACTAGGCCAATCAGTTTATAATTAATGCAGACCTCTGTGTGATTCTTTGGGACTTAATGGCAGCAGGACTGGGCAGGACAGAAACCCCTCTGTCAACATACCACCTAGTCAGTCAAAGTTTTGGCTCTGTTTATGGTAGCAGGCCCAGGTTCCATCTCTCAGAGCTGGCTTTAAGTGTAATCAGAAAGTGATTGGTTACCCCCATAGCATTCAGGACCCTATTGCCCTAGTGAGCATATCTTCTCAGTCCAGTCTTTACCGTGGTTTGTACCTGCTGCCTTTTCCCCCTCCAGTTGTGCATTGTTACCATTATTATCAGTAGATAAAAGACCTCACAAACTTTATGAAGAAACCAGGAAATCAAGTCACATACTGCCTCTGGAGAGCAAGTGCCTTGACACAAAGAAGCCAAAGCAGGGCGTGGGCTTCTCAAGGTCCTTCCAGGGTTGAGCATGCACAGTTGAAAGCAGGCACTGAGATGTTTTTGTGGCAGAGCACATCGCCTACCTCATACAGCAGGTGCTTTATGGAAAACAGCTAACGCATATATGATGTATTGCCTTAGGATCTCACAATGTTTTTATTTATTAATTTTTTCTCAGTATAGAAGGGCTTAGCTCTTTCTTTAGCTTAGATTCTTCCAGACTATGGCACTATTCATTCAATGTGTTAGCAACCAATAATTTATTGTGATTCTACTATGTATAGGTATTGCATATGCAATAGTGACCAAGAGAGTCATAGCCTTGCCCTTGTGCACCTCACAATGTAGGGGCAGGGGAAGATAGGACCTGAAATGTATAAAGAGAAGAACATACATGTGTGTTATGTGTACGAAGGAAGTAAATCCTGAGACTGTGAGAATTCTTACATGTGTTTTGAGACCTGGAGAATTAACAGTAACTAGGCAGGCAGGGTGGAAATGGAGATGGGAGATGGAAAACGGGTGTGTCCAATCAGGAAGAGCAATAAAGACCCTGAAGAGGCAAAGAGCTTTCTGAAAATGAAAACTGAGCCTTCGTTTCCCGGCTGTCCAGACCTCAATTAATTACAACATTGTTTGGCCAACAGCTTAGGCGCATTCCTACCTAGCTCTTATATCTTAAATTAACCCATTTATATTGATTTGTGTATCACCACAAGGCAGTGGGTTACTGGTAAGGTTCTGGCATCTTTTTCCTTCAGTTTCTACATGGTGTCTCCCTGACTCTACCTTCTTTCCTCCTCTATCTCTGCTTGAATTTCCTACTTTGCTATACTCTGCCATGCCATATGCCAAAGCTTCTTCTTTATTAACCAATGGTAATAACACATACTCACAGCATACAGAGGGGCATCCCACATCAGCTTGGCTTGTTGGGGACGGGGCGGGAGAAAGCTGGTCTGGTTACAACATAACGAATGGAGTATGGGTAGTAGGATGAAGTCCCACAGAAGGTAGAGGACAGGACCTGTGGAGACCTGGAGGCTGTGATCATGAGTTTGGGTTTATTCTGAGAACAGTTGGGAGGCATTGGACTGTTCTAAGAGGGAACAATGTACTTTTGTGTTTGGAGATATCTCTGGGTTTATTTAGAGAATGGATTAGAAGGAGACACAAGTGAAAGCAAGAGATTAAAGGCTATTAAACTAGAACCTCCAGAAGACAGCAAGGCTTTCCACCAGAATGACTAAAAGGGGACAAGAACCCAAAAGCACAGCACCAAGTGTGTTTGTGAGGATGTGAGATGGGGAGCTGCTATAGCTGTGAAGAGAGCAGAGAACTCTGCAGTATCTGCTGAAGATGGTGTGTACAGCATGTGAATATCTCTGCTCCTGAGAATACATCTGAGACGCATGTCTGCACATGTGCCCTAGTAGATGGACCGGAATCTGTGCATTGTGGTCTATTCATAGTCATTCTGCCGTGGTTAGGGTTTTCATTGCTGTGACAAGCAGGGCAGAAAATGCAGAGGCCATAGAGGAAGGAATACTGTTTACCGGTTTGCTCCTCAAAGCTTACTCAGTTTGGTTTCTTACTTGCTATTTATTTATTTATTTATTTACAGGGTTTCTATGAATAGCTCTAGCTGTCCTGGAACTCACTTTGTAGACCAGGCTGGCTTTGGCGTTGAACTCACAGAGATCAGCCTGCCTCTACCTTCTGAATCTTGGAATTAAAGGCATCTGCCACCACTACCAAGATTTCTCAGTTAGGTTTCTCACAGGACCCAGGGGTGCTACCCTCACAATGAGCTGAGGCTCCCCACATTAATCACTAATTAGGCAAATTCCCTGCGGGTCTGCCTATACCTGGTCTTATGGATTCCTCTTCTCATTTGAGACTCCCTCTTTCTAAACTTGGGCCATTCTACCTTGTGTCAAGATGACAGAAAACAAGCCATCACAGGCTCAAACTGGAAACCTACATAGTCACAGCTGAGTGAAGAAAGCAAATGGTGCTTTTCACCCATAGAAGGGCAATCCTGGAGAGGAATGAACTGTTTCTAAAGCATGGATGCGTCTCACAAACATAATTCTGAGTGGCAAAGGTAGGCACAACAGAAGCCACGATGCATGATTCCACTTACGTCATTTCGAAACAGAAAATGAATATATGGCAGAAGAAGCTCAGGCAGGGTTAGCCTTGGGGTGATGGTGAGGGTCTGCGGCAGGGGTTCTGGGGGTCCCCAGATCTAGGTGGTGGTTGGTCTTGAGCTTTGTGTAGTTTGGGTTGTGAAAATTAACCAAGCTGGCACTTAGGATTTAGGGACTTTTACATTTTTTTTGTTATGCTTCAACAAGAAGTTTCTTAGAAAAAGACAAGGCAAGACAGAGTGAGAGACTGGCAGCAGTCCATAGAGAAATACATTTGTCTTTGGCGAAGACAATAGTAGTGGGAGCAGTCAGAACCTGTCTGCCCACCATTTCTGTGGGTTCTGTATGTAAAGACAGTCAACCACGCCTGGAAAGTACCTTTCTAAAAAAAAAATTGAATTACTTATTATTGAATGTGTGCAGACTTTTTCTCATCATTATTCTCTAAATTATATAATATTATTTGCAAGCCATTTACAGTACTTTAGTTATTTTCCAAGCATCTGGGATTTAACTCAGAGCTTCATGCACACCAGGAAAGGGCTCTTCCACTGAGCCATGTCCCTGACTTTTACTCACTGTGTAACCCAGGCAGATCTTAATTTGTGATCCTCCTGTCTCTGTCTCCCCAGGAGCTGGGATAGCAGACCTGTGTCACCAGGTATTATAAGCAACCTAGAGTTGATCTAAAGCACTGGGAAAACATCTACAGGTTATATGCAAACACCTATGTGGTATTTTATTCAAGGGACTTGAATACTTGGATATCTATGGATTTTCTTTTTTTCTTTTCTTCCTTTTCTTTTGGTTTTTTGGTCTCTGTGTAACATCCCTGGCTGTCCTGGAACTCCTTCTGTAGACCAGGTTGGCCTCAAACTCCATCTCAGCATTTCCAGTCACTTTCAAAATGATCAGTTTTCAACCAAGCAGCCGGCTAAGTCATGCTTTCTCTTTTGGGCTCCAAACCTTAAGGGTTTCCCCATTTTACCCAGGGTGAAGGCAAGATTTGAATAGCTGTGTATTCTGTCTCCTCCTGGGTTACCTCCCGCATTTCACCCAGGGTGAAGGCAAAACTTGCTTAGCTGCATATTCTGTCTCCTGGGTTACTTCCTTGCTAGTGGATCTGTGTTATCAACTTGGATTGAGTGCACCCAGGAAAATGGTAATCATACATTGGGGTGTTTCTGGAGATAACTGGCATGAGTGGAAATGGGGAAGACCAGCCTTGAACTTGGGCAGCCCAAATGCAGCAAAAAGCAGATGGAGAGCTTGCTGAGCTCCCCTTGGACAAATCTGATATTATTTTCTTCTTTATACTCTCACCATTGCCAGTGGACATCAGACTCCAGATTCTTCAGCTTTTGAATGTGGACTTGCACAGCCAACCTTCCAGAGGGCTTCTAGGCCACCCGCTATAGACTGGAGATGGATCACTTGTTCTTCTTATTCTGAAGCGTCCCGCTTCCTGCACAGAACAGTCACTCATCTCTCTGATTTTCCAGTTCCATTGTGGACTGTCAGCCTCTAATAGCACAAGCCAATGTAATAGATTTTCTTTTAAACATTTATATATATATACATATAGAGATATTCTGTTGCCTGGAGAACCAAAATATAATCTATTTGACCTTGAGTCAAAACCAGTGTGTTAAACAGTGGGAGGTGGCTCAGTGGCTACCTCTACAGGTGTTTACTGAGGCCTATGAAATGTGGTCTTCTATGTGTTTGGAGTACATTAATGCGACAAATAAGACTGTCTAACATAAAAAAAAACAACTAAGCAATCTATGTTGTTTGTTAGAGGGCAATACGTGTGGAGGGTGCTGGGGAGGAGCATTTGTGGTTTCCCCAGGGCAGCCTTGTTTAAAAGGTGATGCTTGGGTGAAGGCTTGGAGGCGAGGGAGTAGGCACTGCAGAGAGGGATGGAAATGGGCTTTGCAGGCACAGGCCATGGTGGGAGTTGAGCACGGCAGTGCTATACAGTGACACAGGCTGAAGCTGGCAAGTAGATGGTGTCCCTCCACCCAGTCAGTGGTGGCAGTGTGGCCACAGTAAGCGGAAGAACAATCAAAGCAGCAGACTCTGGGTAGAGCTGGGCTTCGGGGATTTTTGTTTTTTGTCCCCCCTCGCCCCAGATAAGGTTTCTCTGTGTAACAGCTCTAGCTGTCCTGGAACTTGTTCTGTAGACCAGGCTGGCCTCAAACTCAGAGATCCACTGCCTCTGTGTGCCAGCACAAGCCAACTCTTCCCTTGTTCTTTTTTGCTTTTGTTTTTCAAGACAGGGCTTCTCTGTAGCTTTGGAGCCTGTCCTGGAACTAGCTCTTGTAGACCAGGCTGGCCTTGAGCTCACAGAGATCCAACTGCCCCTGCTTCCCAAGTGCTGGGACTAAAGGCTAAGGGCGTGCCCCACCACCGCTCAGCCCCTTGTTCTTAACAAGAAGGCTCTGTGGTTGCTTGAACTTAATTAGGGAGTGTTCTCTGCCCTAGAGCTTCCCAGAAAGTCCTGCTTCTCAACGCTCTGCAGGGTGCCATGGTAAGGACAGCGCTTAGTTGTTTAGTTCAACATTTATTAAGCCGACTGAGTTGTGGAATGTGTTGTTTGTTTTCAGTAGAATGTCTAGTCAAATTCCCAAAAGCCACGAACTTAGAAACACTTGTGCAGACAGTCTGGAACCAAGCAATCTGGGAAGAATGAACTGGGTTCTCACTGGGAACGAAGTGCTTTGGGGACCTGGAAAACTTGGTAGAGGAAGAAGAGTCCGGATTCTGGATACTATCAGAGGGATCCAGGGTCAGGTCACTGTTAATAAGATATTTATTCTGTGTTTCAAGTGTGTGTCAGGTCATGTGGCAAGCTTTTTCTGTGAGGGAGCAGGAAGTAAGTAGTCACAGCTTTGCAGGCCCTCTGATCTAGTGAGAGCAACTAGATCTAGTGATCTAGGCTAATGAGTGGGCGGGGCTGTGCTTCAGGCCAGCTTTATGGACACTGAAAATGGAATTCATTCTAATTTACAAAGTATCACTTGTTTTTCCAATTTATTTTCTGACCACTTAGGAATGGAGAAAGCATCCTTAGCTTTCCTACTCTGTACAAGTAGGTGGCAGGGCAGATTGACTCACCGGCTAAGGACGATTGCTAAGTCTTGCCTTGTGCTCAGCTGCCAATGGAGCTCAGAGCCTGCTTAGGGGTAGGTGCCTGGATAGTGGCAGTGTGTCCTACCAGAGTTCACCATGGGTGCTTTGCCAGCCTTGGGATGTTGTGCTGGGACAAGGATTTGGGAGCGCTATGGAGAGATGGCATAAGGTCTTTGTGAACTTTCTACTTTATCTTTAGGTGGTGTATCTCCTGATCTGGCCTCTTTCCAAGGGTCTGAACTCTGACATCCAGTGTTTACCTTAGTCTCTTGTAGAGTTCTTCTGTCTCCCTATTTGGTTCTGTGGTTTTTGTTTGTTGGCTTTGTTTTTAATCATCGTTGCCCTGTGTTTGCTTTGGGGCTTTATCTTTGATGTGCCTGCCTTGTTACTGCAGCTTTTTGGAGGCAGAGCATATGGTCCTATTGTCCTGAGTGCTCCAAGTCTCTCTCCTCAGGTGGGTGGTAGTGGGGGTGTTTTCTGCTACCTAGCTCCTGGGCTCCCTCAAATTCTGACATTTCCTATGAGTACTTCATGAAGTAGTGTTTTGGAAGCAGCTCAAACCAGCTCATAAGGCTGGGGTAGATATATCTCCATCCAGATCTGAGGCCAGTGATGGCTTGGATGGTAGCTTGAAAATCTCTCTGTAGAGAACATTCTCTTTAGAATTCCTTTCTTACATCTTCAGTGCCCACACCTACAGCGGTCTTGGTGAGAAGCAAGAATATGTGCTAGACCTATTGAAGGCCATGTTCAACTCAGAGCCCTGTGACATCAGATACAATTGTTAGCAGGGAGAATGTTCACACCAGGGGAGCATGAAAAGTTTGCCAATACAGACCAGATTGTTCTTATTTTCTTTTGACTTTTCTTGTCCTGGGTTACTAGCTTGCCAGCATTTTCACTTGCCAGCATTTTCTGAAAGCTGAGGCCCAGATAAAGTTACTATTGAGGTTATAATACAGTCTCACCATTGGCTTATAGAGTGGCAGAGATGGGAGTCACACAAATTTACTTGCAGCATCAGTTTATTAGGCAAGCGCTCTACCACTGAGCTGCACCTCTAGCCCATCTGTTTGCCAAACTGCCAGTTTGGGAATTTCTTCCTAACTCTGTATTTTCCTGATAAATTCTTTTTAATCCCTCACAGCCTGTGCCGGTCTTCTTTCCTCAGCCCCCAAACAGAATTGAGTGCCTTCTTATGTCTTCTGATAAACTTTATTTTAATCAGCAGTTAGCAGTTTGAATGTGAGCCAGGAGAGCATACAGAGATTAATTTTCAGGACTCTGAAGCTAAGCTATCTGGATTCAAGCTGTTTGTCTACTATCATCTTCACATCTTGATAACCTTGAGAAAGTACATAGGTGTGTTGGCTAGATTTTTTTTAAAAAATTAATTTGATATAAGCGGAGTCGTCTGGGAAGAGGAAAGGTTAGTTGAGAAACTGCTTCCATCAGATTGGTTAGTAGGCAGTTCCGTGGGGTATTTTCTTCATTAATGATGAATGTGGGCAGGACCACTGGGGGCAGTGACACCCTGGACAGGTGATCCTGGATGAGAAAGCAAACTGAGCAAGCCATGGGCAGCAAGCTTTCCTCTATGGCCTCTGCACTAGGTCCTGCCTTGAGTTCCTTCCCTGACTTCTCTCAGTGATGGAGTGTGGCTGGAGAGCTGGAAACTCAAACACTTTTCTCCTCAAGGTGCTTTGGCCGTGGTGTTCAAAGCAGTAGAAAGCAGACTAAGACAGCAGACAATTCATTTTATCCCTTCTGAGGAATGGGGCTAATAGTAAGACATTCCTCCATAGAGAGTAAGGATGGAGTAGGTTAATACACACAAAAGCCCCTGCCTTGGATGAGCATTACAGTGAATTCAGTCATCACCAACAACATTCCTGTTTTCTTTTCCTTCATTTTGTCAGGTGCATGCCATTCAATACACACTTAACACATTTAATACACACAGAAAGTCTGATGTGTAGTGAAAGCTTGGAGGTAGAGTAGGGAGCAGGCCATGTGGGCTGCGGTAAGGGTATTTTAACAACCGAGGGGCTCTTAAGTGGGACTTGTAGAGTTGGCAGCATATGGATAGATGGGTGGATACTTCAGCAAGCATTCATAGAAAGAACTTTGTTCTCTGAAAGTTAGACCATTTGCTAAATATAGAAGCTGAATGTTAAAAGTAATTAGCAGTAAGTTGATTCCCTCTCAAGTTAGTAGCAGGCTTTCTATCAAAATTCCATTTCTCTCCTTCCTCGCACCTTCTGAAGTGTTACTAAGTGTTTTGCTTTAGGACTTTAATAGGTTTTAATTATTGAAAGGTGCACTTGAAGAGAAAGCAGTAAGAAGTAAAAATGTTCTGTAACTCTTGGCCATCTATTCTCTGCTTCCTGGAGAAGCTGACAACATTCCAACAGTAATGGGGGAGGGCTTACTGATTGTGACCCCTGGGTCCCCGCCTCCATCCCCACCCAGAGCCTCATCATCCAGTGTCACCTTTCCCTTGAGAGCCACTCTTCCTTTGGGAATGCACCTGCATCCTCTTTTGGCAAATCAAAGGGAACCCTGCATGACTCTGACCTGTGATTTTTTTTCAAAGTTTGGGTTTTATTCATTTATTTTTAAAAGTAAGAATCTGGATAGTGATTAGAATTGGCATAATTCTTCTGTCACTGATTAATCATTCCTTGGCTGACAGGAACTGGGGGTTCCTGGAGAAGAGGAATCAGAATCAAATTGTGAGACTTACCCTTAGTTCGCTCTTCACTCTGAAACAGGTCCTCTGGGGCAAGGCAAATCTGGTTTGAATTAGCACTGCTACATTGTAGTGCGTGGCCTAGGCCTGTGGCACACCCTTGGTTTTGATTCTAACTTTCTTTTGCTATAAACAGCCATTGTGATGCTGAATTCATCCTTGGTGATGAGCCCATGGGGGAGAGAGCTCTGGTGCCCACTCAGCAGACCTTTGTGCTTAGTCTGTGCTCTGAAAAGTCTTCCTTCTCTGCCCTGGATATTCAAAGTCGTTTGCCTGAGATGCTCAGGGTGTTACATGTAGAGTGAGATGTTCCTTAAACTTATTTAAATTGAGATGGATGTGTAAAAGTTAGAGTACAGCTGAGACTTTTTTATGCGTGTGTGCAAGAATGACACTGTGTTTGTTATGGGGGAGGTTTGTACAAATCAAGTAAATATATATACAAATTAAACAAGAAAATCCTCTTTTTATAAAACCTCTGATATTTGTTAGAGACATGATATTTGAAATTCAAAATATATATGCAATTTAAGCACACTGAAAATATAGATTGAGTGGCTTCTATGAGACACAAACCTTTGCAAATGTTACGGAATGTTACTACAATGGAAATTTAGCAAGCCAAAAAGTCTGTCAGCTGGTAGACTGGTGAACTGCTGTTTTGTCAATTCATGTTCATCCAGTAGGCCTCAGATCAACTCTCCTGGTCCCTTTCTCTTCTGGCCTGGCGATGGGCAGGGACTTTGCTGTACGCCAGAGCCATGGCCTGCTAGGGAGACATTATGTAGCCCATTTCTTTTTTGGACTTTGGGGTAATAGAATGCAAGATTGATTTCCCCTTATCCACATTTAGGGTGACATAAAATCTACAAAATGATGAGAAAATACTTTTGTCGTAGTTACTTTTCTAGTGCTGTAAAGAGATACCATGATCAAAGATACTTATGAAAAAAAGTCATTTAGCTGGGGACTTATTTACTGTTCCAGAGAATGAATCCATGATGGCAGGGAACATGGCAGCAGGCAGACAGGCATGGCGTGGGAGCAGTAGCTAAAAGCTTACATCTGATCCACAATCAGGAGGCAGAGAGGGAGGAAAGGAGGGGTTGGGGAAGAGACTGGGTTTGGTATGGACTTTTGAAGCCTCAAATTCCCCCCTCCCCCAGTGACACACCTCTTCCAACAAGGCCACACCTCACAAATCTTTCCTCAACAGTCCTCTTTGGGTTCCATTCTCATTCAAGCCACCACACGTTTTAACTCACATAAAACTGGCGTATTCCATGCTGACTCCAGAAACATGTCTATTGCAACTCCTTTCTTCACTTCTGACTGGACAGCCAGAGAGGTCACTGTGGGGAGGAAGCCCAACTGCTAGGTTTGCTGAAGGCAGTGTTCATTTCCTGCTGCTCATGATCTCATGGCCTCGGAAGCTTGATTATATTACTTTTCCTCTTTAGAATTGTTTGTCCACTCGAAAAATGGGAGTCCTTATGTCTACTCACCAAGTCGTGGCAAAGGAGTTTCTTTTTTTTTTTGGCTTCCATTTCTATTCTTCTCCTCTTGACCAGCGTCCTCAGGATGTGGGATTCTGTCTTATGGGACCATCGATGAAGGAGGCTCGCTTGACTTTCCTAGCCTGGTCCCTTTCCAGGGTGGCTTGCTTCCTTGCCCAACTGACAACAGTCCTCTTACATGTTATACAGGCAGACAAGGGTCTGTGGCACCAAGGGGACTGATGCCACTGCTTTGGGAACACTGAGTATGAGGGCAAAGGGGGTGTAGAAGGCCAGCTATGGGGGACCAAGGAAATCCGGGAAGGTGGGCGTTTGTCAGAGAGACTAGTCAACTATACTGGACACTGGAGAAAGACTACTCTAAGGGGGATTCTGACTATCACAGATGCCCACAGAGCCTGTTTCTTTTCTTTGCCATAGAGACTGGCACTGGGAAGACAGAAGAGTGGAATACCCAGCTAGAAACCACAGAAAGCCAGGCGGGTGCTGAAGAGCAAGGTAAGTGAACCATGTTTCCATAACGCTGAACTTAAAGTGGCCTAACGGGGTGATGAAAACCAGAGACAAAGTGCTCTGGCACCAACTGCAGGCACTGTAAAGTAAGAAGGACTGGAGTCCTTATTCCTGAGCCTTGGTGACTGGTCCTTTGTGCTGGTCAAGCAGGATCCTAAGGAGGGTTACTGTCATTCAGGGGCTCTCAAGCTCCTGGGATTGAGCAGTGTTGCTCTCCCTGCAGGACATTGGGCAACACAGGCACCTCATCGAGGAGTTCCTTGAGGTCTCTTTTTGTGGAACCATATATATACTTGGTGGGACATCTCAATGCCCTCATGGTCAATTGCATCCTGCTTTCCTGGCTGCATTCAATGCTCATACCTCTTTTATCTTCTGCCAGATAGTTGAGAGATGCTTCTCTCCTGGTGAGAAGCAAAGACGGGGCCTCCAGCTTGAGCAAATTGTCTGAAGCATATCAACTCCCACTTGCTTGCTGTCCCTGACATGACATTCTGTGTTTCTGCTCCCTTTCTGGAAAGTCACTGTCATGTGTACTGTGGAGTCCTGCTGTCAGGTGTCTGTCACTCACCACCCCCCCCCCCATCTCGGTTGCATTACTGTGAGCTCAGCTGTGTGTGCTCTGGCCAGTGAGCTACAAGTGGGTAGGAGATGAGAGCGAAGAGCCTGCGTTTTCCAGAACGAGGCTCTTGATGCCGTAGGCAGAGATGGCTCAGGGGATGTTTGTAGGGAGAACCTGATGACTCCATTTGGTTCCCTGATGAATGCACTGTGCACAAATTAGTACTAACTATGGTGCCTGGGCTGTGACGAATGTTGCTGCAGACTGCTCTATCTATTTCTCCTTCTGACCCTGTCTTTTTTTTTTTTCTGTAAAACTTTCCACTCTTACAGGCTACTCTATCAAATGAGTCACAGGAAAGTTGACTGCAATGAGGATTGTGTGGAAAGAGCATAGCTGTGTCTGGCATAGTTGTGACTGATTTTTACTGAGCAGTTACGTGCCACTGTCCTAAATACTATTCACCCTGAGTTCATTTAGTGCTCACAACAACCACATGAAGGATGGCTGGTTCCCATGAGGAGACAGGCAGAGTCCAATGTCGGGAGTTATCAGGATGCTTGAAGAGTATTTGTGATATTTTGATAGCATCCATATATGAATGAGATGAAAATGACTTGGGCCTGGCTGAGGTAGAAGTGGCATTAATTAAACCAAAGAGGAAAAACAAAACAAAACCCAACAGAAAAAAGAAAAGAGCTGTGGCTATCTCCTGCCTCTTACCACTCTTATCTGCAAAGTAGAGAAATGTAAATGTTATCTTTGTGTCAGGAAGTGGCCCTGACTGGACCAGCAACCCCCAGACCTGGCTCCAGCCACATCCTGAGCTCCCCTCTTTCTTCTCAGAATTCTGTTTGCATGTGGGCTGGCCCATCAGGGTTATGAGCTACCAAAAGCAGGGAAGAAAGAGTCCCCTTTGATTTTGACCCGGCAGATTATCTTGTAGGGGTCACTTGGTCACTCTGGGTCTGGGGTACCCTTGGTCTTCTCTCCTTTTCTTTCCTTTCAGTTCTTCTAGACATCTGTATCTCTATCCCATGTCCTTAGAAGAAACCCTTTCGAGAGCTCTGGTAGCTTCACATGGCTACCAGGGAAGATCTCCTACTGGCTTCTGGGTAAGCCATCTCCTAAGGCTTTAGGTCTCCTCATCTCCATTTGTGTAGCAGGGCTGACACTGGCCATTGCCAGGGTTCTGTGTCATGTGGAGATGTGACCAAGCCCACCTGTTGTCCTTGGGAAGATGAGCAGCTGTGAGGCTGGCAAGGGGAGGCACCTTTGGCCTCCTTCCTTCAGAGACAGAAAGGCAGCCAAGTTCAGGCACGCAGTTCTGTCTTCTAGGTAGGAATGGATGGGGAAGAATGGGGGCTAGCTTCTCTGGTCTTTCACTAGGACTGCTTATTACTCTCTTGGCTTTATTTTAAAAGGAGGGCGTTGACAAAAGTAAGAGCGTGTGGAAGCCTCAGCCTTGCCGAGGGTGTTTGAAGTCCTACACCGTTTTGGAAGACAAAAGACAAGAGTGCAAAGTGATGGAGCCAGGGAGGACACAGACCTAGCTGTGTGCAGAACTTGTTTCCACCGTAGGGAAGTTGGCCTGGGGTTCCTTATGTGTGGTGTGGGCATGACATGAGGACTAAATGACCTAATGGTCAGCGAAGAAAGCTCAGACTTTAGTTCTCTGGAATAAAGTGACAGCAGACAGATCAACAGGGAAAACCACATAATGAGAATGGTTTACATAGCACAAGAAGCTTTGACTCAAAGATCCAAAGACACAGGGTCAGTCATGCATTTTTTATGCACAGGTTGGATGAAGCATAGGGGATAACGTAAAAACATGGCTGGACCTATAACCCAACACTAGACTCTGCTCAGACTGTTCATTTAGATCAGCGTTTTTCAACCTGCTTGTTGTGACCCCTTTTGCGGGATCAAATGACTCTTTTACAGGGATCACATATCATATACTACATATCAAGTGTTTATATTATGATCATAACAGTAGCAAAATCACAGTTATGAAGTAGCAACAAAAATAATTTTATTGTTGGGGGTCACCACAATATGAGGAACTGTATTAAAGGATTAGGAAAGTTAAGCATCACTGGTTTAGATGTTGCAAGGCCTTTCTATGCTGTCTTATTTCCTTTCTTCCTTCCTTTCTTCTTTCCTTCCTTCCTTCCTTCCTTCCTTCCTTCCTTCCTTCCTTCCTTCCTTCCTTTCTCCCTCATTCCTTCTCTCTCTCCCACCCTCCCTCCCTGCCTCCCTTCTTTCCTGGTGTAGGCAGGATTCTTCTGTGATCAGAGTCACATGACACTATCAGACAAGGAAGTCAGAATTTTTGATCAGCCCTCACACAGAAAATCCAGGCAAAGTTCAGGTGCTGATTCTTAGGCTGTAATAGCAGCCCTGGGGAAAAGGACTCCTGGTTTCTACAATCATTTCTGAGGAAGAGGACTCTTAGTTCCTCTGACTTTATTAAAGGAATGTGTGGTGAGAGACTGGAGATCTGGAGGCAGAGAACTGCTTCCAGTACCTGTACTCAAGGAGAAACCATGATGAGGGACAGACCGGAGGTAGACAGAAACGGCTTCAGTCAATGGCATCAATTTCTGAGCCCCAGATGGAATTGCAGTACAGACCTTAACAGGAAGCAATTGACACTGAGGAAAAATCTCAGAAGGGACCACTGGTTTGTCTTCCTTTAATGCCTTCATTGAACTAGTACCCCCTTACCCTTTTCTGGTTGGTATTCTTTCCAAAACGTGCCTTACATGTCCATCTACAGCACAACTCTATTTCCTGGTGGTTTGCTTGAGTTGCCGAGTGCTTGAATCCATTCCACACACTAATTGCTGTGTGTGTTTGCGTCCGTTCCGTAAGTGTGTGCCGAGTGCTGGCTGTATGGAGACCCTATTGCTTTGAGGATGGCCCTGGAATCACAAGGAAGACAAAGGGAACCAAGTTACCTTCCACTTTCACAAATTGTTTTTGTTGGCCTTGTGAAAGAAAGTTGGTTCCCAATTGTATGTGCAGACACTTATTGCAGCGGGGAAAGTACATTCTGGTAACTTAAATACCTGACAGATGCATCTCAGTGCTAAACCACTGAGACTCCCACCTGCTGCCAACTATAACTACGCTCTTTTATCATGATAATATATTCTCTGATTCTCTGGCAAAGTTTTTTTGGCAGAAGTGTAATCAACATCTGGAAAAATTTGCTTGTGATTCTGAGACTTCAGTCATCTTGTCAATGTAGAGACTGTGATTTCCCCACCCAGTAAGAATGTGTAATTCCTGATCAGAATTTAGAACTTCAGTCACACAAGCCTACAAGTCGCACAAGTCTTTCAGTACCAGCTTACCTTGTATGGTGAACACGCACACCTAATATTGTGTTAATTGCTGACACAAGGTGTCAGGTGGTGTTGATGTGGCTGGGGAACATCTCCATTAGTGATGTAATGCAGAAGGATGGAGTTGCCCCTGGAAACAAGAGCCTAGAGCATCTAGATGACAAATGCCATAATCATGGACAGTCTTACCCTGAGGCATGGAGGATGGTTAGAGTATAATCTGATATGGGGCACTGACATACTAATTTCTGTCTGACATGGAGCACTGACATACTAATTTCTGTCTGACATGGAGCACTGACATACTGATTTCTGTATGTCTTCCTTGTTTTCTTTTTCATAATGCTGGGGATCGAACTTGGGGTCTTGTAAAATGCTAGGTCAGCATTTTACCACTGAGTTACATTGTTAGCCCTCCAATGTCTCTCTTAAACCAATGCCAGAGACAGAATAGTCATGTATTCATTCATTCAGCAAGTATTTACTTACCATCTACAATGGACTATTGCTCTTTCTACATATCTGGAATACATCAGTGGACAAAATAATTATAAGCACCATGAAACTTCCATACTTTAGTGAGAGTATACATTGATCTGGCTTAGGATGGGTTAGTTCAATATTTAGTTTACATTATAAAATGTTTAAAAACAAAAGCTAATACTCATGGAATGAGAGTCGAGTGTGGAAATACTGGGACGGCAAACTTTAAATGACGAAGGGGGTGGGAAGATAAAAGAGAGAAGGAGGGGTTTGGGGTGGGTAACCAAAACTAAGGATAAAGAAAGAAGACATATACTACTACAATATGAGATAATTAAAAATAATATTTAAGGGCCAGTGAGATTGTTCAGCAGGTAGCACTTGCCACACAGATATGTGTAGGCCTGAAAACCTGGGTTCAGTTCCCAGATCCCATGGCGGAGGGAGAGAACTGAGTCCTGAAAGTTGTCCTCTGACCTGTGACTCTGACTTTCTATTTATTTATTAATAAACAAATAAGTCTCACTTATTTATAAATAAAATAAGATTTTGAAAAAAAGTGTGATATGAGATACTATACACAGGTGGATAATACCAATCTCAGAAGCCATGGATAATCCAATGAAAATGCTGGTGTCTGAGGTGAGAAAGACCCCAAAGGGTGTCCCCCAACACAGAATGTTGCTCTTGCTTGCACATTATAAATAAATGGTAAGATCCTATTGCAGAAGGCACTATATATATTGATTGCCCCGCCAAGAGAAAAAGAAGCCAGAACTGAACTATAAGCCCCCTCTCTCCTGGATAGCATACATACATACAGAGCTTCTATGCAGGCTGTGAGAATAGAAAAGTCATTAATAGTCTTATTATCTGCAACCTCTGAAAGCTATATACCAATATGCCAGGCAAGATGGTGCAATAGTGGCATGAATGTTAGGGGGTAACCAATCATACTCTGTGATTGGATTTGAGGCCTGCTTCACAGGAGGGAATTCATATCTGGTACTTCAAACAAACCTGTTTAAAGTTCATGCCTGGGAGGTCATAGATGCTAGAATGGAACTTACCACTTTTATTTTGCTACTTTGACATGGGATCAAAATATCTTCTAAATATTTATGTTTATATCTATAGACAAATACTTCCCTTAGCCTTGGTCAGAGAAGCCTTTCTATGCAGTGAACGATGGTGAATGCAGAGAATTCAAACTCAAGGGGCTGAGAATAAGTGAGTGTTGTGTGCTCAGCCCTAAACAGGACAGCTAGACTGTTGTTTCTGAAGTTTAGGGAACATTGCAGAAGAGTGTATGGAAATATTATAAAAGCTGCATGATAGAGTGATGGGCTGGGACATAATCTCTTCTAGACATCACAATCTCAGAGCAACTTCAGAGTTACCTGTACTGGGAGTACACGACTGGCCCTGTGAACAGTCAATCAATCATGGAGAATGGAGGAGGGGCTAGTGATGGAAGCTGGAGAGGTGTAGTCATGGTCTCTAATTGTATATCCACTGGTAAGCCCACCATGAGATGGCCCTGGACAAACTCAGCGGGTCACAATGTAAAGCAAAACGATGTGATCACAGGTAAAGAGGAGCGAGAGCTGAGGGGAGTAAGAGTGATCAGAATATATTATCTTCATGTATAAACTTGTGAAAGAATACATTTTCCTTAAAGAAAAAACAATAGAAGAAGTAATTTAGGTCTCTGTGACCGAGTTGATTGCCAACTTTCAAGATGTTTCTTTGAGTATGGGAGGCCACAAATTTTACTTACGCATCTATCACTGTGACCAAATACTCCACCGGGGGCATCTTGAGGGAGAAAGGGCTTATTTTGACTCATAGTTTTAGGGGCATTTAAGTTCATCCTGATAGCAGGAATGTGTGACAGTCTTATCATGATAGGCCAGGAAGCAGAGAAAGCAGGCTGGAATCAGAGGTTAGTTTAACCTTCAAAGGCTCCTGCTGGAACCAGGGTAGGTGCCACCTCCTAAATGCTCTACAGCTTTCAAAATGGTGCCACAAGCTGGGAACCAATTGCTCACAATACAAAACAAGGAACCTGTGAAGGACATTTGCGATTCAAGCCAAAAGAACACATCAAAGGAGAAATCGAACTGTAACTAATGTTTCTGTGTGGGGAGCCACTGGAGCAGAGCCTGCTCGTGTTTATAGGAATCAGCACAAGCTTGAGCTCCGAGGCTCTCGGAATCTGAGTGGGCCATGGTTCCAGCACCAGACAGCAGTTACTAGCACCACTCCAATTTCATTCCTTCCCCTCCCTCTAGTCCCCTCTCTTTATTTATTTAATAAAATTCATTTGTTCTGTGTTTTGCACATCTAGGTCCCATTCGTTCCCCGTATCTTTGCATCTGCCCTCTGCCCCTGCGCCCACCCCAATAAAATAAAATTCAAGAGAAGAAAATTAAGACAATAAAATGAGAGAAATTTAAATAGAAGGGGAGTGGGTAAGGAATTAAAAATCTTATCATGGAAGTTCCACTGTGACCCAACAAGTGATGCTGTATACTGCTTGGTCCATACATCTCTACTTGCAAGTGTTTATTGCAAAGAGTCATTGGTCTGGTTCCAGGACCCTGGTTTCCACTACACTATCGATGCTGGGCCCCCACTAGGACTCTTCCTGGACATCGCACTGGGGCCCTGTGCTGTGGAGATCCTGCAGCTTTGGGTCTGCGGGTGGGGTGGATGTTGGTTGGTCCGTCAGATGAGAGATGGAGACAACTCTCCCATGGTCACAATTTTGGGCTGGCTCGCCTACACCTGCTCTGACCAGCTAACCATGTTGGCTCTATTGTGCTTCCCTGGCGAGGTGCTGGGCCTGCTGTCCTAAGTATTGCAGCTGGTGGGGGTCAGGAACAGCTCTCCTGCTCTTAGGACTCCAAGTCCAGCTCTCCCACCTGCTCCAGGCATTGATGTGGGGGTGGGAGGAGATGGGGGCATTTCTTTTTTTAAATATGCAATTTAAATGTTTTTTAAAGCACTAAGCAGGTAAACACACACACCACACACAACACAACACAAACACACAGACTCCATCGCCCATCTCCCACATTAGATCCAGGGGAGGCTGGATTGACAAAAGTTTTTCCTCTCTGGCGTACTTTCCCAGGTGACTTTCTTTCACCTTGCTATTTTTCTTAAATGCATTTTTAAAATAGTTGAAATTGCTGTAGCTTATTTCATAGTTTGTTCCTTTCCTTCACATTTTGTTCTGACATTTTCTTCCAAATATCAGCATTCCTATTATTGCCATCATCATCAGAAAACACACCCAATGCAGAAAAGTTGGTAATTAAGGAACACGTTTGCTATCCGGCTTGAGATGAATCACTAGCTTGGGAGAAAGTTCTTTTATATCAATTTTCTTTTTAGATCAATTTTAGATCAAAGTTCTTTTAGATCACTTTAGTTGCCAGCGAACCGCTGATAGAGGTGAGGATATCTGGTAGAAGTCATTCTGGCCGATAGCAGCCTCTACTCTGTGTCAGCAGTCCCCCTTCCCACTGCCTCGTCACCTCTGCTCTATGGTTTCCAGGCTTCATGGTGCCCTTGGTAATTCTGTTGCCAACGTTGCCACTGAAGTGAGTTACTTTCTCCGGAGAGTTCAGCACCGCACTGGGAAAAGCTCACTGCAAAATCTGCCTTCTTTGTAACTGGAGGCCTGATATGAGATCCAGGACTTGCTAAGCAGTGAGTCTGGCACAGGGGGCCTGACCAAGGTGGGACATCTGAGAAGCCAAGTTCCATCCCCCCCAGGACCGAGTGCCAGTGTTTACTGGCTTTACCTGCTCTGTCATCCACCTGGGGCCTTGTGCTTGCAAACTTGGATGCTCTGTATTCTAATCCCCTGCTCCCCATCTTTGGAGAATTTCTCTGGCCTGCTAAGGTTATATACTGAACTTCTCTCCGCTGTTTTCTTTGCCTTTTCACATCCTGGCCCTTTTGTATTTCTATATATCTGTATCTTCTAGTTACAGAAAGGAAAACTGTATGTCATAAGATGATGCAATATACAGCCACTAAATCAATTACATGTTTGGCTTTCTTTCTAAGGTCAAGGCTAGAATATAGCATTAAAATTCTTTATATAATTAGCAAATAATAGGACACATATAAAAGTCTTAGTTTTTACAAATAGGAATTAATTTATATTAAGGTGGTGGGGTCATGTGCTTTGGTTTGGGGAGCCTGGAGTTAAAATTCAAAGTTTAAAGTCTGGTTCAGGGTCAGATTATTATCTCAGCCCTTAGGTTAAAACCCACCTCTCCACCTGCTGAGTTAAAAGTCAAATTCAGTCAACAGGGTGGAAGGGATAGGGTTTCAAAGGATGTGTTTACAAAACCTTTCTCCCCAACCTAAATTTCCTGGAACAACTTGTGGTTTCATGGGAGTGATATGACTAATTTCTGGTTATGGGAATGTGGTGGTAGGGGATGTGATTCTTTCATGCCTAGACCCCTCTTTTGCTTCCTTCTACCAGCTAGCTGTAGAGGGCCCAGAGAGGGAAGAATTCCCAGTCCCTAGGGGTTAGCAGAAAGTGCTCTCCGTTCCACAGTGCTTTGTGGTGAGGAGGATTGAGCCGCTGAGACTTTGAATGCTTCCTATAAAGGTTAACAAGTAGACTAACAAAGAAGTTGCAGCTGGAGGTCCTCAATCGATGCTACTAGCTCTTTTCCTTCTGGTTCCCATGAAGCAATGCCTGAATCCTCTCCAGGAGGTTGGCAATGGGAAGAGTTTATGGGGCTTGTCTAAGCTAAGTCCTTGAACAAGCTCAGTGCATTAGACCAGGTGAGAAAGTGAAACTGTAACTTTCCCTTCCCTGGCTTCCAACTACTTTCCTGATAGCTTCTATTTCCCATTAAAAGCATCTTCTGTCCCCATTCCCGAGAGAAAGCCTAAGTTGCAATGTTCTCCACATCTCCCACAAGATGCCATATGGCCACATGGGGCAATGGAAGGAGCTTTTTCTTTATTCTGAAATTTCATTCTCAATGATTGTGTTTTAGGTAGCGGAAGGACATTACTAAAATTTTCTATTTAAAAGATCTCCCTAGCTTCTAGTTAATGACTTGGAGTAGAAATGCCAGCTGGGTAGAACTTATTGTCAGAGTTTCTGTGAGAGTCAGCCTGGACCCAGGGAAGAACACAGGAAAGGTCTGGAGAGATGTGAGGCACCCCGAGACCGAGGTTCTGACAGGACTTCATGGGTGTTCTATGAGAAAGATGTCTGATGTGGGCAGCAGGGTGGATGCGAGTGACACTACTGGAGGCCACAATGTGGCTTTGGTGCTGTTCTGAGAGTATTACGGTAGGAACCCAGAACTGACCCATTGTAAAGAGCTTATCGTGTGCTACCCTTGGTCAGGAGGCCAATCGCTGAAGTCTGAGTTTGTCCCAAACTGAGGTTGCTTTCCAAGAGAAGAAAGGTCCCTTTTCTAACCTTCACAGAGGTGCCAGGCTGGCCCTGCAGAGACTTTTGCCATGCTGAGTTTGACCCAAGGAATGCTTCTGAGTGCCAACCAGTCAGCTGACAGATTCTCCTCCCCTGGTGACAGCTGGGAAGAGGGTAAAGATCAGGTGGACCTAAGAAGGTGTATGAACGCTTTCTCCCCTACTTTGTATTCCAAATGAACTCTGGAGGAGGAATGGGAAGATAGAGAGTTCTACGTCAAGATGTCTGCTGCTCAGGAAGGTGGGCTAGGTTGAGACAGGTATGTGAAAGTCAGCATGAGGGCACTGAATAAAGCGAGAGGAGTGGGAAGGTGACTGATTCCCTGCTCAGTAGCAACAGGAAAAGAATCGTCTGTGGACAGAAGGAAAGCCAAGAACAAGCTGAGCTCTGGAAGTCCAGAGAACACTTCCTAAACGCTATGTTGTTCTTCATCTTTTTCTAGAAAAAAAAATTGAAAACCAATGAGCAACCTAGGCATATCTGTAAATCCCAACATTTAGGTAGATGAGGCAGGAGGACTGCCATGAGTTCAAGATGAGCTTGGTTTTGCTTTTTTTTTTTTGAGCTAGTGTCTTTTTTAAAAAAGTATTTATCTGTTTAATATTTTTTCTTCAGTCAATGTCTTGCTCTATGTCTTTTTTTTATGTTGGCCTTGAACTTGCAATTGTCCTTCCTCAGTCTTTTGAAGGCTAGAATTGTAAGAGTACACCACTACTTTCAACTTTTGAGTTCTTTATACTCAGTGTGCCAAACCCTTTAGAAATGTAACAGCCACCTATAGCTTGCAGGTTTCATAGAAACAGAGAAGGGTGCACTTGGCTTTCACATGTTTATCTACCCCAACTCTAAGGAGAGAGGGGCTGCATTTGCTGGGTTGCTTTGACTTGGTTTGCTTGCTGTGGAGTCTTTCTGGAGGGAACACTTGTGAGGGAGCAAGCACAAGCTCATTTTGCTCTCAGACCCAATTGCATCCTTTCCTGGCTTATGTCATGTTAGCATTGAGCTTCGTCTGGTTTCATTGGTGTGAGAACCCTGCATGGAGAAGGCTGCTTTCAGACAGAAGAGAATGAATTTAGTGAGTCCGTAGGTGTACAGTCTCTAAAGCCAGGGAAAGAGCACCATTCTGGGGGAGAGAGAGAGAGAGAGAGAGAGTCTTTAAACATTTTAATTGTTCAGGTAAGTTGTTTTAAACCACACTTAGGTAAATGGTCATGTTGTTATTATTTTTGATAGAGTATATTTCAAGAAGCTTTTCTGTTAAGCGTGATTAAATATCATTTGAATTTCATTCATTCAGGCAAAAATTTCCATCACTTTAGGCTCCCCCCCCCAGATAATTTAGCATGGAGATGCTAACTCAGGTATTCTGGCTCCTTACTTCAGGACTTTTGTTGGGACGAAAGAAGGCAAATGTTTCTTTTAAAAGTTCGAAGTGTGGAAAATGAGAGCGATTAGAAACTTTAATTGCTGTGTAAAATGCACACAATATACATAACACATACAAAATGTTACATATAAAACCCTCCTGTAAAATTGGTGGCTGAAACAATGGTTATTGTCGCACAGAAGACTTCTAGGTGTCTGCATGACTTTGAATGCTCACGCTGTTTGAGGTCTGACAGGCTTCCTCACCTGATTCTCACCGAAAGAGCTGGACTGTGAGTCTGGGAGTTCTGAACACCTTTGGATCACCTCGCTTGTGGTGGCCCTAGATCCCACACTCAGGTCAGTCCGTGAGCTTCTTTTCACGCTTCTATCTTCCAGACATGACTGTACATGATGAGGATGCAGCATGACTTGGCTGCACCCCTAGTTCTGGTGAAGAGATGGCCAAATTCTCTGAAGAATGAGGTCTGCCGCTCCATTGTCTTTATGACGAATTTATCTTGCCCTCAAACTATCAGACTGAATGTGGCTCTACATCTTCACTGAGAGAGCTTGCCATTCAAGTGCCAGCTAGGATCTGACATAACAAACTAATTTCTTTAAAAGTACAAGACTAAATTTCCTAGGCATGTTCAACCTGTGTTCAAGTAGCCCCCAATCTACTGTACTCTTCCTCTGAAGTCTCCTGAAACTGCCTAGCAACCCACTTGCTGGACTCTTAACTTTGGTGAGTTTCGTTAATGGTGACACATTGCTGCTCATAGAATGAGACTGAATTAACCGTAGATTTGTGATAGCTTGGGTGTAGGAGAGGGTCCCTCCGTGGGACTCAGCTCTGGTCTTTGTGCATCTCCAGCATGTGTCTGGTAAACGTTATCGTTTTAGACATTTAGAAAACCCAGCGACACGTGCTGTGCTGTGCTGTGGGGTCATAAAGAGAACCTGAGTCCCAAGTCTGCACCTTTCTCAAGCCTTCCTGTGCCCGGATTCCCTCTTCTGTCACTAGAGCCTTAGCTATAGGATTCTTGAGATCGCCACCTCCACAAACCCCGGGAGTCGATCACACATGACAAACTCAAATTTGAAGTGGCGGGGGGGGGGGGGGGGGGGGGGGGGGGGGGGGGGGGGGGGGGGGGGGGGAGGCGGGGAGCAGCGATTGGATTTGGGTTCTTTAAGTTAGGTTGTAAATTGCACGTCTTATGGCTTTCGTGTAGAAATGCTCACCCACAAAAGAGTTATTTTGGTAATTATCTTCAGGCCAGGGACTACTGAGAAGTGCTATTATTGGGGCTTGGGCTAGTCCTGGGGACAGCTGTGGGAGGAAGTGGGCGTGGCAATCGCTCTACTTCCTTGTTTGGAGTAAACTTGGGCGTCTGACGGCTGAGGTGTTGGCTTCTCCATCTCCTGTGTGCTTTGGGGGAGCTTTCCAATCTGCCAGAGAAAACACACTAGAAAAAGCACGAACGTCAATCCCTGCCATTCCCTCGGGGTCCCCCAACCTCCCCCAGCCTCCAGAGAGCAAAGCGCGAAGGGGCGCGGCAGCCCGGACCAGCCCACAGCCACGCGCAGCCTCGCAGCCTAGCCAGTCCCCTGCCGTCGCAGCTGCAGCCGGTTGGAGATGGGGCAGTGGCGGGGGCGCAGGGGCTGCACAGGGAGCCTTTGTTGTTAGCTCCCAGGTTTAGGTGCGTGCAGCCGCCGCGAGCAACTCGTAGCCAGCGTGGGTCTGCAGTGACAGTGCAGTGAAGGCTGGGCGCCGGCTCGAGCTGGGACCCCGGAGGCACGAGCCATGACGGACGCCAGCCAAAAGAAGGAGGGCTTCAAGAAATGTAGGAGCGCCACTTTCAGCATCGATGGGTACAGCTTCACCATCGGTGAGAACTTTGCACCCGGGCCGTCCTTGGCGTCCTCGCACACCCTCCGGTGGCGGTGGCCAGTTCTAAGCGGGGAGGGGGTGGGCATGGGAATCTGGGTCGGAGGGTGCTGACTGGAGGGAGCCCCAGGGAATCTGACTTGTCTGGGGAAGTCCAGTTCGGGCTGTCCCTGCTACTCCATCGCTCTAGCTGGCATCCTGGAGTCAGTTTTCAATTACACCTCTCTGAATGGCCCTTTCCACGCTGGGATTTGGGTGACAAGGTGTAGAAGAGGATGGATAGAGATGGATGGAGATGGAGATAAGAACGAGGAGGAAGAGGAGTCAGAAAGGACTGAGAAGGAAGTGGGCAGACACAAAGAGTAACAGATATCTAGGCATAGACTACCAAGTCAAAAGTTCAGGGACCGAGATATGAGGACAAAAGACTAACAGGAGGGAAGGAGAGAGCCCTAGAGAGTCCTGGAGAAAGGTCCTTTTAGAGTCCTGAACTCGCAGTGGCTGGTTGCAGGCAGACAGGCAGGAAGGGATGATACCCATTGTGGCTGGAATGTTTCAGAGAAGAAAAAAACAAAAACAAAATCTGGGGTGTCCCGGAGCTGTGTGTTGGGAGTTCCAAACGATTTGTTTTTCTCCTGCTCCAAAATATTCACCAAGAGGGGAGAGACAGAGGGGCTGAGAGTATCCTCAGGTTGCTGACCACCGTATTCACTCACTGGAGGCCAGCATTTGAAAAGGCCTGGCCTCCAGTTTTACTCCGAGTTTCTGCTGTTTTGAAACAGCTTTTCAAGGCCTGGCATCTTTATCCTCTTGGAAGCTGGGCCCACCTGGGAGGTGGAGATAGCCATGGGTCAGCTTCCTTTAGGAATGTTAGCTTTGGCTGGCAGAGGTGGGTACCCAGATGCTCCTCTCAGGTTCTTTTTAAAGCTGTCACTCAAGCGACCACGACCCTCAACCCCATCTTCCTCCAACAACATCTTTGAGAATGAGGGCATATGCTATTTTGTTTTGGGCTCCACCTGCTTGGGGTTATAGCAGGAAAGTGCTGGTGCCAGGAAGAGACCAGTGATGAGGAACTTGACTCTGGGTCACTTGCACTCCCCATGAAGTGCTCCAGAGTTAGTGGAGCAGAACAAGCTTGTGTTCCTCCCCAGATACACCATATCACACCTGTCACACTTTCCTGAGTTGTGTCTGTGGCCAGGACTGCCGTTGTTTCCCCAAGTGGGCATAGGGAAGTCATGCCTGTCTTTCGGAAACTCATTCTCTTGTTGCCTCCTCCACTTTCCATCCCCAGGGAGCAACACCCCCTGCTCCAGACCCAGGAGCTCAGCTCCAGAGCTTGCCAGCCTAGAATGGCTGGCTGGTGGGAGCCTGTGGGTAGTCCTGGGGCACTGTAAACTCCCAGACGCTGCTTATTTGCTTTTCGCTCTCTTAGAGGTGATGTTCTATGCCCAGGGAAGGGTCTTAGAAGTGAATGAAAAGTTTCCAAGGTCAAAATTGTCTCATTTAAAGGTCACATAAATTTCAGTTTTCTTGACTCCAGTAGAAAAACTTTCCAAAGTAAGTTTTAAATTCTACCAGGTAGTTCCCATCCTTATCCTCCATACAGCCGTATCTCACTAAGATGTAGGGTCTTACAATGATCCTCCTCCACCTAACTTCTTCCATTAAGGGAAGTTCTGCTAGCCTAGCAGAACCCTATAGGATCTGGTGGTCAGGAAGTCCCCAACGTGAACTGGCCTCTGTGAGATGCGAGCTACAAACTTCACTCATAGTTGCTGGGCTTTCTAGTCTTCTCATCCTGCTATCTGTCATCCCCCATCAATAAATGTCTATTGAATTTTACTGTTTTGCATGATGTGATTTAGCACAGTGTCTGCCACATGACAAAAACTCAATAAGCAGTAATTGTTGCACTTATTCAAGATATTAAGCTAATATATGAGTAGTTTATGAAGACAGACAGACTTTGGATCTTTATTCAGGGATTTTACACTTCTGGTTATATGCTGTGTCTGCAGAAACATGTTATAAAGTAAAAATTAGTAAGTGTCATAAAAAACATTTGGATTTTTAGGCCAATCTAGACATTTTAGAAGATGCAGATATTCAAAAAGGAAAAAAGAAATTCACTTATTATATCATTCACCGATAAATGTTAATATTCCTTGTTTATACTTTCCAATACATTTTTTTTACAGAGACACATTTTAGCATAGTGTTTGGAGATCTCGTATTTAATAATATCTTATTAGCTTTGCTTCCTGGTCTATGAGAACTGTCCCCTAACCATCACCTACTGTGAGTTCCTTAAGCTCTCACTTTTCATCCTTATGGGTGATGATAAAAACAAAACCCTTGAGGAGACTGAGGGATATTTTCCCTTATTATAAGATCTGTTTAAACATGAGTGTCTTCAAGGTGATAGTTACAGTTTGTAATAAATCAACACTCTCCTCTGCCGAGTGAGCATTAACGGTAATGAATCCACAAGTACTTTTTAAGATTAAGCTTCTTGAAGTGCAATTTCTTGTTCAAAGTATGCCCATTTTTAGTTTAGGGATTTTAAAATGTTTTGCTAAACCATGGTCTGGAAAGAGTTACTACTACTTTATACTCCCATTATTAGTGTATCAAAGTTCTTCCATGCTCTCATGAATGCTGGACACGATGGCCTACTTAAAAAGGGTTCTAGTTTGAGAGGTGGAATGTGGCATCTAAATTCAACAAGTTTCACTATTTTGTAAAATTGCTTTCTCATTTTCCTTGACTGTTTTACCTTGGGGAAGTCATCACTTATTAATTTAAAAACCTATTGATTTATGTAGTACATATTAATTTTACACACAATATTATCATTATATGCTGGTTACTTTGATATACCATATGCTAATCATATAACAACTATAGCTGATATTAACTAATATACATTATATTCATAGATACATTACATATGTGTGTATGTATTATGTATGTATGTGTTATGATATATGTTTGAAAGCCTTTCAAGTGAATTTTGTCATCTATGTTGCATGTATTTTTTGCAAGCAAGACCCTTTTCTTTGCAGCATCAATGTATGTCAGTCAGAGTCTGTGCTGAAAATCCTGCAGACTCACCTTGTGCTTCAGCAGGATGGACCAGGGTGCCCCCCCCATATCACATAACAGAGAATCCAGAGGAGGTCTTGGTGTCTTCAGATCACTCTTTCTCTTGGGCATCTGACCTTCTGTCATAGGAACCACTTCTTCCTCTAGTCTATTAGTTTGTAAAAAATTTGGGTCAAAAGATTGTGCTAAAGGAATTTAAATGGCCCCGAAGATTCAAAATATTCTTCTGGGAAGGCATATGGGGATAAGGGAATTTGGGGGTCAAGGTAGTTGAGAGACAGGAGCTGTGACAATGTTGTAAATGCCCCCTCATCCTCAGCAGATCCATGTCCTTTCTCTGGGGAGGGCATACTTCCCTCCTGGTTCTCACTGGGCCTATGACTCTCTCAGGAGAGAAATGCCCCAGGGGAATGTGGACAGACATAGCATTTTAGAAGTGTAACTGCTTGGGGAGTGTATAGTGTCCTGGTTAGTTTTTTGTCAACTTGATAGAAGCTAGTCATTGAGAAGAGAGAACCACTATTGAGAAAATGTCATTGGCTACAGGGCATTTTCTCATTTCATTATTGATATGGGAAGTCCAGCCCCATAGGGTGGTGTCACACCTGGGCAGGCAGGCCTGAGTGGCGTAAGGCAAGCTGAGCAAGCCACAGGAAATAAGCCAGTAATCAATGTTCCCCCAAGGCGTTTGCTTCAGTTCTGCCTCTAGGTTCCTGCTCTATTTGAATTCATGCCCTGATCGTCTAGTGACGGACTGTTACTCGGGGATGTAAGATGAAATACCTCACTTTCCAGGTGGTTTTGGTCATGGTGTTTTATCACAGCAATAGAAAACCTGACTAAGATAGTGAAGGGAGGGCCAGAGGAGTTAAACTTCTGTGGTAAGGGACAGCCCTGAAGGGTAGGGACTGGTCTTAAACACCAGTAACATTCCCATGGAGCAGCTGTGGGTTGTGGTCTAGGCTCTCCACTGGTACTTCACTCGGCATACTCCATTCCGACTCTGCAAGATGATAGGTCATATGGGCCCAGTTCTACAAAAGGAAATTTCGAGGTGAGGTGATTTTGTAGACGTCACATAGGAAGGAAATGGCAAGGTTGAGATGAAACCACCCATGTCAGGCATCTCCTACCAGGCTCGCCTCTATACACACGTACTGCCTCCCACAGTGGAGGTGGTTTCCGCCTGGCCTTGAGGCTAGCCTACCATCTTAATGAAGAGAGATCTGGGGCTTTGTTAGGTCTGCTGAACCAACTCAGATTCCAGTAAAACCAGAAAGAGCCAGGGTCTTAGGTAGTATAATCCCATACTCTCTAGAAGAAGATCATATAAAAGAATGGAGCTTGCTAGCCTGTCTGCCATTAGGTTTGTAGTCCAGTTCCTTTTTCCTGGGTTCTCAGGGTATATGGCTTTGCATTCTCTTCGATGATTTTCTCAGGGAATCATGGGAATGGGTGTGTGGTCAAAAGGGTCTGGACAAGTGGCATATGTAGAAAGCACTACCAACCTGCCTTCCACCTGTAGGACACAATTGGACCTGTGACTGAAGCCTGTGATGGACATGATTAACTTTAATTGAAGGCCACGTGCACAAGTCCGTGGGTAGTTGGCTTTGATGCTGTTCTTGGGAATGAGCATTTGAATGTGAAATGAATGGGAGCATGTGTGGGGTGGAGCAGGATCTAATTATTTGGACATATTTTTCTTGTCTTCTGGAGTCTGAGTATCTTTTGGGGTTGGTATTAAGTGGATTTATAGATCCTGACTCCTGCAATGCAAACAGATCCTTCTTCCTGTGAAAGAGCGTTGTCTGCCAAAACACAGACACACCTTTTCTTGCTAAAGCACCCAGTGTGGAGTCCTTGATCTCTTTTGATAATACCCACAGCTCATTTTTCAGATGAGGGAATGGGAGTTTCTCTTCCCATTTTCAGAAGGAACCAGCATTCCTTAGCTGCCTGTAGTGTGCGTGCGTGCGTGCGTGCGTGTGTGTGTGTGCGCGTGTGTGTGTGTGTAATACTGAGACCTCATGGGCTTTCTTCCATGCATTTTCGCGTGTCTATTGGTGCCCTCCTTGATCAGCCCATGTTTAGGCTGTCACACTGGTGGGACTTTATGGGTGTAGCTTCTGTCATCATTAGTAGACACCATCTCACAGAAAATCTCTTGCTCCTCCGGCTCTTTCAATCTTTACATCCCTTTTCAACAAGAATTCCTAAGTCTTAGGTGCAGGGATTGTGTTGTAGATTTGTCAGTCAGATCTGGACTCTACATCCCTACATTTTGATTGGCTGTGTTCTCTGTAATAGTCTATGTCTATTGCAAGAAAGAAGTTTTTGAATTATTTCTTAGCCATCTTTTTTTTCCTCTTTTGAGAACTTGCTCTTTGAATGGGCTCCCCTCTCCCCTTGAATATTCTATATATCCTGTATATATTCTGGCTAATAATCCTCAGTTGGATGTATAGCTGGCAGAGATTCTATGGACATCCTCTGCATCATACGGGACTGATAGCTTTGGCTGCACCTTTGTCACATAGGGTCTGCCCATGTCTTCTTCTAGCAGTTTCAGTGTTTCACGTTTAGGTCTTTGATCCAATTGGAGTTAGTTTTTGTGCAAGATGGTAGATATGGCTTTAAGTACATTCTCTAACATGTAGACATCCATTTTTCCCCAGCACCATTTGTTAAAGATGCTGCCTTTGCCTCAGTGTATGTTTTTGGTATTTTTGTCAAATACTAAATGGCTGAAGTTACATGTAAATATGTTTGGGCATTCAGTTTTGTTCTGTTGGTTTACATGTCTGTTTTTGTGCTTACACCAATTTTTTATTATCCTCTATGGTATACCTAAAAAAACTGGAATGGTAATTCCACCAGCATTGTTGTTTTTGCTCAGCATTGCTTTGGCTATCTCTGGTTTTTGTTTTTCCAAATGAATTTTAAGTTAGTTTTTTTCTGTTTCTGTGAAGAATGAGACAGGGATTTTGCTTGTGATTGTATTTGAATCTGTAAACACTTTTTGGTAGGATGGTCATTTTCACGGTATTAATTCTCCCAGTCCATGAGCATGAGATGTCTTTCCACTCTCTGGTCTCTCTGTCTCTTCAGAGGTTTGATGTTTTCCTTGTAGAGGTCATTTGCTTCCTTGGTTAGGTTTATTCTATTTCTAGAGATTTCATTTTCATTGTGACCATTGTGTATGGGAGTGTCTTCCATTCTTCTCATCCTAAGTGGAGAAAGGCTTGAAGTGATTCTACTGATATCAGGAATGAGACAGTGATGTCCACTTTCCTCACTCCTTTTCAATATTGTGCTCAAAGTACTAGCTGGAGCAATGAGGCAAGAAAGGGAAACTAAAGGAATACAGGTAGGGAAAGAAGAAATCAAAATAGGTTTGCAGATGATATGACACTATACGTTAGAGATCCCCCTCTGCACCCTACCTTCAAAATGCTACTGATTTTTTCACAACTTGATTTTGTATCCTGGCATACTGATGAATATGTTTGTTTCTAGAAGCTTTCTGGCCATCGAGCCATATCCTCAGTCCCCAATTGTTTCTTATTCATAATAGGAAAATATTAATAACCAGCTCTGAGTCCTCTTTGATCAGACACTCATATAAACCGCTTCTTGAAAAGTTGCCTTGATTATTGATACTGGCCTTTTCCTTCAAAAGGCATTCATCTTGGTGCCCATGGGCATTGTTCTCCTTCCCTCTCCCCGTTCTCCATATGCTGGATTCCTGGAGGGCCTCTAAGAACTTCCATGAGTAACCAGCTTTGAAGATATGCCACTTGTGATAATTTTGCAAAGTGAGACCCTATTTGCCAGCAGTGCTGAGGCCACCTATTTCGGGAGGCCAAGTGGAGAAGGAAGTAACTTTAAAGACCTGAGCTGTAGTCATAGCCCTGGCACCCTTTGCTCTTGTGGCCTCAGGCCTCTCATTAGTAATGGGGATACCGGCTACTTCTCTGTTCTGTTGCTGGGAGGTTACCACGGGACCAGCAATGAGGGAGCCAAGCACGGTCCCAGTGTCTGCTTATGGGAAGCCTTTGGTGCTGATGATAGACAAACAGTGAAGCCAGGAAGCAGGGAAGACTCGCAGACACACATGTGGCTCCTTCCCCAATGCTGCTTTCCACAGCTGTCTCCCAAGCCCCAAGCCCCAAGCCAGCTACTTATATCAAGTGCTGGTATCCAGGCCAGGGTTCTGGAGGCCTGCCTCTCCCTAGCCAAATGCTTCCAGCTGGTTCTGAGTAATTGGTGCCAGCTGCTTTGGGGAGAGCGCCTTGGCACTTCCTGGGCTGTTGGCAGGTGGGCTCTGGATTGTAACCAGAGCTTGGCCCGAGAACAAGTCCTTCCCCAAGGTGGCTTGGAGGCAGAACTGCTGGGAGATGGTTTTCACTTGGTGGAGGGCAGTCTCTATTGAACAGAGGCCCAACCCACTCAGGGCTCTGTCCATGAGAGTCAGGCCACACATGCTGCTGCTGCTGCTGAGGTTGTCTCTGACTCCTGTTTTTGTCTCTCCAACTGGCGGTGCTTCCTCTCCTCTATACACAGCAGAGTGTGACTCGGGAAGAATTCCAGAGAGGCTATTCAAGAGACAGAGGGATCCCCTGTTCTGACTATTGACCATAGCCGAGGGGAGGGCTGTGTAGAGGTAGTCAGGTTTAGTTCCCCAAGCTGAAAGCAGACAGCAGGAGGAGTGATCTGCCCAAGGTCAAATTAATAAGTGGGGGCTCAGTGCAGCTCAATGCCCCCTTCCCATCTTGCATTCTGGGTTGAAACACTGCATCGGGCCTGCTGAGTTGTGTCTCTTGTTATTCATTAGAGATCATTTGAGAATGTATTGAGGCATATATGATGGAAAAACTATTCCTTCTACACATTTAGACAATCTCGAAGTTGAATCGCTCACCTCTTAGGATAGTTAGTTTTTTTCCCTTTGTTTGCTTTTAAATTTCTTCGTCTTATTTCCTAATCTCATCGAGGAGGAATGATGCTGTCTACATGCTATGTATGACCTGCCCCCAATAAGGAGACCACTGTAAGTGCTATTTTCCTCCCTGCCCTTCTCTCCTTAGTTCATTCCAAATCTGGAAGAATTTCTGTGGGCTTCGGTGTTTGCTCTGTCATCATTGAGCAGGAGACCCTCCTAGCCCTTTGACTCTCTTGATCTCTGTGTGGCTCCCGAAGAAAGCTAGCATTGTCTTACTTCCCCTTTGGACTCAAATAGCCCAAATTAAACCAGAGGATTTAGGCAGTGGTAGGAGAGGGAATGGATTTCTATTTTAAAGTCATTAGTTTAGAATCTCCCAGAGAGCCCCCTGTGTCTAATGATTCATGATTCTTTAACATTTGAAAGTTACTTTAAAGTTTTTGAACATGCCTGTTAGTATTGAAGGGAACTCCAACATCCTGTGGAGACAGTGCTTGTAGTGATCAAGCAGGTCAGTATTGAAGGGACTCCAGCATTCTGTGGGAGACAGAGTTTGTTGTGTTCTGAGCTGAGTGTGTTCTTAACCGTCTGCAGGCCGCAGAAAAACCCAACTTTCTGTCACAGGGCATTTTCTTCCATTCTTATTTAGCACATTTATGAGGCCAACTGTTTAAGACCTTGAAAAAGTTTAAAAGATGCACATTTTAGTCCATCTGTGTAAGACCATAAGCATGGACTTAGTGACTATTTTGAGAAGCACATTTTGGGGTGACTGTGCAGTTGTTAAGCAAGATTCCATCCCATCAGGCCCTGCAATATCACAGTTAGCTCCATCTTACAGATGTGTATGTGCTGACTGGGTAAGGAAATCTGTGTCATTGTTGCCTCCTGAAATACGTGGACCCATGCCTCCTGAAATGGGGGGCAGTCCTCTCCAGGAAGAGGGTGCTTGCGGGAGGGAATAGAGAAATGGATCTCGTCCTCACAGTTGTGAAACTCAGACTATTTAAACCAGAGACCAATTAGCTACCCTAGCTTTCTCCTCCCATGTCTTTGCCTTCACCTCATCTAGTTACACTCAAGTACAGTAGATTTTCTGATCTGCCAGTCTCAACACCGCTAATGGATTTCCCCATTGCCAGAGGGATCAAGTCTACCCTCCCAGGTAGAGTTCTGCAGCTTTCCATGGTCCTTGCTTGTGTCTGGGTTCACACTGCATAGTGCCCCTCCCTGGCTGAGGTGTGAAATTACCCACTGAGCCAGTCTTTATGGGGTTCCTACTACATACATGCTATCCTGGTAGGTACCAGGGTGATAAAAAGGACCAGCCCTGACTTGGCATTTTCTGTCCACCTGTGTATTGTTGTATGATGGGAAGGTCTAGGTGCTTTGTGGGCTACAGTAGTGTGTGATGAACACATCTGTGGATCTCAGTAGACTTAACAGAGGCCCTAGGGTTAGGGAGTGGGATGATCTGTTGGGTTGGTAGCAGAGACAGCCAGGCCAAGAAGAGGTTGGGGAGGCACACAGAGGTCTGATTAAAGGTCTTATTGGTAAATATTTTTTCCAAGAGCAGTGAGAGTCAATGAACCATCTTAAGAGGAAGCAATAAGACCAATGTTGTGTTTATAAACTTATTTTCCCTATGCTCCATGGAGAATCAGTGGGTGTTTGTTGAATGGTCTTGCTATCCCATAACAGCTAGCTCTTCCCACATGTTTAGCTTTCACCTTCAAAACTGGCTTTTCCTGTATCCTTCTGAATTTTAATTCCCTCTTTGGAACAATGCTGAAGTTTTATAGGCTCCTAGCTCAGTAGGTAGTCCATTTTCCTAACTACTTAATTCTTTTCTTAACAAAATAAAGGTAGCATACTAATATCATTTGCTGTAAATGATCCGTATTAATTTTAGTAGATGAGGAAAAAAACCTTCATTATTCAGAGATAACTTCTGCTAATATCCTATCCTAGGTTCCCATGATCACAGGACTGATCCAGTGGGCACAGTTATGTCCATTTTGGGGTTTTTCTTTTTTTTGGATTTTTGAGACAGGGTTTCTCCATAGCTTTTGGTTCCTGTCCTGGAACTAGCTCTTGTAGACCAGGCTGGCCTCGAACTCACAGAGATCCACCTGCCTCTGCCTCCCAAGTGCTGGGATTAAAGGCGTGCGCCACCACTGCCCGTCTGATTTTGGGGTTCTTACAAACAATATTGTTATACACATTCATGTACAAAACTTTGGACATCTGTGTCTAGTTTCTTGGGAGAATCTATAGGAGTAGAATTGCTGGGTTGTGCAGTAAATTCACATGTAACTTTTACGAGTTGTTAAAGTGTCTGCATGATTTTGCAACCCTATCAGCAATAGCAGAGAGTTCTTGAACTAAGTTTTGTGGAACTAGTAATCAGCTGCATCTCACATGCTTGTAGGGATGGGGATGGAGTGGGTAGCAGCCATCTGCTCCTTGTCACAATCAGGCAGTGAGGCCTAGGCAGAGGGTCTTGGGGTGACTTTGAGGTGCAACTATTTTTTAGGAATCACTGAGCTAAGGAGGGTGGGAATAGGGTAGACAACAAGAAACTTGGGGATCATTCTGGGTTGGGCAGAGATTTACCATGAATAATATAATATTTTAGCATTGCAATAGCAATATAGAGAGAGACAAATACACACACACACACACACACACACACACACACACACACACACACGGGGGCATGGAGAGAGGGAAAGGAAGAGAGAGTGTATCAGAGAAAGGATGAATATATGAAAATGAAAAAAATATTTAGTTCTAACCAGGTGTGCTGTCTCACACACTCAGGAAGCAGAGGCAGCCGGATATATATGAATTCAAGGCCAGCCTGGTCTACAAAGTGAGTTGCAGGACTAACAGAGAAATCTTGTCTTGAAACAAACAAACAAGCAAACAAACAAAAAATTAGTTCTACAAGTGCTTTGGATTTCATATATGTTTGGCTCATACTCGCCCCTGCTTCTCCACCTCTTCCTAGATGCACTCACCCCTCTTCCATACTTATCCAATTGTGTGCCATTTTTTTATTTTAAAAACCCTTGAAGTCCAATTTATGCTGCCCAAATATTCTTGGATGTGCACCCTTCCACTGCAGCATGCTCAGCTTACCTACACTCTTAGCAGATGCTGTCTCTTCCTCCCCTGGCAGCTCATGTTCTGTTTGCTCCACTGCCCGGTGGGGTTGGGTGCCCAAACCCCTCTCCCTCCATGCTGGGGTTCGATCTAGAGTAGACTTGTACAAAATTTGCCACACAAGTTTATGTATAAAGCTGCCCTCCTGTGCCTGGATGTTTCCTTGTAGTTGTTTACTGCCCTTGGCTCATTCTCTTCCCACCCCCTTGTCTGCAATGATCCCTGAGCCTTGAGAGGGGGGTTGTGGTACATATGGTTCCTTTATGGAGGAACATCAGGTCTCTTATCCTTTGTACTTTGGCAAGTTTTGGGTGTCTGTGTTTGTCACTGCCTTTTGCAAATAAATGAGTGTTGGGAAATGCATTGATTTATGGGTATAACGAGAAGTGATTGGGATTTGGTTTGATACTATGTCCATTTAATAGCATACTAGTGGTGGTTTCTCTGGTAGGGCCTATGTCCTGTTTATCCATAGGTTCTTGGCCTAATATCGGTGACAGGTTTGGGGGTCACCTTGTGGAGCAGGGCTTTATTCCAATCAGAGGACAGTTGGTTATTCCTACGGTGCATGTGCCTCCAGTGGGCATGTCTTGCAAGGTCAGTCATTGTTGTAGCTGAAGAGCTCACAGCTGGGGAAGACTGCTTTTCACCTCTGGGGGCTGCATAGTGTGCACCGTCAGCACTCTAAAGGCTACCCAGCAGGGGTGAAGCTTCTGGGTTAGTGCCACCTTGACTTCTCCATGTTCCGTGACTCTAGTGTGTGGTATCTTCAACAGTCATCACATCTCACGATAATGTTCTTTGGGGTATCCAAGTGCAGTGTCAATAGCCTGTAATATTGGGAGTCTATGGGACCTTACTGGCCAACAATGATCTCTCCCATTCCTGGCAAAGGGGTTTTTTCCTTTGCAGGAAAACCCCAGGAGTTAAAATTTCATAAAGGACCAAATAATTCACTGACTTATCCATCTAATTTGCCCCAGGAAGGTTTTCTGAGGGAGCTTCTTGTTTGAGTCCTAGGCACACGTTTTCAACAAACCTTTGGCTCATTATTAGTCTCAGTTTACAGGTATGGGAGCTGAGGCTCAGGAGACTCAGTAATAGGACTGGGACTTGAAACCCTTTCTGTCTCTTCGCCTCCCCTGTAACAGTTTGCCTGTCTCGATGCAGGGCTCTGTACTGGTGCTGTGTGATAGGGTCTTGGGACTTTGTAGTACTCCTTATAGGAGAATCCATTATACATTCCGACATTGCAGTGGACTGTTTTCTGCGTTGTGCAGTCATTGGTTTGTCCTTCTTTCCAGTATGTTAGAGGCATATTACTTTTTCTTTAACAGAAACTGTCTAAATGTGCCATGGACATGCAATATAAAATGTATTAGTTAAATATCTTGAGGCTTTACTGTATTGTGGCTTCACTAAATGTCCTCTGCTTCTCACCTCCTGGTCTCTGTTGATTAAGGGTGCTTTGACTGATGGCTGGAACTTGGCATCTCTGCTCACTGACAGTTTGAGCTCTACAGAGTGCAAGGCTGGGGGCCCTTGGAGTTCCATGGCTGGGCTGTTTTCAGAGCTGGATGTGTGATGAGGGGAAACTTGTGGTAATTACTGAGCAGATGCCCTTAATGAGGTCTCTGCTGGATTTCCAGCTGGCTTCAAGAACTCTGCACTGGGACAGGAATACCGAAGTCACTGGGTGATTCTGTGACGTCATATCCTCTCCTGTTGTCATAGCAGCTATAATCATCTTACTGAAAGAGTCCCTCGGGGTGCTGGCAGGCCACATCTTTTTTTCCACTTATGGGAACCACAGTGCTTTCTTCCACAGTGAGGAGAGAGCCAGTCGCCTGAGCTCTTTAAAAGGAGCTTAATTTCAGTGCGTCGTTACAACTACTCTCATTGTCTTAACAGTGATTATGTTGCTGCACTTGATTAAAGAAAAACATTACAAAGATTGGCAGGGAAGATACAAGATCCTGACCAGAACATTAGAATGTGATATTTTGTTAAACGTCTTCCTGAACAAAAATGTTTTTAATGAACACAAACATTCTTTGTTATTTTTTTCAAATGTGCTATCATTACTATGCTATTGTTTGCTTTTATCTCCACACACAATGTGTGATTAGTATTTTTTCATATAGTGTTCCAAGAGTTGCTAAGGTGTGATGGTTCATGTAGATTCTGTACCATTGGGTGTTTAAATCCCTTCTGCTTTCCAAATGTTGCCAACACATCATGGTCTCCTCATCCTTATGACTTCTTTTTGTCTTCCGATAAATTCCTAGAAAAAAAAAACCACACCATTGCTGTGTGGTTGGAGTTGAATCTATGTTATCAAGTTACTATGTATAGGGTACATTTCCTTTGAATTACACATTTTATGCCATCTGCCTCTCCAGCGTTGTACCATTTTGTAATTACCCATAGAAGGTGTTTTTTACTATTTATGTTATATATGTTGGATTTCAAGTTTTAAAAGTTAACGATGAAATAACTGCTAAGTTTGTGACTTAAACCTATTTTCCCAATGTATCAATGGATGGTTTGTACTTCCTTGATAAATAGTAAAATTTCTTTTTCTTAAGTTTTTTCTTTTTTTATTGTTTTTGCTTATTATTTGAGAATTTCATACAATATATTTTGTTCTTATTCATTCCTTCCCCCAACTGCTCCTAGATCCTCCCCCATTTTCCTACCTTCCCATCTTCATGTTCTCTCTTTCAAAAAAAAAAAAAAAAAGGAAAGAAAAGAATACAACAACCAAAGAACAGCAAACCACTCCCATGCCCCAAAACACATTCCAATCTGTGTTGTCCAGCTACTCCTGGGCATGAGACCTGCACTTGAGTGTGGTTGATCTACCGAGTGACACTCTGTTGACAAACACTGATTTCCCCACTCCCAACAGGCATCAGTTTTGAATCACTCTTGGCGGGAGCAGAACTCTGTACTCACATCTCCTCCATCCTGCGATTCTGTTCAGCTGGAGCTCGTGCAGGTCTGCATTGCTGCCGCAGTCCCCTGGGTCGTTATGTGCATCTGCTCTCTTGTGGCTGGTCAACAATGTTTCTTTGAAGTTAGTTAACACTTCTGGCCCTGTAATCTTTCCTCCTCCTCTTCTGCATTGATTCTGAACCTTGAGGGGATCAATTAGTTTCTTTGAATATATATTTTTATTAGTTCTTTAAAAATTTTATACATGGGGGTGGAGAGATGGCTTAGCAGTTAAGAGCACTGACTGCTCTTCCAGAGGACCCAGGATCAACTTCAAGCACCTATATGGCAGCTCAAAACTATCTGTAACTTGAGTTTCAGGATACCTGAAACTTCCCATAGCAAACACTAATGCTTATTAATTTTTTGTATACGTTTTGATCATTTTTAACCCTCTCTGAAATCCTCCCAGATCTATATTTCCTTTCCTGCTCATCCAGCTCTGTGTCATTTAAAAAATTATTTTAAACTATGATCAAGTACAACTTGTGTTGTCAACATAGTCTTTGTATGTGTGGCTATTCCGTGCAGAGTGGTTGACTTCCCAGGGACTATACTCGTAGGGAAAATTTTTCTTTTTTTTTATTGCTTTATAAATAATACCATTCAAAATTTTCACTTCCTCCCCTCCCCGCATTTCCCTCCTGCCCCCGCCCTCCCTCTCCCCTCTCCCTTTCCGGTCCTAAGAGAGGGCAGGGTACCCTGCCCTGTGGGAAGTTCAAGGCCCTCCCCCCTCCATCCAGGCTTAGAAAGGTGTATATGAGCAGGGAAAATTTTTCTACCTTTCCCGGCAGCAATTGGTTTCCAATAGCTCCATGGCTGGGGGGTGAGATTTCACTCCCACCTCCCCTCTCCATGCTGAGATTTGACCTGGCTTGGACTTGCACATGTGCTGTGCATGCTGTCACAAACATGATGAACTCACGCATGCAGTTGCCCTGCTCTGTCCAGAAGATGCTGTTTCGTTGGGGTCATCGCTACCTCTGGTTCTTACCGTCTTTCCACCCTGTCTTCCCCAGTGACCTTCCAGCTTTTGGAAGAGAGGGTGTAATAAGTATGTTCCCTATGGGGATGTGCTTTCTGTAGCCTTTTATCCTCTGTACCTTGGCCAGTTGTGGGTCTGTGTGCTAATCCCCAATCTACTGCAAATAGATGCTTCTCCGAAGAGAGTTGAGTTGCACTAATCTATGGGTATAACAATGAGTCATTGGGAGTTGGCTACTTGAGAGTTAACAAATAGTTCTGTTAATTTTGTGATGTTGAACCTGTTTTCCCATCTTTTGTATTTCTTTTAGAAATGGTACACATCTTTTGTTTTACTTTAGCTGTTTTTATCCTTTGAGACGGTTTTGCTGTGAGCCGCAGGCTATCCTCAGCCTCATAAAGTCCTGGCTCAGTGTCTCAAATGCTGGGGTTGCAGGCTTGTGCCACTGAAGCTAATAAATAGTATATTTTGCTCTTAGTAGGTTTTAAATCAGGTGTCTTCTTCTGATTTACATAAACATCTTGTTGGATGTGTTTGTGTGTGTGTGTGTGTTTAAGAGAGAGAGAGATGGGGTCTTGCTACCACATACATGTGCACACACGTGCACACTTACAAACACATGTAGAGACATTATATACATACAAAAGAAAATACATATTAGCATTTTCTTCAAGTACTTGAATTTTTATGTTGAAATCTTTAAGATAAACTTATCTTGTAATGAGCTGCAGATTAAATTTGTTCACCCCAATTTATTTCTCATTTTCTGCACTGCTTTAAAGCACTGACTTGATAATAAAGCTGCACCCAGACATACAGACACTTGCCTGTGAGCTCCCTTTGAAGGCCTGTTCTGTTCGGTGGAAGGAGGGGACTGACTTCTTCAAGTTCTTCTTTGACTTTTACACATGCACCATGCCACTTATTTCCAGAAGAAAGACACCACTCTCATTTCAGAAGCTGAGAGACCCACTAAGCAGAAGTGGAGGTAGAGCTCAGAGCTCTTCTGGAAATTTAATTTAAAAAATTAAAAAATAATTGAGATGTACGCATCAGGTATAAAATATATTATATATTGTAACTCTTAAAACTTCACAATATGTGTCTATTTTCTCATGGATATGCCAGTTTTTAACATTGGCAATTGTAAGTATCAATTCATGGTTCAAGGTGACCTATAGTAGAAGTTGGAATAATGCTAGTTTCAATTGTTTTTGTCTTTTGGGACAGGATTATACTGTGTAGCTCAGGCTGGCCTCAACTCTGTGACCCTCTTACTTTGGCTTCCCTGAGTGCTGAGCTGACAGATGTGAGCCACCATGCCCGATTATTATTTCAATTTTTGGAAAGTGTTCTATGATCACAGGGTGAGCAACAATGTCAATTCCTGGCTTGTAAATTCCTCCCTTCCTGGAACCGCCAATTGGCATTTTCTCAGTTATGCATAACTGATGCATGACGGGGATACAGTGGCTGCCTTACTCTTGTAATAAACACGGTTACATTTACCCATAACTGAAAGTTTTATGTTCAGTCGAACTGTTTCTAATTCACTTTACTTTATAATAAATATGACAGTTTTCACTTTAAAAATAAACTATGCTAATATATTCATTTTAGGGCTCGGTGTAAAATTTCATTTGAATAAAATGTTCTGCTGCTGGAAATGTGCTGTAGCATTGTAGATGTTGCTGAGGAGGCTAGTCCTTGAAGTCCCCTGAGATTTAACTGTACACCAAGCCTTCCTGCTGCTCTGAGCTCTACCTCCACTTCTGCTTAGTGGGTCTCTCAGCTTCTGAAATGAGAGTGGTGTCTTTCTTCTGGAAATAAGGCAACAGCAGGCATTACACGGAGATGCTGGGGACAGGTGATTTTAGACTTGAGAGATTTTTCTTTCTGACTTCTCTGGACTAGGCTGACACCGCAATTGCGGTATGAATGTGACTGATCTAGTTAACGAGTCAGTTGGCTTCTTGCTTACTGTGCAACTATAGTAGTCCCTAACCGTCCATGGGAACTATGTTCCAAGACCCCTAGTAGATGCCTGGAATAATTTCAAAGAACAACATTAATCACTAATTTATATGTAAAACAATGCCCTACAGGCTTGTCTACAGCCTGCTCATTTGGAGGCATTTTCTTAGTTGAGGTTCCCTCCTCTCAGATGATTTCAGCTTGTGTCAAGTTGACATAAAACTACCCGGCATACATGCTTTGCCACTCCAAGGCTCAGACATTAGTACAGCTGAGCATTTCGACTGTCAGAGGGGATATGTGGGAATCATCTTCAATTCTAGGCATCTACTAGGGGTCTTGGAACATGGTTGGTGCCATCCCCAGCTGGTGGTCTTGGTTCTACAAGAAAGCAGTCCAAGCAACTCAGGAGGAAAAAGCCAATAATCAGCACCCCTCCATGGCCTCTGCATCAGCCCCTGCTTCCAGATTCCTGCCCTGTTTGAGCTTCTGTCTTGACTTCCTTCAATGATGGACTATGATACAGAAGTTGCTTTGGTCATGGTGTTTCATTGCAGCAATAGTAACCCTAACTTCATACAATCACAAAGAAACCAAGTGGTATCTTAAGTCCAGCTGCAGTGCTCCTCACTGGAGCAACCCTTACCAGCTGTGGCTACAGAAGTAGCTGTGGGGTGGTGTTCTTTGTTCTTAGGTATAGTCATACTATACTTTTGTCATACTTTTGCTTAAGAAGGCTTATAATTATAGGAAGTTCTTGACTTCTGTTGATATATTTGCTTGAAACAGAGGACCAAGTATTTATCAATTAAATTTTATAAACACTTTTGTTTTTCCTTAATGTGCTTTGCAAATTACTAGCTGTTATTTTCTGGTTTATGAAACTGTGAGAGAACTCACATGATCTGTTCCTGGCTGGGGCTCTTGTCCTGTTTCTGTCATTGCTGCAACAGGAGCTGCTGTTCTTTGGAATTATTTGAATGCTCAGTGAGAAGAGTCATTCTTTGGGTATGCCAACTGGGATTAGGTTTCTCTATTGGCAGATGCTATGACTCTTCTTTCGTGACCTGGAAAACTCACCTCCCTCTTCAAGACAGTTCTATAGAGGTTACTAACTGTACTGTATCCACTGTCATAGGTTTAGCCAAGCATATGACAGATGCTTAATAAATATTTTTTAAAACTACAGTACAGAACAGCCAGACATCGTGATGATGCATGTAATCCCAGCACTTGAGAGCAGGAGACAGGAGGATCAGGACTCCAAGGTTAATCTCAAGTGCATAGCAAGTTCAAGATCAGCCTGAGCTATACAGAACTCAAGACTCAGGAAAAAAATCTATGACAAAGACTTTCTTGCCTAATATATCTTTTTCACATTGTCATATTTAATGTTATTTGAAAATAGAATTCAGTTCTCAGTTTCTGTTCTGTAGTTCCCCACTTAATATTGGCAAAATTATTGATTCAGCAGTTACTTTTATAAATTTCATTGACTAAAAATGAGTCACATGTATACTTCTCGGCCTCTTACTGGCTTAGTAGAAAGTAATAACTTTTTTACCGGTTGGTACACCTGTGTGTGTACCATGTGTAGGATATGTGTGCGCAAGGATGCGGAAGGCAGAGGTTGATGCCAGGTGTCTTCCTTTCTCACTTGCCAACTTACATTGTGAGCCAGCAGCTCTCCATGGATCTGGAGCTCACCAGGTGACTGGCTGTTGAACTCTGGAATCCACCTCTCTTCCTCTCTGAAGTGCTAGGGTTAGAGGTCAGGCTAGTTCTCCAGGCCCAGCTGGCATACTTTTACTGACAGGTTGATTAATTTTAGTCAACCTAAAAGGTAATGGGTTACATTATCAGAGTTTCATACACAGATACCATTGTAATTTGCTCATATTTACTGCACCTGCCACCATTTCTTATCTGTACCATTACATAGGACTCCCCAACCAAACAGTACCTATTGTCTTTTTATATCATATCTATGTGTGCATTTGATGATATGCAGTTAAATCTCTATGTGATGTCTATACTCTTAGATCTCTGCCTTCAACATAGTTTCTACTCTACTTTGTTGGTGGAGTCTGCCTTGTCTTTTAAATATAGAATCACATCATATACAAATAGGGATAATTTGATTTCCTTCTTTTCTATTTGCATGTCCTTCATTTCTTCCTCCAGTCTTATTGCCATGGCTAAGACTTCAAGCACTGTACCAAAGAAGAAGACACAGTCTTGACTAAAAATAAATGCTATCAGTTCCTCCCTACTTGGTTATATATAACTAATGTTAGGTATTATTATTAGCTTTTATTAATTCATCTATATTTCTTCCATTGCTAGTTTCTTCAGTACCAGAAAGAGATACTGAATTTTGTCAGAGATAATTCTTCATCTATTATAAGATGATCATGTGATTCTGCCCCCGTTTGTGACATGTTTCATTAATTGACTTGTGTGTGTTGAACTTTCCCTGCATCTCTGGAATGAAAACAGGCTAGTTATGATACGTAAGCTTCTAAAAATGCTGTTGAATTTGGTTTGCAAGTATTTTGTTGAGTATTTTTGTGCATCATTTTAAAGAGAATGGCCTATATAGGCTCATATATTTGAATACTCAATCTGCAGTTGGTGGAGCTGTTTGGGAAGGATAGGTACAGATTTGTTGGAGGTGTGTCACTCTGCGCTGGCTTTAAGATTTCAAAAGCCCCTACCAGGCCCAGTTAGCTCTACTTCTTTCTCGATCTTGGGTCTGTGGAACAGATGCAAACTCCACCACCTGTCTGAGCTATGCTCTCCACTGTGATGGTCATGGAATCATCCCCTGAACGATAAGCAACTCCCCAATTAAAGGTTTCCTTTATAAGTTGCCTTGGTCATGATGTTATTTTACAGCAATGAAAAATAACTAAGGCAGCACCTGACAAGCTGATTAGATTGTCCTGAGGGCTCTTCCAGTGTGGTTGCCTTTGTAGGAGTGTACTGCTTGCTCCCCATGGCTTGCTTAGCCTGCTTTCTTATACCACTCAGCACTACCTGCTGAGGGCACACCCACTATGGGCTGAACCCTCCCACATCAATTATTAATTAAGAAAATGCCCCACAGGCTTGCACACAGGCCATCTGACCTTCTGGTGGGGCATCTTCTCAACTGAAGTTCCCTCTTCTCCAGTGACCCAAGATTATGTCAGGCTGACAAAACAGCTAGCCAGCAGTTATCCTTGTGTGTTTTAACTGCTCTTGAGTGTCTCCTATGCTGTCTTCAGCCAGCACTTGGGACTCTTTCATGGGCTCATGAGGGGGTAGAAAAGAGAAGGAATAGGGATGACTAGTTCAGTGCTATTCCTTACTGAGAAACATTCATTATTCTAACTGCATTTCAGATTCTTCCTTCCAAGGCAAGGCTGAAACTCAAATTCAAATAACTGACTTTAAACACAGCCTAATGAATTTCACTGCAGGGCAGTTCTCCCTCATTTTTTTTTTTGAGTTTTTCCATGGAGTTAAGTACCCGATTCAGCATTTTGAGGATCCAGTCAAAATATTTACTGTGCTGCCTTGAATTATTATTCTTATTCTTGGAACAAAGCAAGGAAGACATAAATATAAAGAGCTAACTTTTTGCTTTGTTTTTATTTTGAGACAGTTTAACCACATAGCCAAGGCTGTGTTTGGTAACTAGCCCAGGCAGTCCTCAATTTTAGGGTCCTTCCATTTTAGCACGTTGAGTGCTGGGATTATTGGCATGCGTCGCCACACCCGATAAGAGCTCCAGCTTTGTCTCCACTGTAACATTTCTGTGTCTCCTACACACTCACATGGGATTTCGTTTCTTCTGTCAGTACGGAGAGGCATCCTATGTCTCCATTGCTAGGAAAGCGGCTGAAGCTATGGTCAAGGTCTCAGTGAGTGGCAGAGCCTTAAATGCAGGTCTGTCTCCAAAACCCACCCCAACCCTAACCTTGCTGTTGCAGCCTGGATAAGCAAGACACACTCCTGGTTTTTGTTGTTGTTGTTTCTGTTTGTTTGTTTGTTTGCTTTTGGAGTGGGTTAGGAACATTTAGGAACTTCAAGACTGGACTGAATTTAAATTCCTGACTCAGGGTGAGCACAAAGAAGGGGCCTTCACAGTTTTAAAGCTGTGACTGGTAGACCACATGGTTAGGGGCTAGGGGACAACCTGTTCCAGGGCCTCGACTCATCCCATCATTCTAGAAGCGTTACCAGTCTGAGATTTTCTTTCCTGAAGATCCTATGCTGTTACCTTTAGTACCATCACCACTATTAAGCCTCTCTGGACCTCACTTTGCATTTCTGTAGAACAGAAAGAATAATTCCGACACCTGAGAGTGATCACGAAGAAAAAAGGAATGTGATGGAAATGCCCATGTGCTTGACTGATGCCTTGCCATCTGTGATGCCATGCTCACCTCACATGGATTTTCATTTCTTCATAGCAATCATGGATTATTTCATTCACTAAGCTTATACTTTGTTGCTTTCTCTCATTACCCATCACTCTGCCAGAGCATTTGCTCCCTTCTTCCCAGCTGTTTTCGTGGGCAGAGAGAGCACTGTGCCCTGCATAGGGCAGGTTCTCAGACATTCCTTGTGAAATGATTAATTTGTTTTTCTCTAATCCTCTTTTCTTTTCTCCCACAGCATTTGTGAATGGTGTGTGTGTGCTGTGTGAGTGTGTGTGTGTGCTGTGTGAGTGTGTATATTCTGTGCATACGATGTGTGTGTAATATGTGAGTACATATGTGTCATGACATACATGTGGAAGACAGAGGACAATCTCAGGTACTGGTCTTTGCTTTCAACCTCATTTCTGATAGTCTCTTCATTGCTGCTGAGTGCTGTGTACTCCAAGCTAGCTGGTGCACAAGCTTTTAGCGATACTCTTGCCCATCTCCCTGTAAGAGCATGGGGGTTCTAGACATATACTATCATGCCCAGGTGTATATAGGTCCTAGGGATTCAAACTCAGGTCCTTGTGCTGATGTGCCAAGTGTTTTACCCATGAGCCATCTCCCCAGTCCCATAGTCTTTTCTGTCTCTGCTAGTGGCATCACCTGTTCAGTCTTTTTCACCTCAATCAGACAATTTGTCATCTTCCTGGATTCTCCCTTTGGAGTGTTACCTCCTTCGTGGTTTCAAACCCTCTGTCTTCATAGCTGCCCACTACCTGCTTATTTTCAAGGTACAGCTCTTACCTCTCAAGGTGTCTGTCTTCTACAAATCCTAGTCTGGCTATTAATATTGCCCAGCACTGGCTTGGTCCTGATTTTACTGACACAAATGTAAAAAGACATGTTGGATAACATGGAACAGACTGGGGATTAGATTTTATTGAGGTATTGTTTTGGGGGCGTAGTGATGATCTAGTGTTGATGTTAATGACTTTAACAATTGGAGGGAAGTATTGTGGGCCCATCAGCACAACCATGTCTCTAATTTGACTTGAAATCTGTTGTAATGAGGCGAGTGGGCCATGTCCCGCTGCCTGGCTAGCTTAACTCCAGAAATAACCACACAGAAACTGTATTCATTTAAACACTGCCTGGCCCATTGGTTCTAGCCTCTTATTGGCTAACTCTCACATCTTGAGTCAACCCATTTCTAATAATCTGTATGTCACCACGAGATTGTGTCTTACCAGGAAAGATTCTAACCAGAGTCAGTCTCAGGCAGGAGTTTCATGGCGTCTCCCTCTGCCCTCCTTTCTCCCAGCATTCCATTCTGTCTACTCCGCCTACCTAAATGCTGCCCTATCAAAAGGCCAAGGCAGTTTCTTTATTCAACCAATGAAAGCAACACATTGACAGAAATCCACATGCCTTTGCTGCTTTTGTTCTTTTTGCTTGCCTTTGTCCCCCTTCTCTCCTAACGTCAGCCCAGCCCTCTGTTGAAGGAGAGGTCTCCAGATGTCCCTACACACTTATCAGGTATTTGTGACCCTACCTTCTCTGATTGCTCTGCTGGAAGTGATGTCTTTCTCTTGTGAGTACGTTTTATACCATGTGTTCTTCATTTCTGACAGCTACCCATCTGAATTCACTTTTTTCCCATCCAAATTCATTTTAAAGTTTCTCAGATATTTACTTCTCTCCCCCTCTCCCTCCTTCTCTCTTTCCCTCCTTAGGATTTCTTAGGTTGTATAAGGCAACAACTCAACTCAGCTGATTCCCCTATGAAACCTGATTTTGAGAATCACAAAACAAGAAAACCCAGAGTAGCCTCGAGGTAGCCACAGCTGGATTCAGTGAGCCAATTATATCCTCGGGTTGCCTTCTTCTCCCCACAGCCCTGTCTCTTGGCTTTATTTGCAGTTGTTTCGGTTTCATTCTTAAGCAAACCCTGTCTATGTGGTGGCTTCTGTTACACTGTCCTTAAGAGAAAGAAAAAGAAGTCCTGGACCAAGTCTTGTTGGTCTGGATTGGATTATATGCCTGTTGCTGAGCTAAACACTATGTCTAGGGGCCAGTTGGTTGCACTGACTAGCCAAGTAGAGGGCAGGTGTCTACCCCTGGAGCAGAAGGGTAGAGCCAGCTTCCCTTAGACATCACTAGCTGAGAGAGGTTGTGTGTCAATATCTTTTACTTACTAGGCTAAGGGGCGTGAGATGGCACAAGGTCCCATGAAATGAATTCACTTTTTTGCTTCTTTCCAGCCAGCCTCACCCCAGGAATGATGTGCTCTTTTTTGCTGTGCCAACAGCCTTAAAACTATTGCTACTGTTAATTTTACATATCTGAGTGGGATCCACTCTAAACTGGATTACTGCCCTTGTTTCTTGGCACAACCACTCCTGATCTCAAGGGAACTGTAATTCGGTTTAAAGAATAATAGGGGACATTGTAGTGTGAAACCGTGGGAACAGACAAGCATCTGTTGGGTGCTTTGGAAAAGCAAGAGAGGTGATTGAAGGAGCCTAAGCAGAACATTTGTTGTTGCCACAGACTGGCTATCTGATATCTGATGGCTCAGGAATGCGGTCACAGAGCATGGAGATTCATCAGCTGCCAAATGGCAAAGATAAAACCAACATGGGTACTGAAATCATTGGATCCATTGAGGTAATTGCCAGGCCTTTTCCTGCCATTCTTTGAGCATTGTGCACAGGCTACATGGCACCAAAGTTCTCTGAACAGATACTTACATGAGGTGTCTGAGCCCAGTGGGCACCCACTTAAGAGATTAAATTGTATAGGAGGATATCACAAGTTATCCACTAGAGTAGAGAGTGTAAAGGGATTTTTAGTCAGGTGGATGACCCTCATGACTGTTGTATAGAAACTAAGGGTTCTTGATCTAGCAGTTCTCAGTTTGGGGATATAAAGGTACTGTAGGAGGAGGGCACCATCATGGTAAAGATGTGGTCAGGCAAGAATCAACCATTGCTACAAGATTAGCATGTATGGGATTTTGATGAAAAATGCAATATTTGTGTGGCTGTACCATGCCTTGCATCTTGCAATGGAAGAAACAAAATGATAGGGATATTGTGAAATGATTCAGCAGTTATTTGATCACAAGATTAAAATTATAATAATTTATGATGGACAGATGGACATTGTGTGTTTACAGATATGAGACTTTGAGAAGAAAACAATAATGTCCATGTAGAACACTAGCTGAGTACACAAAACCCTCGTCTAACCACAAGGACATACCAGACATCTACAAAACAAGGAGCATTCTTATATACATATATATGAAATGTGTTGAGGGGCTGAATATAGAAAAAGAAAAATTGAATGTCCTAACAAAACAGGGAAAATTTCGGAAATGTTCCAGTTCTCAACCTTCCTGACACTAAAATGCAATGGTAGAGCTCAGATTGGACCTTGCCCAGAAGAGAAAGACTATAAAGAACATTAGATCATCTGGCCAAATGGGAACATGGATGGTAAGTGAGATATAGGCACTGTGTCGGTGTGAATATCTGTTCTGTGATTGACTCATTTCTTAGGAAGTATACCCAGAGGCATTGAGGGTTAAAAAACTATAATATGTATAATTTGCTATACACACACATACACACAGACAGACACACACACACAGGAGGGCAGGAAAAGAGGCAGAAAGAGTATGGGTGAGAAGAAGATGAAGTAGAGGGAGGGAAGAGTGAGATGTGGGAGGAAAGTGGAACAAAATGTTGAATGAATCTGAGTAATGTATATATGAATTTCTCCACATTATTTTTAATAGCTTTTTAAAAATAAATTTGAAATTTTTGTAAGAAGTTAAATAAAATATCAACTCCAGAGACTCGGTGTTACCAGGGTGTTGAGAGGGTGATGATGAACAGTGTGCTGATGAAGTTCCTGAGTGAGTCTCCAGCCTTGAGTGCATGATCTTTCACAGGTCTTGTGAGGTAACCACAGACGGCATGAGTTTATGAATCCATCAGCCTTGTCATGTCAAACTTCTCAATTTTCCAACATTTAATTTAAGCCTTGGTCTAAATTCCCATCCTGATGGTTGGCAGCAAATTCAAAGAGAGGCTACAGGAACCACAGCGGCACAAGGTGGCTGAGAGAGGCAAGGTGTAAGTCACGCAGAACGTGGAGCTGCCTTCTCCCTGGGCTCCGGTTCAAGTCCCCGCTTCTTTCCCACATGAAGGACTCAGGGACTCCATGTATTACAGAGTCTGATACCAGGGACTTTCTTGAAGCCACCTGTGAATACATTGCCATCTAGCATGGTGTGAGCATGAACTACTAAAGGTACCTCATGCCTATCTTTCCTCACCAGCCCCAACCTCCATCATATAATTCTTCAGAGAGTGTAAGATTTCACAAGAAATCAGAGGGGAACACAAACTCTTCATCTGGTTTCTTGTTTTCCTATAGTAAAATGGAAGAGAGGAACCAAAGAAAATGAAATACAAATTAATGTCAAAAATTAGCATGACACTTTCATGTCCCATTTATGGTTCAAGTTAGAATTTAAAATCATATTTGACTCAAAGATTTGATTCTAATCCAGAGTGGGAGTCCCTGGTCTGTGATAACATTTCCTCACTAGCTAGTTGTTATATCTAGAAATCCCAGAGCAGCCAAAGGTGAGGCATCCATCTCAGGGTCAGCACAGAACATTTGTAAACACCTAAAAAAATTACTTTAAACCTGGTGACATGTTAAAAGAAGAATCCACAAATATATGACATTGAGTTGATACTATCCAGGGAATCAGTGTTCTCTTGATGTTTCTTGTCAGGAGAATGTCAGTCTAGTTGTTCTGATTCCCATCATTCCAGATGTAACACTGACAGAGTTCTCAGGAAGGTTAGCGGAAAATCAAAATTAATGTCATTTCTTACTTTTGATCAAAGAAGCCAGCAGTGAGCAATTCTGATCATCTCTCGGTCTCTGAGGTACGAGGAAGATGAAATCTGTCCACAGAGAGAGCCCATCTAAGACAGCTCTCTGTGGACTGGCCACTGCCATCGGAAGCCATGTGGAAGGAAAGAGTAAGTCATGGTTCTTGGGCTCTGCATACTGTGTGTGGCATGTGCACTGTCGTGTCTTTGCCACAGTTCTGAAAGTAGTTGGCTACCTGAGGTCATTTTGCAAGTGGGGAAACTGAGATTCTGAGAGTTTTCCCAAGGTCACACAGCAATGAGTGCTGGAGTCGGGTTTCCTTGTTCATGAATTTATTCCTTTGCTTCTAGCTGGTTTGGGCTCTGCTGCTGTTCCTTCCTTCCCTCCCCAAGCTTGGCTCTTATTTTCACAGATTTCCTACTTGGATCCTAAATACCACTGTGGTTCTGGTGACTGGTTTTGACCCAGTCCTCAAAGTCTTGGCAGTATTTTTGGGGGGGAACAGCCCAGCAGTCAGGTAGAAGGGAGAATTTCTGGGCACTGATCCATGGCTGGGTAGAAGAAAACACACCTTGGATTTGTTGTGTGTTGATCTCGTGGTGCTACAGAGAAGTGAGCAGGCAGAACTGGGATCTGAGGGCTTCCAGGCAGGAGAGGTTGGTCAGGATGGTGTTCTCAGTCTCTGGGTCAACTAGGTCCATTTTGGTATATGACATCATAGTGTTTTGATGATGTTTGCTCAAGGGATTTTCACTGGATGGGTGAGAACAAATAAAGGCTTCCTGAAGAGAAGTGTTTCGTTTGCTTTAGCTCTTTAAACTTTCAGTACAGGGCAGTGAGCAAATCATAAAATCTTATGTGAGACTAGGAGTGAGTGTGGAAAGTTTCCTCTTCTGGGAGTTAGGGGTGTCAAAGGGTTGGGCATTTGCTCAGGGACCCCAGCTGGCAGGAAATGGAGCTACACTGGACCTAGTTGGACAATGGGTCAAGTCAATGTCTTTCCTATAGTAAAGACTTGTGGGGCCTTCACCACCGCAAGCCATGCATCCTGTGGTAATGGTGCATGGGTAACATCTAACCAAGTGCTGATTAAGGGAGAGAGAGAAGAGAGGGAGGGTGGAGAAAGTTCTGAGTCTGGGAATGGTTCCCCCAGCTCTGACACTCTCTCTCTCTCCCTGGCCAGAATACTGGAAACATGTGTCAAAACTTGTCTTTGAGGTCATGGATATGACTTAGTTGACAGAGTGTTCGCTTACCTCACATAGCTCTGGGCTTGATCCCCATTATAGCATGGTAGGTAGGGTGGTGTATACCTGCAATCCTAGTACTTGGGAGGTGCAGGCAGGAGGATCAGGAGTTCAAGGCCAGCCTCAACTTTCTACCATGTGTGTATTAACTTACTGAGGTCCACACCAGGAAATGAGACAGTGGGGATGTGGTAGGCATCTCTCTCTTGTTCTGTGTAGGGCAGATGAGATGAAAGACACACTTCCCTCAGCCCACCTTGCTCATCTGAGAGTTGAATCCTTTTGTTTCCTATTCATGGATGAAAGACTAAGACTTGAGAGGATAAGTGACTGGGGTCTAGCAGCACTGGAAGAGTTTTGACTTCTAAAGGATCCTTGAAGGGTGTGCTATCCTTGAGTAAAAATACTTGGCTTGAGGAAAAAAAAATCACAGAAGGATGGAAGCTTGTCCAAAATAGTTTCAGGAAACTGGCGGCTGTCGGGTTGCCTGAGTTTCCACATGTAGGCCAGTTCCCAAATCAAGGCCCGCTTACGCACTGCCCTGACTTTAAAAAAACATTATGAGTCCACAGAGACCTCATAGTCTTGAACTCTCCTGGCTGGCACAAGCTTTGCTGGGCCTGCAGACAGCTTGTTAACTGAGAATTCACCAGGGTTGTCACCTTCCCCTTGTCCCTCTGCACACCAGCTAGTTCCAGGTTATGCCACATGCAGGCCTCTCCTGGGCAAGCAAGGAGGGCGGTACATGGAAAATGCACTGGTGAGGGAGTCATCATAAGACCTTGCTGTTCCAATGAGGCAGGTTAATAGGGACCAGTATTATCAGGTCCAGTCTGGGCTGGTTCATCTCAGCTTTGAATTCCTAGGGAAGGCTTGGTCTTATGTTAAAATATGACTAAATCTTGAGAAAGTGGGTTTTCTTTTCACTAAATAGACACACAGTCCCTAAGAGATTAGGGGATTTATTCATGTTCTCCCAACTGTTGGGATGCAGAAACCAAATTTGAATCCAGTTATTTGGAATTGAAGTCATTATTCGCTTTAGAGACTTGCTTGACTGGCATATTGAGGCAAGGGGACATTTGGTCCTCATCTTTGGGCTATCGCTTCAATCATCTGCTACCCCTGAAACTACACAGGACTCTGTAGTTTTGAGCTTGCCTTTCTGGCTCACTGGAGGTTACCTATCTTGCCCAAGCAGGTAGATGGGATGGACAGTATGTAGCCTGCTGGACCCCTGCCCCTGGCTGCAGAGAGGGTGGGCCCCTGCCCTGGCTGCAGAGAGGGCTTCCTGGAGGGCTTCTCCCGCCTGTCTTCTGGACTCATTGTCAGGTTGTAATGAGGATATTTTTGTCAGGTTGTAATGAGGATATTTCTGTCTGCTTCCAGAGATCCACACGCAGTCAGAGAACAACAAGCAGAGTCCTGGCTGGGGTTTGGTGGGCTTGGAACAGCCCCCTCTGTTGGGTCTCCAGTCTCAGCAGGAGCCTGTGCTAGGTTTTAGCCTATGAGCAGGGTGTGAACTTGGATGGCTCTGTCTTCCTGCTGCCCAGCCACAATAGTTACTGCTCTGTAACTGCTAACAGCTGTAAGAATTACTATGATGGCCAGAGCTCATGGCAGGATTGTAGGTGCCCCTTTGAGCATTTTACAGATATCCATTCATCTTAATCTTCACAACACTTTAAAATAGGTCAGAGATGAAGAACCAAGGCACAAAGAAGTCATAGGGGTTTCCCATTGTCACACAGTAGGTGAAGAGCTGAGACTTGAACTTATGGAGTTGGTATCTGGCATACGTCAGTCTTCCCTGAGTCCCCCACTCTCCTCTGTGCATGGACCTAGTCCTAGAATGGATTTGACTAGACTCAGCCAGCCACAGCAGTTTTGGGACAATATCCAAAAACCTGTATTTTCTCATTCTTATTCCCTCTTCATTTTCTCTTTCTGTAACTTATCCAAAATCTCATATTTATTTTTTGTCTCTCTTCATCTTTGCTTATTTCTTCTGTTGGTGCACAGTAGCTGGTTATCAGTGGCAAGAGGCTTATCTGTGAGCTCGTGAGGTCAGGGACTGTGATGCCTGTGAGCCACAGCTCACACCAGCACCTTCACCACCAGCACCTGACAGGAGAGTCCAGCAGCCTCACAAAGCTCATGCACAGATTATCCTGTACATGTTTGTGGGTTAGACCATGGATGCACAGATGAACCAACGCATTTCAGCGCTGTGCCCCAGTAATCAACCTCTAAATGTCCTTTCCTGAGGGAGCTCAGGGCTGGCTGCCTTAAGAACTAAGGACAGCAGGAAGCTGAAGACATGAGTCTGGATTAAAAAAAGGAGCAACGGCATCATATATGGATTTGCAGTTCACAGGACATTTTTAGTTTTTAATAATGTCTGTGCCCAGGAGTCTGTGTGGGTGCATGTACACATGAGAGCAGAAGTAGGCACTCTTCTGTGGATCTCCTGGAGCTGGAGTTATGGGTGGTTTTAAGTCACAAGGCATGGGTTCTGGGACCAGAAGTCGGGTCCCCTGCAAGAACAGCATGTGTTTTAAACTGCTGAGTCTCTCCAGCTGTCACAGAGCATTTTTATAGACGTTCCTGTATTTAATTCTCGTGCTAACCTGATATAGGCAGAGCATAAATGTTCTACTTTATAGAAGAGGAGGAAGCTGAGGACGAGAGGGGAAGTGACTCGCCAAGATCGCTTTTCTCTGTACCTAATACCCTCCATTACCCTCAGGATGTGGACTCAGCAGTGTGAGGGAGCAGGGTAAATCACAGAGCAGCCTATAGCTAGGGCAGGCTAGGTGAGCAATAGAAGCTCTTGGTAGGACTGGCAGAGGGAAGTGGCTGCTCGTAGCAGGGACTCTGGCCTCTTGGCGAATTTCTGACATTAATTCCTGTGCTCTGGCATTAGATGAGGAACAGTCAGTGTGGCTGCTCAAACTTTTGCCACTGGACAGAAGTCACTGATGGTTCTACTGGGCCTTCACCACCAGCACCTGACAGGAGAGTCCAGACTCAGGATGCTGCAGGGATGTCCGTTACTCAGCTCCAAAGAAGTCGGCTATTCTCAGCTTACAGAGCACCCCATCAAACAGCATTCCTGTATCCCACACCAATATCAGCAACACCTTCTGGGGGACATCTGCTTGTGTCGGTCCGTGTGCTCACGCCCTCAGGGATTGGCTCCTGTGCACTGGGCCTTGTGAGGTAGTAAAATACAATGAAACCAGTGGCGGGAATCTTGTGAAATGCCTTCTGATTTCTGTTCCATCCCTTTTCCCATGTCTTCCCTCTCGTCAGACTTTTCGCATCTCTTGTCCCCTGCAGGGTTTCTCTAACCTTGGCTCTCTGACCCACCCACAGAGTGCCCACAGTGCCTAACCCAAAACAGAAGTGGTTATGTGTAAACATGCCACATCTCCCTTCTTCCCTCATGAGGAATTTCTCACCACCATCTACCCTCCCTTCCCGTCTCTGAACCAACCTTACCCAGTCCTGCACACACATGTGTGATTCTGCACAGTGCAGTAGGGGCTCACTGCCTGTTGCCCTGCTCCTCTGCTTCTGTTTCTGTTCACGGTCCCGTGTCAATGAAGTTTCTAGTATGGCGCTCAGAACAGTGAGCGTCAGTCCCCAGCTTCTGTCTGACTCCTAGGCTCTTTTCAGGGACAAGAGCAGCGTCTCTTCAGTTCAGTCCCTGGTGTCCAGAACAAAACTATGGCTTTGTCTAGTGGAAGTTCTGTGACTAAATGATAGTGGCACTGGAGACCAGCAGGATAGCGACACAGATCTCCACAGCTGTGGCTTCTTTGTTCCACAGAGCAAGCAGGTTTTCAAGGGCAGAGTTTAGTGTAAGATTTTTAATAAGCGAAGGATGTATGTGTATGTATGTTGTATAATCCTTTCTCCAGGGCCCCTGGTTTCTACTGTGTTACTGTTTTTGTTTTTTTTCCCAGTAACAGTTGTGGATTCCATGGATCAAATGCCCCTTTTACATAAGATCCTGGAAAACAGGTCCTCTCCTACAGTGCCCAAGGAATTCAAGGCAGCAGGTGTTATGCCTGTTTAGAAGGCAAGGAAGCAGGAGTCTAGAGAGATGGCTCAGGTTAGGAGCACTTGCTGCTCTTGCATAGGACCAAGGTTTGATTCTTAGCATCCCTACAGTGACACACAACCTTCTGTAACTCCAGTTCTAGAGGATCTGACACTCTCTTCTGGCCTCCATGGGCACCACATCCATGCATAGATATCATACACATGCATACATGCAGGCAAAACACATTTATGGCTCAGGAGACATCATGGAAAGGGGAGGTGGAAAGATTGTGAGACCAGAGTACCAGGAAGAGATGGCTGTACCAACGAGACTGAAACAATGTCAATATCAGCGGGCATGTTAGTATGGAAGGAGGAAAATTTCACAGAACCCCACTCCTAGACAAAGAACTAATGGGAGGAGAATGGTCCAGTGCAGAATGGTGAAACCGAAAAAATTATAATCACAAGCAACAAAAATGGACTCAGCATATTGTAAGCATACGTATGAATATATGTATGCAATAATAATAATCAAAGTAAAAGAGGCTATCAGCTTGAGAGTGGGGAGATATGTGGAGTTAGAAGGAGGGTAGCTGATAGGGGCTAAAAGGAGTGAAGAGAGTGATAAAATTCTATTCCAATTAAACATGTTAAAAAATAAAAATAAAAACAAAGTTTTCTTTTAAAAGATGAGGAAATAGGCTAAGGGCCTTCCGGGAACTCAGCAGAGGTCTTAGCAGTAGTAAGTGGTAACCCAGGGCTGCTCAAAAGGTACTCGATGGGTCAGCTGCTTCAGTATCACCTAAGTTTGAGAAAAATACAGATTCTCAGGACCGGTCACATCAAACGAGAAATAGACTCTGTAGGAGATTCTGCTGTTCAAAGACTCCGAATACAGCCCAACCATGTTCAGACTGAGGTCTCTGCACTCACAAGGCTTGGGTCATTGTGCCTCCTGTGTGCACTGCTGTCTCACTGAACACTAGGAAGGAGGTGAGGCAGGACCCCTCTGGATTACGTGGTTTCTCCTAGTAGATCCCATCCCAGTGGCTTTGAGCCTGTGAACTCATTAATGCTCCGAACAGCTTGCAAGGTGACATCAGCCACCCCGGTGCTCCTGCTAACCTCTGGGACTTCTTGTTATCAATGGGTTTCAAAGCCCTTTTGGGGGAATAGATGGCAGTGGGGAGGGTTAGACCGCCTGCTTTGGACAGATTCTTAAGAGCACACACACACACACACACACACACACACACACACAAAAGCTACTTTTCTGAGTTTATTTTTTGAATCACACACACTGGTGTGCATTTGACTCTCTGGAAGATCCACTCAGAGGGCTAGTGAGTGACAGACCTTGTGGGAAGCATGAGACTCACACTAAAGCCATCTCATGAAGTCTTTGTTGGACAGGACAGCTTTTCTGCAGAGGACTTTCCCTCTCTTACTTCCATATATGTGCTTGCATGCGTGCACACACACACAGATGCAGACATACAAACTCGCATGCACATGTACTCACACAGTCACACACATACTAATACACTCTACACTTGCTCTGCATGGACTGCTCCAATTGGTGACATTTCTAACAAAGAGAGAAAACATTTTTCTTTACCATCTGCATAGAAAATATCACTTTTTGTTTGTTTGCTTGTGATGTCAATGAAGGATGCTGTTGAGCTTTCTGGCTCCTCTTTAAAGTTGGAATGGATGACGGAGGTTTTTTGCTTCCTGTTCTCTCAGGAAGGATGGAGGGTTGTGCTGTGCCCTGTCCCTGTCATGGCTAGCTCCATTCCCTCCTCGGCCAGGAGCTGTCCATTGTATCTGATGCACTGTGTTGCTCCTTCTCCCTAGCATGGAATTCTTAGACTCATTTGCTTGTAACATGTTTTCCTCTAATGCTCATCCAAGAAAACTTCTCTGACCTCTGTCTCCATCTCTCAGGGTGGACACTCTGGGGCTGTCCTCTGCGTGTGGCCATGCATTACCACATGGTGTTGCTTTTGCCTCCCATGCCTGGGACTTCAGTGCTAGCTCAATGCTCAACACATTGCTTGTGCCACAGGGACAAAAATTTCCTTGAACTAAACTGAAGTAATTTTTTTTTACTTCAATACTCATGTGACCTAGAGCAGATATTATTGGCTCAATGCTGTAGATGAGGAACCTGAGCTCAGAGGCTATGGGGCAGGCGCTGAGGTTTGGTAGATACAAGTGAGGCAGATCACAGGTTTTTATCTCTGAAAGCATAGGCCACTGTTTCTTCTCCTCAGCCAGGCTGTCTTCAGCCTTTCCAGAACCTTTGTTTCTCCTCAGCTGCATAAATTTAATTGCGTGTCTTCGGAACCCTTAGAAAGCCATTAGTTTGGGAGAGATGAAGAAACGGTACAGAGAACAGTCGTCACGCAGACTCTCTGTCTTGGGTTTCATTCGCTGCAGGGTGTCTGCACTGGGTAGGACAGCTGGGTTCTCTGGAAGGCCTACAGGGCTGATGAATCTCCAGGGGTTTCAGTAACGGCCACTTTGGCTGTGGACAAGCGTAGAAAGGCTGTTCATAAAAGCTGCAAAAAGCTTCTAGTATAGGGATCAAGAAGGCGCCCTTGAGGGTTATGTCCTCAAAATGTTTGGGTTTTCTAGTTTTCTGGAACTAGGAATTCTTTGTGGAGCTGATCTTCATATGAGCCTCAGTAGTGAAGGCTGGTGCTCAGCCCATGGGTTGTTGCTTGTGTTAATCTCTTCACTCTCTTCAAGATACATCATCTCTCCCCAACATACCTGTGACAGCCCCAACTTCTTCCACCTCTCCAGAGTCATTTCCACTTAAAATTTGTCACTTAAATGCTGAATGGCCATTGATAGTTTTCAGTAGATTGTGCTATGTAAAGTGTGATCTAATGGACTGGAAGGGACACAGAATGGGGCCAATGTTCCGAAGCTAATATAAACTTCCAGACTAACATTGTGTTTGTTAACATAATCAAATTCATTTGTTTGTTTGTCTATATTTATATATGTAGTCTTCTATTTTCTGTACCTTGGGTTGTTGTGGTCCTCTGTATTAATCATCATCTTTAATCATCATTAATCATTGAGGCCCCACAGTGTCCCAAACATTAGAGGTTATTGCCATTGCTCTTGGTTATGTTCCACAAAGTTAATGGTGAAAAATATAACTTTCAGTTGATATAATGTTTAATTTCAATCTTCTAATAAGTTCTTTTATTATGCTTTGTGAATATGCTTTGTTTATAATCTTACACTGGTTATAATTTAAAAACCAGGCAATAGTTGGGCCGTGGGTTCAATCATCAACACTGAGAAAGAACTGTTGAGCTGCTGAGCCTGCAATACTGAATGTCAGATTTCCAGAGCTTGTTCTTCCTGCTTGACTGAAACTTTAGAAATTAAGATAGTTTATCTTAAGACCCATTTTTTTTTCTGGGGCTAGAGAGATATCTCAGCAGTTAAGAGAGAGCACTTGCTTCTCTTTCAGAGGACTTGGGTTTGATTCCTAGTACCCACATGGCAGCTCACAACAGTATATACATCCAGTCCCAGGGGTCTGATGACCTCTTTGGGCCTCTATGAGCAACAGAAATGCATGTCGTACAGAACCATACATGCAGGCAAATGCCCATGCACATAAAATAAGAATTGAAACAAGCAAACAACAAACAATAAGACAAGAGTTGACAAAGAGAAGACAAGTTGCAAAAGAGGGACATAACTGATCTGTGAAATATGTAGTTAGGTCATCACTCCCTGCAAGCCCCAGTGTGGAGGCACACATAAGAATCCAAGGCCAGACTCAGGCACATAGTGAGTGTCTTAGTTAGGATTCTATTGCTCTGAACAGACGCCATGACCAAAGCAATTCTTATAAAGGAAAATATTTCATTGGGGCTGACTTACATTTCAGAGGTTTAGTTCATTATCATCATGATAGAAAGCATAGGGCCGTGTAGACATGAGAGTCCTACATCTGGATCAGAAAGTAGAAGGAAGTGACAGGCTTGAGCTTCTGAGACCTCAAAGCCCATCCCCTAGTGACACATTTCCTCCAGCAAAGCCATACCTATTCTATAGGCCACATTTCCAAATAGTGCCACTCCCTATGTGCCAAGTAGTTAAAAACATGAGTTTGTGGCCACTCCTATTCAAACCATTGCATTAAATTTCAAACCTGTGTGGGCTATAGGAGATACTGTCTCAAAAACATACAGAAAAAAAAAACTGAACCAACCAACCAAACAACTAACCAAAGGGAAAAAAACCTCCTAGAATTTGCCTAAAATATTCATAACTGTTACGTGTCCTGACTCCACGGGGAAAGATACAATGACACTCTCTCTAAAGGCATCCCATCAGTGGGCTGCCTTTACATTATGGTTTAGTCATTCAGCACCATCTCAACTATAATGACTTCACATTGGCTGAATTGGAATGGAGGTCATGATGAAGGCAATAGCTCGTGACATTCCTGGCTCAATGCCAAGAGCAATCTTTGTAAGTAGTCAAAAGGAACTTGAGCTTTGCTTTAATAATAAGGGATAGCCACAAAAGTATACAGGCATTCAGGGTGGAAATGGAGAACACAGCAGGGGCAAGGAATTATAGATATTTAAACTAGACCTTTATTGTTCGTAGCCAGTGTGCTTTTAACTCTCCCCTGAGCTTGGCACTGTGCAGGTGGGGATGGCAGTTGAGCACACATGGAAGAATCTTGGGGCAAGATTTAGTTAGGAGACAGCTCCTGTCTCTGGGAAGAGATACATGGTAGCCAGGATAAAGACGAGAATCACCCTGATAGTGTTATCTAGAGAGGCACAGGTGGCTAGATGTCAAATTGTCAGGGCTTCATGATGGATTAGGTATGGAAGGTGAAAGCAAAGGAGTGAAGGATTGTGGGTGTCCAGGTATCTGATCAGGGAATCCCAATAGATGATGGTGCCCCTGATTTTGGTCTAAAGCTTTAGTCTATTCATACCATATTGAAAAAGGCAAATCCTGCCTTTTTAGTGGACTTCTTGTTTCTAGAAACAAATGCCTATAACACAGCAAAAAATTCCTGGGAAAATGTTGCAACAAATTCTTGGGATAATTAAGAGATACCTGAGATAGTGTAACAAATACCTGAGGTATCAGGACAACAAATTTTTGAGATAATCGAGAAATTCTTGAGACAGTATAGTTGAACACTAGAGAGAGCAACATATAGAGAGACAAGGTTGATTTTGGCTCATGGTTCTAGAGTCTTCAGTCCATACTGGTGGTTCCTTAGCTTTAGGCCTGGAGTGTCACGTATGGTATGAGTGCATGAGGGAGAAAAGTAGCTCATTGCATGGTTGGGAAGCGAAAAGAGAGCAAGAGGCCATGGTCTCACTAGCCTCTTCAAGAGCATCTCCTTGAAGTCATGAGGATCTTCCTCTAGGCTCTACCACCTCCAAATAGCACTTGCCTTTACCACACGGACCTTTGAGTGATGGTTAAGATCTGAACCATAGCACCAGCTTCAATGGTACAATGTAGAAAGTGGGGTGAGAAAAGGAATAGGGGCTTAGTCTTAGGCTGCCTGATTTGGGTTTAGATCTGGTCAGCTGTATGTGGGAATGTTGGGAGCATACCAGGTATGAGAGGTGGGGTTCAGTGGCTTGGGAACAAGGGCAGGCTGCAAGCTGAGAATCCACTACTATAGTTTAAAGAATTCTCTCTCTCTCTCTCTCTCTCTCTCTCTCTCTCTCTCTCTCTCTCTCATCTATTATCTTCTTTATCTGCATCATGCTTCACTAAAGCTCTTGACATAATCCAGCTTGATTTGTCACCATCTGGCACTGGGTCATGTGCCTTTTCAATCAGAAGGAAGAGAACGAGTCTGTTCAGAAATCTGAACCTGTGACTGAATGCCCTCATGGCATGTTACAGCTAAATCTGCACTTGTACCCAGCCTTTGGGCATGTCTAGGTAAAAGTTTTTGCAGGATTAACTAGGAAACAGAATTCTTGCAGAAGCGTTTCAGTTTCAAGGGTTTTGCTCTGTCCTGAATTGTTAAAATCGACTCAAAGCATCTGGGCATGCTCAGAGGGGCTGCGGGCATGTTGCTTCTGAGCTGTGGGTAAGAGGATGTGGCTACGGCATTATCAGTGACCACTGCTGGGTGTATTTATAGCCTCAGAGCACTGGCAGATGGCAGAGGGTTAGGAGAAAATGGACTAGACCAGGCAGTAGAGCTGACAGTAAGGGTTTCTCACAGTGCGGTTTTGAGGACCCTCTGCCGCACTGGTCGCCTGGAAAGGGAGGCTGATTTTGATTCACTATCAACTCAGGGGCCTCCACTTTTAATAGCCTCTCCCTGTGTCATTCTGCCGCACAGTTTCTCTAAAAACTGTTCCCCAAAGGCCATCATTTTAAATAAGACTGACCTCTAGTTCCAGCTCAGACAGCTGGCCTTGGGCGGGTCACCAGTTCTCCCAGAGTGTAGGACTGAGATCACTGGGCTGTGGTAGGGGCAATACTACCTAGTTTGTACATGTGTGTTTGACTCACAACTATGCGCCCCCATTTTCTAGTTTGTACATAATCTAGAAGTCTGAGAACTTATGTTGAGTATTTAAATCCTTTATTAAATGCTCTGTTATAAGTGTTTTATCACACATCTGTTTTAGGATTGGCTAAGTAATGGAAGGCACTTACTCCTTACACTTAAGTTAAAGGATTTTCAAAGACAACCTGAAATACATGCGATGTTTGCCTTACAGCTATCTTTAGAAGCTGCTCCTCACCCCCACAGAAGGTGTGACTCCACTATACTTAAGACATGATGATTGACTTATTTTTGTGCCATGGTATTTTTTTTAATCTTCAAAATTGAAGTAATGACATATTATGGGCTGTTGGGTAGATACATGAGCTCACAGTTGTAAAAGTTTAAGTGGAAAAAGTTTGGCGTTGGTTGAAGTAGAAGTGGCAATGATGGTTACTACTGTGGTGAGGTGGCCTTTCTGGGTCGATGTCCAGAAACTGGCCAGGGATGTCTTGTGTCCTTCTGCCAGAGTCACAGACATCCTGTATCTTGATTGAGTCTGGTGTTTAAGGAGGTGTCTCTCTTTCTATCATTGTCACACCATTAAGAAGATATTTCTGGTTCTAGTACAGATACTTTCCATATTGCCTTTGCTGTCTAAAGTCCTTCATTTGGCAAGCATGCCTAGGTCTCCTTTCTTGAGTTTGCAGCATTTTGTCTGTCATTCTTTCATGTTGCAATGGACTTTTAAAATCTGCATTTTCTTTGCTCTGTGTACCTAAAGAATGCAAATTTTCCTACTTTCCCAGAGCCTAGGCCAGTAACTCAGGATCTCCTTTGTGGGTGGTTGGGTACACATTGCCAACTGATGACACCTACTGAACCCCATTGCTAAGGATCATATTTATGACAGTGATTAGCAGTATATCCCTACTAGCTCAGTGCCTCATGTCTAGGTGAGAAAAAGGAGTTTCTAGTCATATATGCTGTAAAACCCTGTACCATCAGATTTGTTTATTACAGAGTACCTTGAGTTTTAATTAGATACAGTGCCTTTTCTGTGAGTTTCCTTGTGCTGGTTCCCCACAGAACACTCATTGAGAAATGGTGTCTAGTAGAAGAATCCATGAATTAGGGGGAAAGAGTAAGTACTCACAAAGATGGGGAGCAAAATGCTTACAGCCTCCCCATTTGCTGTTGTGAAAAGATGCTGCTTTGGTGTAGGACCAGCCAGGGTAAAGTGACTGGTTCTGGAATCTTAAGAGTTTTTGTGTATGGTTCTGGTGGTAAGGTCCTTGGTTCTGCAGAAAATTTTGGGACCCAGTCAAGAGCTTGCCTGTTTTCTTGTCATCTTGTACCTACTATTGTCCCAGGCTCAACAATGCATTCCCAGTAACCTGTATGCTCCCGGCTTTTTGCTTGTTACCATATGGGCACTTTTCCATGGCTCTCAGTCTCCATCAAGGAAAGCACAACACTGTCTGCTTTTTCATTTAGTTATCCATTCCACAACCGTGTGTGAAGGTACTGCTTTCATACCCATTTTTGGGTCTTTCCCTCCTACATTTCCATCACCTGTCAGAACGCAGAAGGAGCTTTGTTGACAGCAGGAGCAGGTTTAACTTTCTTCGTGTCTCATAGTAGCTTTTGTAAAAATGGTCTCCTTGGAAACCCACTTACACATAATTCCTCATCTCAAAAGGCTTTTGAGACTGAGACATGCTTCATTCTTCCTACAGTCAGCTCAGAAACTGCCATGTGTAAGTGTCCTTCCTGAGCAGGAATACTAAGAGTCTCCTCTCTTTCTCAGGTCTGCGTGACCCAGATTTTGGTTACCTCTTGCAGAAGAGAAGGTGTATTAGTCAGCTTTCTACTACTATGACAAATATCCAAGATAACTTACAAGGAGGGAAGATTTGCGGGGGCAAGAGGGAGCATAGTTTTAGGGGTTCCACTCCATAATCAAGAGGACCAATTGCACTGGGGCAACTGGCTTGGAGTGTGTGAAGTAAAACCACTCTTTTCATGTTTCGTTCCAAAAGTGGGAACTGGATACCAAGCAGAGATCTATTGATCTCTGGGCTCATGAGGAGCCCAGCCCCAGTGGATATATCTATGTCATAGCTCCTGCATCTACTGCTCGGGGAACATGGCAGAAGAGGGGCCAAATGACTGTAAGAGCCAGAATACCAGGAAGTCTGCTGTAAAACAATCTCTCTTATCAATGGACATACCAATATGGAAGGGGAATTTTTTTTTTAAATGGGATCCTACCCCTAGACAGTGAACTACAGGCAACTACTGACTGCTGGGAAAAAGAGAACTAGCCTCTCCTAGGGATGAGCTCCCTCATTGATTGTCCAGAGCAGCATGGTCAACCTTGAAACCTTTTACACAAACAATAAAAATAACCTCAGCAGGTTGTATTTATATATGTTTGTGTATTTACATACATGTGTATATGCATGCATGTATGTACCAGTAATAAAGTAAAAGAGGCTAACAATTTGAGAATGGATGGGGACATGTGAGGGGTTGGAAGAAGGGGACCTGGGAAAAGCTGGAAAGAGAAAAGAAGGGAAAATGATATAATCCTAATTCAGTTAAAAATGTATAAAAATTAAACTAAATTAAAAGTGAAGCCAAAGAATGTATCAGGGTCTCACAGTCTCCTTAGAGTCTACTTCCACCAACTTGACGATTTCCCACTAGGTCCCACCCCTTAAAGATGCCACTTCCACTCAGGACTCAGGAGTAAGCCTTCATCACATGGACCATTAGGAAATGTTCCAGACTCAAGGTGCAGTTAAAGAATATAAAACTAGGGGCTGGACATTTGCTCAGTTGCTGGCTGTGAATGTCTGTCTGACCCTTGTTCAGGTGGGTGGCAATGACTACTTCAGTGGGTAAAGGCTTTAACGTCTTGCATTTTATTCATAATGGGGGTTAATTATTTGCCACAAACTCTAAACTCTGTCTCAGTATTTTCATCTTGGGTTTGGCAGTGCTGTAGCTCTGCAGGCCCTTTAGGAGGGGAGTGTTCCTATCTGTCCTTCCCTTTGCTTTTGTGTGATCACATGCTTTCCGTACCAGACACTTATTTGGGAAAGAAGTGAATTTATCTCCTGATTGTTTTTTAGAGTTTTGCTTGTCTGTTAGCTTTCTTTTTTTGGATCTCATGATTTATGGAACAATAAATGTCATTTAATGTTGAAAAAAAAACCAAAACTATGGGTTGGAGTGATAGCTTAGCGGTTAAGAGGTCCTGAGTTCAATTCCCAGCAACCACATGGTGGCTCTCAACCACCTATTGTAGGGGTTGATGCTCTTCTAGCATAAAGGCAAACATACAGATAGAGCACTCATACATAAAGTAAATAAGTTAATAAAATTTTAAAAATGATAAAACTAGCACCAATTGGATACTAAGAACTCAATAGACTGCTTTGCACAGTGACCCTTAGATTTAGATATTTTCATATTTTCCCATTTATATGTAGTGAGATTAAAACTGGGAAAGAGGACTTTTTGTGGAAGAAACAGTATTTACATGTAGGCTTGTCTGACTTACCACTAGTTGATCCTGAGGTCTGTGTGGTGGAGAGGGAACCCTATACTCCCAGGACTGAAATGCAGTGTGAACCCTTCTGAGCCCAGCCAGATGCAGTCCCCTAGGTTGAGGAATTTGTGATTCACTGGAAACTACAGATAATCTTTAGCCATTGCCATTGGTTTTGCCCTTCTGATCCTGAAGGAATCAAAGGACTAATCTGAGCACCCCTCTTTCTCTCTGCCTTATGAGCTGTGCGTGTGCCAGTGCAGGAAGACGGTCATTCTTTGGTGGGGAGCTAACTCATAGGTGCTCATTTGTGAAAAGCTCTGTTTCTGAAGCATTTTCCGAAAAAATAAACCACCTATATGTTCATAGTACAAAGTGCTGCAATACCTGTGTGGTTCAAGCAAATGATGCCCTCCTGACTCCTATCTGTTGGGCTTCCCTGCCTTAAGATGCGTACGAGAACATCTCTGCCGGTAGTCTACTAGAACTAACTTATTGTGTCAGGTATCCCAGTGTTTTAGTTACTTTCCTCTTGCTATGACAAAACATCATGACCATGACAACTTATAAAAGAAAGTATAGAAAGTATTTAATCATGGATTTGGGTTTCAGAGGATTAGAGCCCATGACCATCAGGATAGTTGAGAGAATGAGATAGAGAAATAGAGGGAGAGGGAGAAAGAGAAGGGGGATGGGAAGGAGGGAGAAAGAACACATTAAAAGGGAATGGCATGGGCTTTTGAAATCTCAAAGCCTACCTCTAGTGGCACATCTTCTTCAACAAGCCACACTCCCTAATCCTTCTCAAACTGGAGACCAAGTGTTTAAACATATGAGCCTATGGGGGTCATTCTCATTCACAATACCATACCATAAAAGCTTAACTCTACTAGTTTCCATGCCTGCATGGCTTTGTATCTTTCAATCTGGCTCAACTTTTTTTTTTCTACAAACATTCCTTTTGTCTCATCAGCCAAATATCTCTTGTCCTCAGTTCTTTCTCTGAATAACCAATCCCTTACCTTTTTGCTCCAGTTAAGCTTGGCTAACTCCCTTCTTCTACCCAGTAGCTTTTTAAAGATTCTTCATATGCCAGTGTCTTAGTTACTTTTCAGTGTCTATGAAGAGAAGCTATAACCAAGGCAACTTATAAAAGAAAGCATTTAATTGGGGGCATGTTATGGTAATAGGAAGGCAGGCTTGACACTGGAGCACAGGCTGAGGCCTTAATCTTATCCATTGGTAGTAGGCAGAGAGAGTAAAACTGGGTCGAGCATGGGCTTTTGAAACCCCCAAGTTCACTTCCAGTGACACACCTCATCCAACAAGGCCATGTCTCTTAATCCTTCCTAGATAGTTCCAGGATGTAGGGACCAAGCATTCTAGCATATGAGCCTCTTAAAGCCATGTTCATTCAAAATACCACCTTCCACTCCCTGGTCCCTATAGGCTTGTAGTCATATCATAATGCAAAATGCACTTAATCCAACTTCAAAAGTCCCCGTAATCTTTCACAGTCTCAGCACAGTTTCAAAGTCCAAAGTTTGTTCTGAGATTCAAAGCAATCTATGTAAAATCAAAAAGCAAATTATATACTTCCAATGTATAAGGGTATAGGTCTTAGTTAGGATTACTATTGCTATGATGAAACGACATGACCAAAATCAAGTTGGGGAGGAAAGGATTTATTCAGTTTACTCTTCCATGCTGTAGTTGTTCATCAAAGGAAGTCAGAACAGGAACTCAAACAGGGCAGGAACCTGGAGGCAGGAGCTGATGCAGAGGTCATGGAGGGGTGCTGCTTATTGGCTTGCTCATGACTGGTTCAGCCTGCTTTCTTATAGAACTCAGGGTCACCTGCCCATGAATGTTACCATACATAATGGACTGGACCCTTCCCTATCAATCCCTAAATAAGACTTCAATTTTACATTCCCTGGTATTCCCTTTCTCCTCAAATTGTACATTTTGTATTTCTTTTTGCTTTCTCATTGTAGAGCTGCATGAGAGTGATTGCTAATAACCACACACACAGTTAATACTCTGTTACAGGAGGAGCAGGCTGTGTCCCGCCACCAGGCTAGCTTAACCCCTGAAATAACCACACAGAAATTGTATTAATTAAATTACTGACTGGCCCACTAGTTCTAGCCTCTTACTGACTAACTCTTACATCTTGATCTAACCCATTTTTATTAATCTGTGTTTACCACGAGGTCGTGGCTTACCGGGAAAGATTCAGCATGTCTGACTCTGGCAACTCCATGGCGGCTCTCTCTGCCTGCCTTTCTCCCAGCATTCAGTTCTCTTTTCCCAGCCTATCTAAGTTCTGCCCTATCAAAAGGCCAAGGCAGTTTCTTTATTCAACCAATGAAAGCAACACAAATACAGAAGGACCTTCTACACCAATACTCAGCTGTTTTAAAAATCTCTTCTGCCACTGAGAACAGTTAGAAAAAACTCTTCAATTTAATCTCTGGCAAATTTTGTAGAACAAGGACAAAAAGCAGCCACATTGTTTTCCAAAATATTACAAGAATAACCTCTAGCACAGTTGCTAACATTATTCCTCTCTGAAACCTCTTGAGTTGGGCCTACCAGAATGACCGGTTAAGCTCTGCTTATAGTATTCAACCATTTTTCTAATCCAAATTTCAAAGTTCACATTCCTTCAAAAACAGCAAGGTCAGGCCTGTCACGGCAATACCCCATTCCTGGTACCAGCTACTGCCTTAGTTATATTTTTATTGCTGTGTAGACACCATGACTAACACAATTTATAAAGAAAGCATTTAATTGGGGCCTTCCTTACTGTTTCAGAGGGCAAGTCCATGACCAATATGGCAATAGGTAGACAGGCAGAGCCTGGAGCAGTACCTGAGAGCTTACCTCTGACCCACAGGCAGTAGTTAGAGAGAGAAGAGACTGGTCCTGGTGTTAGGCTTTTGAAACCTCTAAGCCTATCCTGATCGACACTTCTCCTCGAAGAAGGCCACATCTCCTAACCCTTCCCAAGATAGTTCCACCAACTAAGAACCAAACATTCAAACATAGGAGATTATGGTGGCCACGCTTATCAAAACATCGCATTCAGTCATAAATATCCTTGTAGAAAGTGTCAGATCTCTGCTCAATATATTCCGAGGCCTTCTGTGTTACCTACATGGTCTTGTCCCAGCTGTCTCATTAAGCTCCACATTTTTTCTTTTATTATTATTATTTAGTTATTTTACATACCAAACCACAGTTACCCCTCAATCCTCGCTTCCTGCCCCCACCACCTCCTGTCTGCTCCCCCCATACACCCCTCCTCCATTCAGAAGTATGGCGTATCAAGTTGAGGCAGGGCCAAGTTCTTCCCCCTGCGACAAGGCTGGGCTATGCATCCCTCAACACCACATTCTATAGTTTCCTTACTGCTTAATTTTTTTTGAAAGTTTTTACCATTTCTCTTCTGCCACATCCCTGATATTCCCCCTGGGTAACTGTAAAGATTGGTTCAGGATCCCTATACATACTCAATCCATGGACATTCAAGGCCTTATTGCAAAATCATGTATTGTTTGCAAGGATCCCATGCACATCCTCTCCTAGACTCTGAGTCATCTCTAGGGTATCCAAATACTGTAAATTCCATGTGAATAGATGTTTTGCTGTACTCCTTAAAATAATGCTGTAAAAAAAGATTTCTACCTCATCAATTCAGATGTAATTTTCTGCAAACAGTTTAAATTTGGGTGATTAAACACACAGAAATGCGGGGACAGGGCAGCTCTCCTAGTCGCCCCGTTTAAAACAGTACTACCCTGTCCAGCTCCTTCGCCAGCCCTATTCCTCATCATGGGAAATAACATCATCTGATGTATTAAACATGTTTGTTTTCTGCCACAAAAGTTCTTGCTTTCACTTTTGGTTTTCAGTACTAGAGATTGAAGCTATTAGGCAAGCACTTGAGCACTGAATTATATTCTCAGCCTGTGACTTGTTATTTTTTTTAATTGATTTTATTGAGCTCTACATTTTTCTCTTCTCCCCTCCCTTCCTCTCCCCTCCCCTTCAACCCTCTACCGTGGTCCCCATGCTCCCAATTTACTCAGGAGATCTTGTCTTTTTCTACTTACCATGTAAATTAAATACATGTATGTCTCTCTTAGGGTCCTCATTGTTGTCTAGGTTCTCTGGGATTGTGATTTGTAGACTGGTTTTCTTTGCTGTATGTCTAAAAATCACTTATGAGTGAGTATATACGATAATTGTCTTTCTGGGTCTAGGTTACCTCACTTAATATGATGTTTTCTAGCTCCATCTATTTGCCTGCAAATTTCAAGATTTCATTTTTTCTGCTGTGTAGTACTCCATTGTGTAATGTACCACATTTTCCTTATCCATTCTTTGGTTGAGAGACGTTTAGGTTGTTTCCAGGTTCTGGCTATGACAAACAATGGTACTATGAACATAGCTGAGCACATGTCCTTGAGGTACGATTGAGCAATAGAAACAGAAGAAACACTGCCAAACTCTTTTTATGAGGCTACAATTACCCTGATATGCAAACAAAAATATAAAGACATTACTAAGAAAGAGAATTACAGATCAATCTCACTCATGAACACTGATGCAAAAATACTAAATAAAATACTGGCAAACTGAATCCAAGAACACATCAGAACCATCATCTACCGTGGTCAAGTCAGCTTCATCCAGAGATTCAGTAATGGGTCAACATATGAAAATCTGTCAGCATAAACCACCATATAAACAAACTAAAAAATAAAAACCACATGATCTTCTCATTAGATTCTGAAAAAGCTTTTGACAAATACAACATCCCTTCATGATAAAGGACTTAGAGAGAGAAGGGATACAAGGAACATACCTAAACCTAATAAAGGCAATATGCAGCAAGCCAACAGCCAACATCAAACTAAATGGAGAGAACCTCACAGCAATCCCACTGAAATCAGGAACAAGACAAGGTTGTCCACTCTCTCCATATCTCTTCAATATAGTTCTTGAGGTCCTAGCTAGAACAATAAAACAACAAAAGGAGATTAAGGGGATACAAATGAGAAAAGAAGAAGTCAAACTCTCACTGTTTGCTGATGATATGATAGTTTACATATGCGACCCCAAAAATTCTACTAAGGAACTTCTACAACTCATAAACACTTTCAGTGATGTAGCAGGATACAAGATTAACTCAAAAAAATCAGTAGCCCTCCTGTACACAGATGATAAATGGGCTGAGAAAGAAATCAGAGAAACATCACCCTTCATGATAGCATCAAATAGCATAAAATATATTGGAATAACTCTAACCAAACAAGTGGAAGACTCATATGACAAGAACTTTAAATCATTGAAGAAGACACCAGAAAGTGGAAGGATATCCCATGCTCTTGGGTAGGTAGAATTAACATAGTAAAAATGGCAATCTTACCAAAAGCAATCTACAGACCCAATGCAATGCCCATCAAAATCTCAGCAAGATTCTTCACAGACCTCAAAAGAATGTGACTTGTTTTTTTAATTTACTGCCCCAAACACAGAATGCCATCGATTTAGAAGAATTAAAATATATATGTGTGTGTGTGTATATATACATATATAATATCTAACCTGCATAACCACTCATTTTTCATAATCCAACTTTTAAAATTTATGGAATACTTTTTAGACCCTCAAGGAACAGCCACTTATAAAATGAGCACCCACATGTCCACCATCCAGTTATAGGGATAAACTGTAACTTATCTGGAGGGGCCAGTTTATACAGCTATAAGAAAAATATAAAAATAAAAGATAAAATACCTTCAAATTCAGTGGCTCCAAGCAAATAAGTAAAGTTTAACCTGTCACTCATACTACATGCTGCTCCACAGTCCTCCTCTACATGCTGTTAGTGAACATCTAACAGCATCCAAGCATTACTGTCAGACGGCCACAGAGTGATGAAGGGGAGAGCGGCGAGGAACTGTATCCTAGTTTCTCAAGCTCTTCCCTTACGAAGGACACTTCTGCATGTACTTCCTTGGCAGAGGCAAAGCACATGTACTAGCCTGGCTTCAAGGGGTAGGAAAGTACAAGTCTCCCGTCCCCCTGGAGGAGAGAACACAAGCATGTGTGAATGGTCCAAGATCTCTCACAGCTGCAAATTCAGATGACATGCTGGGGTCCCCTTCCCAGCCCCATTTCTTTGCCTCTTCTCATGACAACATCGCTATGCTTAATTTGGTGTTACTTTCTTGTAGTTTTTGTTTGCTCTTTCTATGATTATTAGTGATGCTGAAGATCTTATTACTAATTTTGCAGGCTGAGTTATCTGCTTTAAAAAAAGATTATATTCTGTATTTTTTGTGTTGGGTCCTTTATGTTATGGATTTTGATGTTGTGTTGGCTATCTGAGTTATATTCTGCTTGGGGGTCCACTTTGTATGTTGTTATGTTTCAAAAGCTTTTAACTACCTTGTTGTCTTCCACTATTTTTGTTGATGGCCCTTTTTGTATCTTGCTTAAGAAGTCCTGTCCTACCCTGAGGACATAACATTTTCTTTTTCAGCTTTTGCTTTTTCTTCATTTGTCTTTGTTCTACCTGAAATAAAAAGCTGTGAATTAGTCTTATTTCTCCCAAATGCCGATAATGAATAGTTTCAACAGCCAGCGATTTCTTTTCATGGCTTTTCTGTTGTGTATCAAACATTCCAGGGTGCCTTATTTCTTTCCATTAGCCCCTGTGTCTATTCCTGGGCCAATAAAAACTGCATCTTAATGGTTTCATAATTAAATACTAATATCAGATGGAATCAGCATGCGTCTTCCCACCTATGTTCTTCAAGATGGCTTTGGCTATTTTGGGATCTTTGTTCTACCTTGCAGATTCTTTCCGAACAGGCTCATCAGGTTCTACAAAAACTTTCATTGGAATTTTGATTTGTTTATTCAACATTTGTATGTCACTTACAATGTCCCAGACACTGGTTTTGGTGCTTTAAAAAATACTTATTTGGTTACAATATATCATTATTTAGTGAGGACTGTCATCTGCAAGCTCTTGTCTTCCACTATAGGAACACTACACAGAGCAAACCCTTTTCTTATAGATAAGATTCTACAATTTCTTTTTTCAGGCTAGTCTCGATGCCTTAACTAGATTTATTCCTTGAGACTACGAAGATTTCTTGTTGCTATTGTAGGAGGTGTTGTTGGAAAATTTATACAGTCTAATTGTATATTGCCAGCACGTGTGGATTTTTCCTTTCTTAAACTTTGTATCGATTTCAATGGTTTCATTCTGGATGCTCTTGGATTTCTTCGAGGATGAGACCCCTGGCCAGGGCTGCTGTTTGAATACAGGTGATGATGACTATGCTTAGCTCTGTTTTCACTTTGAATGGTATTTTTTTGAATGCTTGCTCCCGGTGTCTGGTAGATTTTCATTATCAGGCTGAGGAAACTGCCACCTATTCTGAGTCTTTTAAGACTTCTTCATGCTTACTTTCAGCTTTCTTTCCTAGATTGGCATAGAGTGTTTGCTGTGCAGTTTTGTGTGTCTCTGCTCATGTTGAGATTTATGTATTTCCACCCTGGGCTGGGCTGCCGAATACTTCTTTTCAAGACTCCTTCGTGCTGTCCATTGATCAGATCCCTCCACGCCTAACTTTGGAAAGGCCATTAATTTTTTTCTAACAGTATAATTTTGTTTTTATTGTTTTTAGGAATGCTGTGTGTGGATGGTCTCATACAATATGTAGCCTTTAGAGACCAGCTTAACAAAACAAAACAAAAATAAAAGAAACCCTCTTGTTGAAATACCCGTGAACTCAGTTCTTTTGTACGTATCAGCTTGCTCTTTTGTATGCTTCAGTTGTATTCCATTGCATAAATGCAAGGATTTTTTTTTGTTTGCTTTGTATTCCATTTGCACACTGAAGAGGCTTTAGATTGTTTCCAGCTTTTGGTAACTGTGCATAGAGGTACTGTAAGCAGTTTGTGTCACTGCAGGGGGACCAGCCTCCAGTAGCACAGGGCTCAAATGGAATGCATAGCGTGCATGTGTGCTAGACATTTTTATCTGAGGGGGTTAAGGGAGAAGACACTCACGCTCTCTCTTGATGGTTTCCTTCTTTATTCTCTATTCTTCTGTGTTCTTTCCACTGTATACTTTTTCCTACAGCTTATATACCCCAAGTTTTTCAGGTAATATAGGGATTAAAATGTGGTTGCACTTGTTTCTCAAGTGAATGATTACAACAAATACAAAGCAAACAGTAAAAAGCAGCATATCCATATCCCTTACATGATTAAACATTTTAGGTATTACAGGTGAAGAACAATTATCCCAAGAACCCACGTACATTCATATCCAAGCAACTTGTTGTAGATTAACCGTGTGGGCAAGCAATGTATTTTTCTCAATCAGGTCTTTTACTGGCAGGCTGCAGTTTGCAATTACAAAGAAAGAACTAATTACTTTGTTACTTATCTTGAAAGGTAATCTTATAAGGAATCTTAAAGGAATCTCAAATGTAAACTTTTACATATGAAGAAGAATTGTCAGCTCTACTTTAGGGTGTAGACCCACCCATCAATAGTTTCTTATATCAGGTGATTGAGGGCAGAAATGGGTATAAGGAATTAATCACCACCTTTGGTCATCAGCCAACCCTAGCAAGAAAGGTATGTCAACTGATAATTGGGGTGCTTTGTTCCTGTTCCCTGACCTTAAAGAGTTCCTCATACAGCTATATGCCTTTCTAAAACTTTAGCTTGTCTTCTTGGGTTTTTTCATCTCAAAGCTATTTGACAAAAACATCTTAGTCTAATTTTTCAGTTATTTTCAAAACTTTGTTTCAGCTATGATACACTCTTAAACCCGGAACACATCTCCCAACATTAAAAGAATTTAAGCTAGCTGGGCCACTGTGACTCAATTGTTTTTCTTAATCATTAACCTAAGTCACAGACTATACTGCTTCTCAATAGAAGCTCATGTGTTCTAGTTGTGTGGCACTTCCTTGTATTTATTTTTAATCATCAAAATTCTATTTAAACTAACATTATTATCAATTAGACAGTACAACTTAGAAAGAAATCATCTTCATAATAATCTGTACATAAAATTGCCCAGTAGAATAGGATGTTTCCATGAGACAAACACACTAAATTACAGGCATTAGGGATCTCCCCACACCCATTCACACCATGCCAGATACCAGAGAAAGATGGCAGCAGCAAACATATAAAGGCACAGCAGAAGCAAAAGACATTTTGGAGTCTGTGGTCTCTAGGCCTTGTTTGTCTGAGGTTCATCCATCAGGGAGTCACCTCCTGGTGGGTTGACTCCTGAACTTCAATTGCTACCAGCTACTCCTCTGACATGGCCACCAGCAATTTTGCATACTATGTCTGTGTATGCAAACATTATATTTCCTTTGGATAAATTCTTGTGATGCAGATGTGTTTGACTTCACAAGAAACTGCTAAATGTACAATCTCCCAGTAAAGTGTGCAAATCTTTTGCTTCTCTTTAAATTGTGCTGTTTTTCTGTTGAGTTTTGAGAATTACAGAAAAATGTATTCTGAATACTGACACTTTATACGATGTGTCATCTGCAAAATTTTTCTCCCAGCATGCAGCATGCCTTCTCTTAATCAGCGCTTCCACAGAGCTGCACCTGAGACTTTGAGAAAGTCCAATTTATTATTCTTTTTTTTTAATAGGCTGTATTTTTGGTGTCATGTTTACAGATACCAAAAAATTGAGCCTATATGGCTTTTCTTTCCTTTATCTAAGTAGTTTTAAAAATTTAAATAGAATTTACACCTTCTATTAGATCTGTGATATATTTGAATTTTTTGTTTTAAAATATCTGACGTATAAATCTATGAAACTTTTCCTGCATATGGCTATCCTACAGTTCTCATACTTTTTGCGGAATATCTTTTTTCCTCATCGAATGCTGTTTTTTTGTTTTTCTCTTTTTATTGTTATTGGGTTTTGTTTTTTTTTCTTTTTGGTGTGGTGGTGCTGGTGGTGAGGGTGTGTGTTTAGGGTGAGGAGAGTGTCTTGCTTTGCAGCTCAGATGGACCTTGAATGCTCATCTTCCCGATACTCCTTAGCCTCCTGAGTAGCTGGGATTGTAGGCATGTGCCAGCATGCTCAGTTGAGATGAGGTCTAACTTGTTGAGCTATGCTTGTGTGGTTCTTTTTCTAGCCCCTGCGTTCAGCTCTGTGATTTTCTTTGATAATTCCACACTGTTGATTACTGTGCGTTAAGTTTTAAAGACAGGCCACTCCCTCTGTCATCTTCTTCCATGTTGTTTTGGAAGTTCCGGTTTGCTTGCTTCTCTGTGGATTTTTAAATTGACTTGTGTTTGTTTACTGACACTGGTCCTGGGATTCAGCTTGGTCTGTGCTATATCAGTAGGTCAGTCTACAGAGGATGGACAGGTACCTTTATTGAGTCTGGCAACTCTTTGTTGGTTGCGTGTTCTTTTGTCAGTGTTTTTATTTTTGGCACTGAAATTTTCCATGCTTTAGTGGATGTGTAACGGAGTATTTCATTAGGAAAGGGCCATTGTGAGTAACATGGGTTTGGTACTTTTTGTTCCAGTTGTTCATTGTAGTATTTAGAAAATGATTGGTTTTGTGTTTTTAGGTTCTATACTTTTTTTGATAACCTTGTTTGTTAGTTCCAGGAGAATTTTAAAATGAATTCTTTGAGAATGTCTGCCCAGACAATAGTGTTGTCTATGAATAGGGACAATTTTAGCCTATCTTTTCCAAGACAACCACTTCCTTCCTTTCCTCTTCCTCTCACCTTTCTTTTTCCTCCTTGCCCCTATTTCTCTTTTTCTGCACTATTGAATTGACTAAAATAAAAAATAGTATCAATTCTGTTTTTAAGGATTTCTCTATCTCTCTTTCTCTCTGTCTGTCTGTTTGTCTCTGTGTGTGTGTGTGTGTGCATGAGAGAGAGAGAGAGAGAGAGAGAGAGAGAGAGAGAGGTGTGCCAGTTCCATGGAACCAGGGAAAGGGTTTCAGATACTTGGAGTGGACGTCAGGTGGTTGGGAGCCTCCTGACTTTGGTGCTGTGGTTTCAACTTGGGTCTTCTTGGGGAGAGTGCCAGCACCTTTAACCACTGAGGTGTTTCTCCAGACCCTGGCTGAGTCTTTGAACATGATGTTGTGTAGGAATGAGTGCACATTTTAAGTTATTTCCAGTCTTAGTGGGAAATGTTCAGTCTCAGGCTTGTTAAGTATTCCTCTTGTTGTGGATGTTGTCGATGCCTTGTGTGAGTTAGAAGATAAACCTTTTCATTCCAGGTTTTCTAAGAATTGACAAAATCTATTTTATTAATATTTTATTTTTACTTTTAGGTACATGTGCATGTTTATGTGTGTGCTTGTGTCCATGCGTGTGGATGCTAGAGGAGACTGGAGGTACTGGATCTTCTGTAGCTGGAAATTGAACCCTGGTCCTTTGGAAGAGTAACAAGTGCTCTTAATCACTGAGTCATCTTTTTAGGCCCTGTTTTTAAAAATTTATCTTTAATTTTGTGTGTGTGTGTTGCCTTTACATGCTGACACATAGAATTTGCTGGTATTTTGGTTTTATATCTCTGTTCATGAAAGATATAGGTCCTTAGTTTCTTTTCCTTGCTCTGACTTTTGTGGTCTGGGAATTGCACTGGAAATGTCTTCTTTCCTTCTCTATTTTACAAGGCGTTTGTGTCCAGTTGATTTCGTTCTTCTTTATGACTGATTTTCCAGAATTCACCAGTCAGGCTTTTTTCAACCTGCAGCATTCATTTCATAAGATTTTTAACAAAAAATTTAGCTTCTTTAATAGCAACGAGACAGTTTAGGTTATGCATTTCACCTTCAGTTAGTTGTGGTTATTTGAAGTTTGTGAGCTAATCCATTTCATCAAGATTTTGAGATTTATTTGTATAGAACTGTTCACAGTAGTATCCTGTTATCTTTGAATGTGTACAGGGTCTTTGCTGATAGCCTCTTATTTTACTCTCGATATTGGCAATTGTGTTTCTAATCTTGTTACCATACCACAGGTTTTTATTGTATGTTTGTTAGTTTTGTTGATCTTTTCAAGAACCCAGTTTTAGTTTAATTTTCTCTTTTATTTCTGTCTGTAATTCTATTGGTTTTTGCTCTTTCTCACTTCATTATTTTTCCACATTTGGCTTTAATTTGTTTCTCACTTTCCTAGTTTATTAAGCTCTATTGCTAGTTAGAGAATTTTCTTTTTTCCTAATGAGACATCTATCTCTGTATTTTCCTTTTCTTGCCTCAAACAGGTTGCTCAAACATTTAAAACATTGTTTTATTTAGTTTGATTTATCTGTAGTGGTTTATTGAGGTTTGTCTCCCCCCAATTTCAAGAGTGTTTGCATTTCATTTTTGGAATATCTTTGCAACAGTTGTTTCAAAGTCTTTGTCAGATAATTCTGTCAATTTTGTCAACTTAGCATCAATGCTAATTATCTTTTTCATTGCATCTCAAGAGTGATCTTCTTTATATGCAAACATATTTTAAACTTTATCTTTAATATTTAAAATATTATTTAATGAGAAGCTTACTTAAACCATATGCAAGATGTTGCTGTTTTTGTTTTGGTGCTTGTGAGTCTGAGTACAGATGAAAAGTTTTGAGTTTATGTTAGCTTCATCTGCAGAACCTTTTCATAGGCTCTGTCTCATCTGCAGCTGCTACCTGGGACGGGTCCTGCCCATCTACCAGGTCAGGTCCTGATGTCTTGGTGTGCTACTCAGAGTCAGGTCACTTTTGTGCTGCTATGAGCATGGGGCTTTGCTTCTCCACGCTTCTCTCTTCCCTAACACCAGGCCTACATTTTGCTCCCCCAGGGCCTCCATGTAGCTCACTTTCCAGAGAGCTGGAGCTTTATGTGCCTGTGCCCACCTTTTTTTTTTTTTTTTTTTAAGACAGGGTTTCTCTGTAGCTTTGGAGCCTGTCCTGGCACTAGCTCTTGTAGACCAGGCTGGCCTTGAACTCACAGAGGTCCTCCTGCCTCTGCCTCCTGAGTGCTGGGATAAAAGGCATGTGCCACCACTGTAATGGAAAAATTAAAAATGCTGCAAGATTCCCAGCAGCAGTATGCAGCAGTAATGCTGTAGGTCCCCAAGTGGTGGTAGCAGGCCACGTGGCGGCAGGCAGCGGGCCCTGACAGCAGCCAGTCCCAGGCAGAGATGGCTGCCAGTCCCTGAGCGGTGGCTGGTCCCAGGCAGGGAGACACGTGGCAGGTGGGCAAGAGACAGAGACATGGATAGGCACGCCATGCAGAGTAAAGTTGGATATTTATTCAAGGGGTTATGGAGGGAGAAGGGTGAAGGGGAGAAGAACAGAGCAGAGAGAGAGAGAGAAAGAGAGGAGAGAGAAGCGGGGGAAGGGGAAGGGTGGAGAGAGAAGCAGAAGCTGCCTCTCTGAGAGGAAGACAGGAAAGAGAGAGAGCTCAGGCTGGAAGTTGAAGATCAGCCTGCCTCAGCGGATGGGGGAGGAAGTGGGCGTGGCTTGTCTCTTAAAGAGACAGAACAATCATTACAACCACCACCCGGCTGCCCACACTTTCTTAGATGACCTGAATGCCTGGCTGAGAAACAGGAGAACACACAGAAAATTCAGAGTGGGCTTACTCCATTCCTTGGGGTGGCAGATCTTTTCTCAGAGTCTTAGGAGCTAAGGGCTGAAACATGGTGGAGATGCACCAAGAGGAAATGAGTATGTGCAAGGTTCCCCCCGGCCAGAGCGTTCTTGTGCCAGACAGAACTGAGAGGATTGACGTGGACCTCTCTTTGTTCATGCTGATGCTTGATGTAGCCACCCTGAGATAAAGCCAGGCTACACTACAGGAAGACATGAAATAGCCACCGCTGACCTTCTGGTACTTTGAATTCTGATCTTTCCACTGCATCTACCTGTTACTGTTTTGTAGCGTCCTCAAATACATGTTCCATGCCTTCCTTATTGATGCTATAGCTGCTCTTTGTCTCTCAGTGGAGAGACAAAGCCAGTGTATAGTTGCTGTCAGTGGAGAGACAAAGCCAGTGTATAGCTGCTCTCTGTGGAGAGACAAAGCCAGTGTATACCTGCTCTCAGTGGAGAGACAAAGCCAGTGTATAGCTGCTCTCAGTGGAGAGACAAAGCCAGTGTATAGTTGCTCTCAGTAGAGAGACAAAGCCAGTGGAATGATGTACTTACTTTATCCCACCTTGAACCAGACCTTTTCTCTTACATTTTATTTTCATTTATTTCTTTTAATCATGAGTGGGTCTTGAATGTCTTCAAAAATGCTTCTTGTACCTATTGAAATGATCCTTTTTTTTTCTTCCTTATATGATAAATTATATCTAGATTAATATATTCGGTTGTATTATTCTTATACTTCTGAGGCCATTTGTTTATGATGTATATAACCAATATTGATTTTGCATTAGCATACAAAGCAATGGGTTTCACTGTGGTACTTTTATCCATATATCACTATACCTTGCTCTTATCATGCCAGGCCTCTTAATCCTTTACCTGTCCTAGCCAGTACCCTTCCTGTCCCCAGACAGCCTTGCATATGCTCCATTGCCTTCCTCATTCCTTCTCTTGCCCCTTAGGCCATCTTCCCTTTCATTGCGCCCTTTCTATTTCTTGCTTTTAAGTCACCCTACTCCACATTCCAGATCAGTGCTTCTCACCCTTCCTAACGTTGTGACCCTTTAATACAGCTTCTCATGTTGTAGTGACCCTCCCAGCCATAAAATTATTTTTGTTGGTACTTCATAGCTGTAATTTTGCTACGATTATGGGCTATAATGTAAATATCTGTGTTTTCTGATAGTCTTGGGAGACCCCTATGAAAGGATCATTTGTCCCTAAAGGGATTTTGGCCTACAGGTTGAGAACCACTGTTCTAGCTCTGGATACAAGGGAAAGGTCATATTTGTCTCTTTGGGTCTGGTTTATTTAACATAACATACTAATCTCCAGTTCCCTCCATTTCCCTGCAAATGTCACAACCTTTTTCTTTTCTGCAGCTGAATGCAATTCTTTCTGGTGTTTCTTCTACGTCTTCTTTACTTACGTACTGACAAACCTCTGGCTCATTCATGCAGTGGCTATTGTAGCCAGTGCAGCTGTCAACAGGGAGAGCAGGTATCTCTGCTCTGGTTTAGAATGCATTGGCTGCAGACTCAGGAGCACTGTCCCTGGATTGTACTGCAGTCCTACTTGTGTTATTCTGTGGCTCTTCCATGCTCATTCCCACAGTGGCTGCTCCCACCAGCAGCGTATAAAGGCTCTTCTTCGCCTTGTGCCAAAATTTGTCATTTAAGAAAAGACTGCTTTTTAAAATGAGTTTTCTAATATTCTACTTTATGTTATTTTATTTATAGTTAAGATTAAGTGTCATTTTTTTTTCTGTGTTGTCCTTTTCAGTTTTTGAGAATGGTCTGTCTGCGTCTAGTCCATATATATTAATTGATCTGTTTCTTAAATACTTGACAGAGGTTGACTATAGTAACACAGTATGTAGGGGCTTTTGTTTGTTTGTGTGTGTATATAACCATTGTTTTGCTACAAAATTAATTTCTTTATAGGCATAAGGTCCATTAGATATTATTCCCTTTTTCTCTTTCTGAGTCTACTTCCTAAATTAAAAAAATTATCAGTGTGTGTAATGGAAAAATTAAAAATGCTGCAGGATTCCCGGGGCAGTAGGCAGCAGAAATGCTGTAGGTCCCCAAGTGGTGGTAGCGGGCCATGTGGCGGCAGGCAGCAGGCCCTGACAGCAGCCAGTCCCAGGCAGAGATGGCTGCCAGTCCCTGAGCAGTGGCTGGTCCCAGGCAGGGAGACACGTGGCAGGTGGGCAAGAGACAGAGACATGGATAGGCATGCCACGCAGAGTAAAGTTGGATATTTATTCAGGGGGTAATGGAGGGAGAGAGAAGCAGGGGAAGGGGAAGGGTGGAGAGAGAAGCAGAAGCTGCCTCTCCGAGAGGAAGACGGAAAAAAGAGAGAGAGCTCAGGCTGGAAGCTGAAGATCAGCCTGCCTCAGCAGATGGGGGAGGAAGTGGGCGTGGCTTGTCTTTTAAAGAGACAGAACAATCATTACAGTGTGTGTTTGTGTGTGTGTGTGTGTGTGTGTTTGTGAGTGGTAGTGATGGTATGTGCCATGGCACAAGTGTGGAACTCAGAGAACCACTTTGTGAAGTTAATTCTTTCCTTCCATTGTTAACTAAGTTCTGGGGTCAAGCTCAGCTCTCCAGGTATGTATGGCAAATACATTTGCCCCTGAACTATCTCACTGGCTAGACTAGATTTTATTTTGATGTTATATTTTTCCCCCTAAAAATTTGTTCATTTTAACCATTTTTAACTTAATGTGAAGTTATCTATAGATTACTATAAACACATTGTTACTATATGCAAAGGTGTGTGTGTGTGTGTTGGCATTCCATTTAAGTTCTTAGTCACTTGTAGTTGGTGACTGAGAGGAAAAATATCAGCTCAGAACCCCAAGACCAAGTTCTCAGCACAAAGGAGATTTATTTGCCTCAGAAGGACAGAGGGCAGGGAGAAAGAGACAAAGGCAATAGAGGATGAGGACGAAGGGGAAAGGAACAAAGGAAAGGTGACAGGATTATTTGCCCTGGAGGGACAGACTGCCACTGGGTAGAGACAGATGTGGCACATAGAAAAACAGCGGTTTATAAAGGCTCAAGGGCAAACCCTGTGTTAGGATAAGGTGTTCAATTTTAATTGGGCATATTCATTAGGTGAGCCAAAGGGAGCTTCTGATTGCTGGACTTCAGCTCTTTGATAGCTGGACCTTGGTAGTCAGCCTCAGGAGGATGAAGTGGCAGAATAAGGTAATAGATCTTGGTGAATTTTTTTTTTTTTTTTGGTTTTTCGAGACAGGGTTTCTCTGCAGCTTTGGAACCTGTCCTGGAACTAGCTCTTGTAGACCAGGCTGGCCTCGAACTATCTTGGTGAACTAAAAATGTAATTTAACAGCTTTTTTTGTTTTTGTTTTTTTTCCTTGCAAGGCAGAGGGAATGGGGGAGAAGGGCAAGGCCTGCCAGAGTCATGTTTGTCTGGCCACAGTCCCTTCAGTGACCATCTTGTAGATGTTCTGGTCATCTTTCCTGCTAGCTCCCCTTCCCCTTAGAAAAGCTTGGGTTTCAGAAGACATCACTGGTTCTACCCACACTGAAAAAAGGCTTATCTGTTGTGTGGTTCTGGATCCAGTAGGACACCTGCAGTGTTGTTGTGTTCTGGAGACTATTCTGAGTGACTATGGATTCTATGTTAGGACCAAAATGTTGCATACCTTATTCAGTTGCAAAATGAGGGCTAAAAAGTATTAGTAAATCATGAAAAGATTAAGTTCAGTGATTTTCTCTTTTAAAGAATTTCCCTTACATGCCCCTGCTTGCCCCTACATGCTGGCTTCAAGGTTTACTTTGTGCCTGTTCAGTGGTAAGTTTATCTTCTCACTTTGTAAGACGTCTACTCCTAGTGTAAAGGAAGAACGCTGGCTTGGAAGATAGCCACACAGGGCTCTGTGAGCCTTAGATGTCTCTTCCAAGAGTTGTCTGAAAGACTCTTCCATCATCAGTTTCAGATGGGCTGTGTACTGTGGGGTTGAGAGCTCGGGCTTCTTGATCAGCATCTTGCCAGGGTCCGGGTCAAGGCCGTGGGCAGGAAGTGGTTGGACTGCATTCATGCAAGACTGAAGATGCCTAAAATGTCTACTCACCCATGCTGTCAGGCCAGGAAGGACCAGCTGAGGGATCTGGGGGAAGTCACTGAACTTCTGAGACTAAGGGTTTCTCTGTGTTTTGGAGTCTTAAAGTCTAACTTGAGCATGCTTGAGTCTCACTGCCTAGAAAAGAAGTTGGCCCTTGAGAGGCCCAGAAAGGGTACTCAAGGGAGCAGCAGAACAGGAGCAGGAGTGATGGGAAGCTTCAGAAAGTCAATACATTTTAGTTGGCATCTTCCATGGAACAGCAAATGAAGTGGGTGGGTTTCCCCCCCTGTGCTCTCTCCCTTGGCGCCTGTAACCTGACTAGAGCCTGGACAGAGATGAGTTGCCACTGGCACGATGTTGCTGTGTTTTTCAGTTCTCTCAGGGAGGCTTTGCAGCCTGAATCTTCTCAAAGGTGGGCACTGATTGCCCTGAGCACCCAGGGGAGGCTTTAGAAGCTCCCGCTATAGCAACGGGTTTCCTCCTAGGACCTGAGAAGCTGCCTGAGTAACACTCTTCACTACTGGAAATTCTTCTGGGCCCTTCCAGCAGTCCTTTCCCACCAATCTTTCTCGCTTTCCTCAAAGCTTGAGTTTCAGGAAGTCTTCATGGAGAGAAAATGTTCCTAGGAATGTTACCATCACTGCCTTCACCCACAGTTGAAAAGGGGGTTATCCTGGAGAACACGAGCCTGGATAATCTATTTTAGCTCCGTGTATCTGTGGTTGTGCTTCAGACGGTCTCCTATCAGGGCCAAACCAACCTGGAGGCACACAGGAGGCAGGCCACTCCTGTGCCATACCTGCTGTGTGGTCTGAGTTGTTCTTCCAGTGCAAAGGAACGGCTGTGAAGGATGTCAGGGGGTGCCGGGACACATTCCAGTGGGGTGGCTCTTAGTTCTGTACTTCTGTCTCTCTTGATTGAACGATGAAGAATTTGACCCGGAAAGAAAGGTTTAGAGTTTGTCTGGGAGCTAAGGTCTGGGAAATGCTTAAAGGAGCAAGGACTTTGGAGCCAGACAGTTGCAGGATCGAATCAAGCTGTTTAACAAGATTCTCTACAGACTAGTTAAAGTAGAGCCTCTTCTGAAGTCCCTTTCTGCTGGGAAGTTTCAGTGACCTATGTATAACCTCTGGCTGGTATGATATCAGCTCTGCTGGGTACAGCCTGATTAGTTGTACACAATGGCTGTCTGCATCCCTCAGGAAGTTGCTTAACCTCTTTAGATTTCCACTTGCTCATCTCCAAAAAGGATAGTGTTGCCTGTCTCACTGGGTGGTACAGAGGATGAAGATTTGGACAAGGCACAGGGCTCAGGCAGTTGTAACCATGGAAATCGGCACTTCCACTCTCTTTTTCCTAGGATGTGGGCTCAGGGCCAGAGCCCCAGATAGTGGTTGAGTGCTTCTGTGGTGGGCTTGTTGCTTGAGAGCCCACCCCACAGTCCTCCACGCTATCTTCTGCTAACCTGGGAGTTCATTCCAAGCTGCCTTGGAATGTGGCCTCTACTTACCCTGCAGAGTGGAAGGGAGAGCCCTAGGGATGTAGGCAATCATTTGTGATTCAGAGATGTATCCAGGTATTGTGGTTGCCAGGCAATGGGGAAAGCTGAGGAGTTTGGGGACCAGAAAGGAAGAGCAGCGCAAGCCGAGTCAAGATCTTGTTTGGAATAGGTGACCTGGGGAACCCTTTGCATGGGTCCCTGGAGTGTCCATGTCTAACCCTGCTCCACCTAGTGATAGGACCAAAGTACTTGGTCACTCCAAGGCCTGGCTTTGAGGTGGGTGTAGAGGTTTTGTTTTTTCTTTTTGTCCCCAGTGAGGGTCCACAGGGTTTCCAAATAGCAGCCCTGGAAAAAGCACCAGCTCGGCTTCATCCTGCACTGGAACTTTATGACTGTGTCTTGCTAGCTCTGTACCATGGACAACCCCTCTCAGTTTCAGTTGTCTTACTTATGGAATAAACATCGCTAAAAACTCTGATTCTTTGAATAATTGTCCTTTGGATACCATGTACTCCAGTCTTCTGAGATGTACCTCCACCATGAGCCTTCCTTATGCACTGCCCCCCCCCACTAGAACACAGTATTTACCTCTGTGGGCCCTGAGAAGCCATTCTTTTTCTTATCAATGACAGTTTATATCTGTTCCTCTGTTTGTTTTCTCTTGTTACAATCTGATGACTTAGAACAAAGATTTGTGTCATCGCCATGGGGCAGAAATCTGGGAACTACTTATCTTGAAGGTTTTGTCTATGGTCTGGCTGAGGCTGCTTTGAGGTTGTCATAGGGCTACATCCAGTAGGGCTCCAGGAGGCTGGATGGGGCTGGAGGACCTGGTTCCTAAGTGGCTCACTCTCATAGATGGCCACCTTTGGGCAGTTCCTCACCCTGTGGACAGTCCACAGGGCTGTCTCAGAGGATGCTATGGTGATTGTTGGCATGGCTTCCTGGAGCTTGAAAGCAAGTCGTCAGAGAGAGTGAGATGGCAATAGAAATGGTCCATTGAGAGCTTTGGGAGTTGTACATCAAGCATTGCCCATGGTTTGGTCAGTCATGCAGGACCATCTGAATTTGAAAAAGGAGTTTTACAAGCTGTGAATACCATCGGGTCATGCTTACTGGGGGCCACGTTGGAGGTGGATGTTACATGTCCTTAACACCATAAAGTCCTGCCAAAAGTATCTGTTCAGTGACAGACATAGTTATTCACAGTGTCTTCCTGTGGCCTTCCTATATGCCAGCTTCATGCGAGGAGCTAGAAATGTGAGCGTGACGAAGAAAGACAAATCCATGTGTTGCAGAGTCCATACTCCATTAGGTGCCAAGGACCAGCCTTGACAAAAATACTTCTTACCAAGCTAGGGGCGTGGGAATTTAGAAATATAGTAAAGAATATGAAGATGCATAACAATAATAAGACAGAATCCATAGAATAATACCAGGAGGGTATTCCAGTGACTGAAATCCTGAAATCACCCACATTTATTTTTTCCACAGCTTTTATACCCAATGTAAATGGTGAGGGAGGAGGGGGGTGGGATGTACAGGGGAGGTAACAAAAGACTTTATTAACATGATACAAAGGATAACTCAAACAGTCAATGGCTTTAACACTCTGAGACATCAAATCATTAGCATTCTGCTGTCTAAGTAGAGAAGCTGTTCTTAATGTTATCCTGAAGACTGCCCTTCCCTAGGTGACCTCATAGTTACAAAAGAAGGAGCAGAGGTACATTTGTTTATCCTGACCACCTGACAAGATGTCAGGGACCTACTTGAAGGAGCTATTTTAATATTAAAAGCAATGATATCCTGAGTTGGGACATGCAACTACACTTGTCAATCATTTGAGTGACTGCTAAACTCTCTGACCCACAGATAAGGTGGAAATGGGCCTACATTTCTCCTGCTCTACCATTGGGGAGATAGACATTAAACAGCCTACCCTATATGTCCTCATTCATTTACAGCTTTCATGCGAACCAGTAAAGGGTCAGAGGAAGAGTGGGAACAATGAGAAAAGATAAGGATGTAGTCTGGGTGTGGCTTCCAGAAGGTATTTGTTTCTCTGATCTGGGGACCACAATTTTGACTATTGTGATGGTTAGTTTTAAATGTCAACTTGCCACAACCTAGAATCACTGGAAGAGAGAAGAGAGTCCCAGTTGAGGAATTACCTAGATCAGATTGGCATGTGGGCAGGCCTGTGGGGGATTGTCTTGATTGTTAATGTGGAAAGACTCAGACCATTATGAGCTGCACCATTCTCTAGGCAGAGGGTATGGAACTATATAGGAATAGGAGAAAGCTGGACAAGTGGGCAGCATGGCTGATTTGTTTCTCTCCGTTCCCGAGTGTAGATTTGATGCTTAATTTCCTGACTTGACTTCCCTACCATAAGGAACTATAACCTGGAATTGTGAACCAATAATCCCTTTTTCCCTAAGTTGCTTTTGGTCAGGATGTCTTACCAAAGCAACAGAATTAACAGTAGAATGGCCGTCTTTTTCTTTGCTCCCATCCCCTCCTCAAACTGTGAACTGCTCTGGAGAGAGGCCCCACTTAGCTGCAAGTCAGCGTTGTAATCCAGTGTGAGCAGAGTGACTGTGTGGTCTACCCTGGTGGAGGCCTGCTTTCCTCAGGTAGGCTTTGTTATGGTAAAACGCTGCAGGTCCCTGAGTGGCAGCAGTGGGCGGGCCACAAAGGCAGTTGGTCCCAGTCAGGGAGCCACGCAGCAGGTGAGAGGCAGAGACCTATTAGGCATGCCATGCAGAGAAAGTGGATATTTATTTAGTGGCTTATGGAAGGGAAAGGGAAAGGCAGGAAGGGAAGAAGAGGGAAGAGCAGAGAGAGGCAGAGAGAGAGAGAGAGAGAGAGAGAGAGAGAGGCGGGGAGAAGTGGGAGAAGTGGGAGAAGGGAGAGAAACAGAAGCTGCCTCTTTGGGAGAGAGACAGAAAGGAAGGAACTCAGGTTGGAAGTGGAAGGAAGATCTGCTTGCCTCAGTGGGGAGGGAGTGGGGCTTGTCCCTTAAAGGGACAGGACAGACCATTGAAGGCTTGGGAAAAGAGAGAGGGCAAACACGGAGGAGGCAGAACCCAGTGGGCAGAGAAAGGGGTTTTGCTGTCTTCCTGAGCCTGTTCCTGGTAGCTTCAGCTCACTGTGGATGGGTTTCCAAAGCAGCCCTGAAAGAAATCCTACCCTCAATCCTTAGCCAAATAGATTGTGTCTATTCGAGACATAGTCTGGAATATTCTCAGCTATCATTCTGTGTAAGAGATTGGGGTTCCTTGGTCTGGGCTCAGCCATGGTTGTAAGAGTGAGGATGATGGTCTTTGTCACCTCAGCTTCTGCTGGCTGCCATTCATCCTTCATTAGGCACTGCAAAGCAGGTTATCCCTGCAACCCCTTCACTGTGTTCTACCTCAGGCCTTTCATACCGGCCATTCCTTCAGCTTTTCTGGTTTACAAATACATACTAATGCATTTTGATAGAATTTTAAAAACTAATGAAATTGGAGCCAGGGAGATAGCTTACTCACTGGTTAAAGCATTTGGCTTGGAGGAATTAGTACTGGCATTTGGATCCCCAGAACCTGTGTAAATACCAGGTAGGTGTGTTAGCCTACCTGTACTTTCAGGCTGGGAAGGAAGACACTGAAGATTCCCAGGGCAAGCTGGATAGCCAGCCTAGCCTTAGCAACAACCCCTGGTTTGATTGACAGACTCTGTCTAGTTGCATAAAGTGAAAGAGTGGTGGAGGATGAATCTCGTCATCAACCTCGAGTCTTCATGGACACTCACATATGTGCCCAAACACGTAAAACATGCACACACACCACAATACACACATGAATGATGAAGAAAAGATGCTTAAAAGAACAAAGTTGATCCTGCTGTTTCGATTAGAGCAGTGGTTCTCAGTGGTTGAAAGACCCTTCCACAAGGGTCACCTAAGAATGTCGGAAAACACAGATTTACATTATGATTCATAACAGTAGCAAAATTATAGTTGTGAGACAGCAGTGAAAATGATTTTATGGTTGGGGTCACTACAGCATGAAGAACTATATTAAAGCCTTGCAGCATTGAGAAGGCTGAGGACCATTAGATTAGGGACCCTCGAGGTCCCTGTGGCCTGGTTACTCCCCCATGACCAGAGCTATTTTTTCCCCAGCCTTTTTTGTTCTAAATTGGTTTTTCTAACATAAAGGTGCAGGCCATGCAGATTGTCTTTGCCCTGTTTTGCAGGCAAGCCTATGTGTGCATGACAAATCTGTGTCTTAGTTCGGGTTTCTATTACAGTGATAGAACACCACAAGCATTTGGGGAAGAAAGGGTTCATTTCAGCTTGCAATTCTATATCACAGTTCATTACTGAGGGAAGTCAGGACATGAACTCAAGCAGGGCAGGAAGGTGGAGACAGGGGAAGATCCAGAGGCCATGGAGGAATGCCGCTTACTGGCTTGTTCCTTGTGGTTTGCTCAGCCTGCTTTTCTATACCAGCCAGGACCACTGGCCCAGAGTGGTATCACCCTCTGACTGGACTACCCATATTAATCCTCAATAAAAAAATGTACCACCAGCATGCCCACGAGCTAGTCTGGTGCACATTTTCTCAACTGGGTTTCCTCTTCCAAAATGACTGCCTGTGTCAAATTGACATAAAAATTAGTCAGCTCATCTTCCATTTCCCTATATTAATAATAGGACAAAAATAACAGGGCTGGACTTCCTGGGTCCTGGCGGCACCTGGAGCTGGAATCTAGGGCACGTTGTACTCACTGCAGTGCATGGAGGTTGGGGTCTTCATGTCATACATCTCAGCCGTGGCGAAGAGTCAAGAGTGATATGAAAGGATTTCCGCTTTCACAAAACACATGTAACACTCATCTTTTTCTGAATCAAAAGGAATTCTGTAGTGACACCAAGAGTTCCCATGTTTTTCTCCATCTTCTCTGTGATTTAATTTTATATGCAAAGAAGGAGACCCACAGAGGCCCAGCAATGCGGTAGAGGAATCAGGACTCTAGGTCAGACTGTCTGACTCTGATGTCCACAGTCTTTCCACTACCATGACGCAAAGTGCCTTCAGAGGATAGGGACACAGTGGCAGAGGCATTCTCTCTTCTGGTGCAGCCACATCTGGACTCTGATGCCTGTGTAGGCGTATGTTAGCTGGGGAAGCACAAGATGGCAGGAAGGTGAGGGGAAGGGCTTGAACAAAGGGATGGGCAGCAAAGGTGGGTGCTTAGCATGTGTCAGGGAAAAGCAGCTCAGGACTGCATGAAGGCTTGCTATGAGGAGGTCAAGGACTTGGGGATAAGGCTGGGAGGTGGGGTGAGGTCTCCTTAAAAAGGATTTGTCATACAGGCTTTGGCTTGCCCATAAAATAATGCCTCAGGATAGGACCTTATAGAGGATGACAAACTAAGGCAGCCAGGCACTAACAGAGCTTATGCAGTAGTTAACTTAATAGTTGTGGGGTAGGTCTTTGTGCCAGACATTGCTTGGCACAAATTCTTGGGACAAAGAGAACAAGACTGCAGGAAGCTACCTCCAGGGAGCTTGTATCCTCAGCTTGCATGTTTGGAATAGAAAATTATGTGTACAAATAAGCAGAGAGGCTAATTCTAACTGAAACGGAGTGGTCAGAAAAGTACCCCTGGAAGCTGTTTGAGTCCTTGAAAGTGAGAAAGGGCTTCTGTGCAAGACATGAACTGTAGAAGGCAGCATGACAGAGGCATAGAGTCAGACTCTGGGCTGGACTGTCTCCATTACAATCCAGCGCAGCTACTTTCCAGATGACCTGTGTGGCTTTAAACAGGTCATCTAGTCTCTCTGTTTCTCAGTTTCCTCATCTGAAAAGTGGCGATGTTAATAGCCATGCTCTCAGGGTCGTTGGTAAGAAAGAGTGTCAGACTTAGTGCATGCTTAGATGGATGCCTGACACAGCGAAGGGCTGGTACAAGAGGCCACTGCTCCTGAAATACTTTACACCAGTGGTGTGTGAAGTAATCAGTATGGCTAGGGCCTGGAGAAGAAATGATGGATGGAGGGTGAGTGCCACTGAGCAGGAAGGGGTCCAGAGGCAATACCCACTGAATAACCAAGGAGGCATGTGCTCTCTGTAACCTCTGGACTGGTGCTCTTGGACTTGGGTCAGAAGACAAGCCAGGGGAAGGGCTGGGAGATTGGGTCTATTTAATACATAAAGCTTGTAGGATTTATGGTATAGGCGAGAAAGGAGAAGGAAGGAAGGAAGGAACGAATGAAGGAAGGAATGAATGAAGGAACGAACGAAGGAAATAAGAATAACATCCTATTTGTGGTGCAGGAGAATTGTCTGTATTCTGTCAATTATGATTTAAATAAACGCTGATTGGCCATTAGCCAGGATGTATAGGTGGGACAACCAGACAGGAAGTAGAGGCAGAACAAGGAGAATAGGAGAATTCTGGGAAGCAGGAAGCTCTCGGCATTCCTGCACAGACCACCAAAGGATGTGACCTGCCCCGCTGAAAAAGGTACTGAGCCATGTGGCTAACATAGTTAGGGATAATAGGTTAATATAACTTAGAAGAGCTAATACGAAGCCTGAGCCAATGGGCCAATCAGTTTGTAACTTATGGAGACTCTCTGTGTGATTTTCTCTGAGACTAAACAGCTAGGGTGACCTGGGCAGGACAGAAACCCCAACTAGCTGGCCCACATGCTACATATTTGTATTAGTCAGCTCTGCTGCACAGGAATGAGAGGAGAAGATGGAGCCATTTACTGAGATGGAAAACCTGGGGACAGCAGGTTTGAGGGAAAGTGGCTGCTGTTAGAAGAGCCCTAGAGCCTGCTCCTGGATTCCTTAGCAGGGGGCTGGAATGGAACAGGTGACCAGTAGGGATTCCTGACACCCGGGGAAGTCTTCCCAAGCAAATTCCTGCCCTTTATTTTTCAGTGCCCTGCCTGACAAATCAAATATCCAGTCCTAGTCTGTGACCTTTAGGTGGTCCCCAATCTTCTGCCTGGCCAGATGACAAAATGCCATGCTGAGAGTAAGTTTTAAATTGACCCCAAGGAGAACTTTGACTTGTGGACCGGGAAGGAAAATCCCAGCAGCATGGATCATCTCCATTCTGGCTTTGAGACTTTATGCTCAGGCCTGGCTTCCTCTTCTGCAGCCCTTTACTTAGGGACTCGTGTGTGCCAAGCCTGTGCTACACTAGAGGGAGAGTGTGAAAAGATGTGGCTCTGCCAAGGGAGGCTCTGTCTAGTGGGCATCTGAGTTCCTGCCCTAGGGCGTGATGTTCTGTGCCTAGATTCATTTGTTTGATGCACTTTGATCTGTTCAGCCCACAGCCAGTTGGTAATGATGTGGTGATTTATGCTTCTGGACATAACAGTGCTGGCAGCTCATGCCTGAGCTGATGTCTGGGAGGTGTGTGTGTGTGTGTGTGTGTGTGTGTGTGTGTGTGTGTGTGCATGTGTGCGTGTATGTATGTGTGTACTAGCTCTAACTAAGGGTTTTGCAAGGGGCTGGGATCAAAGTGGAGCTTAATAAGGTCTGTGAAATTGGGTTCTAATCTCAGATCTGAAGATCTCCTCCTACATGTGAAACTTTACATCTTGCTGGTGCCCTGCTTAGGCAATTAGTGATCCTGCAGCCCAGCTCTTTTCTTTCATGTGTGTTAAGTGGGCAAATTGCAACACCCATGTCCTCCTCTACCTCAGCCGAGCCTTCCTGCTTACACACCTCAGGATCTATGCTTAGGTGGTTCCGAACATTGTGCTGATAGCAATTCTTTTCTCACGAGATCGCTGGAACGTAAGTGCCTGCTTTTCTCAATTACTCAGAAAAGCATGACCTGTCCTTTTCTTCCTTCTAGCTCTCTTCTAAACATGCCTTTTCTAACACTGTGAGCTTCACTCTTTTCTGAATGCTCCCTCCCCACCATGTGGCTGCTGGTCTATCTCATGACTGCCCTCTGTGCTGACTCAGCTCAAAGAACATCTCTCTCTCTCTCTCTCTCTCTTTTTTCTTTCCTTCAGCTTTGTCCTCTGCACAAATGCTGAGATTTTTTTTTTACCTTACCACTCTAGGATTTTTATAAATGCAAATAAAATTCCTCCCCTAACTTCAAAACATTGTGGAAGGAAAACAACAGGATTGATTTTGAATTTTATAGCATGCATTTTCAAAGTTGTCCAGGGCTTAGGATGTGCACTGATTTTTCCTTCTCAGAGTTGGTTATGTCCTTTGGCTCACTGGGACTCAAAGTGTGATCCCTAAGGAATGACGTGGGAGCTCGTTAGAAGTGGAGACTCTCAGACCCAGGCCCAGGTTACACCAAATCATTTAGCTCCTCCTCAACTGAAAACAGGAATACTATTTACCTCAAGAGAGTCTGTGAAAATCAAATAGAAATTATGGGAGTAAAGCTGCTGCCACTGCCTGGCATAGAACACAAAATTAATAACTGTCAGTGTCTCTCTGTCTTCTTTAGACTTTTTTGTTTGTTTGTTTGTTTAGTCTGGATGGAGTGTAATGAGCTATTCGTTTGAACAGTCACATTAGCATGTCTTAATCTCACCCATACTTTTGGTTCTTGTTAACTGCAAATGGTTGGCTCTTCCCTGATTTAGTAACTAGGGTGTTTTGATGAGGGCACATGTACAGAATCCTTGCATCCCCATATCTACGGTGGCTGCTAGGGCATCAGACAGGAAGAGTTAAATGGGGCTCCCATGTCCATCACCACGGGAACCTGTTCTATGCTGGATAGCAGTGTTTTAAAATGATGGCTGACTGGACTGATGCACCAGCACTTGAATTTAGAGCATGCTCAGATGTGGCAGGTTGCAAATGAAATCAGACTCTCACCAGCACACATGACATGCATGTGGAAAGAGGAAGGAAGACCATGGTGGTAGAGAAACCTTTGTACTCTCCTTCATCCTGGTCCATTTTTCACTGCCATCACAAAATACCATGGGTTGAAGGAATTTACAAAGCAACAAATATTTATTTGAGTTCTGATTCTGAAGGCTAGAAGTTGAAGAGCCAGCATCTGGTGAGAAGCCTCTGAGATGACTGAGGGGCCAGCAAGTACAAATGATTTCTTAACAACTCTCAGGTTGTTACATCAGTCGCCAGGACTCTGCCCCTAGACCATGTCACCTCTTACTACGCCCCACCACCCAGCACCTCTAGGCTGGGATTAAGTTTCCAGCCAGTGCATTCCTGTATGGGGTGATTTTACTTTTCCTGTCCGCCAGTGAGAAGCCCTCCTGACCTGTGGGAGTGATTCACAGAATAGCCATGTTCTTCCCTCTGCTTTCTCTGCTAGAATGTACCACACCCCTCTTATCTCCCAGGACATCCCCATCTTCATCCTCCATCTCACGCATTCCTGTCTTCCTGGAAACTTTCCACTACTCACTATAGGCCACAGGGACCCTTCGCACTTGACAGTGTGGATAACATTACTAATAATAGTATTAAAAATAGGTTTTGCCAGTGAGCCCTGGGTTCCCAAGGTCAGGTTCTGGCAGTGTGGTCAGGAGTTTTACCTGGAAATACTAAATGCTTCTTACAACAGCAACTTGCATGATAGTGCAGGAAGCTCAGTGCCAGGTCTTGGGTCTCAGATGGGTTTGAGGTTGTATCCACACTCACAGCCACTCACATCTAGCACAATTCAGGTGGAGGGGATTCAGGAAGATGAAACAGAAGGTAACTGATGGCTGGATCTGAGCATCAGAGCCATGCATTGCATATCCATAAAAAAAAAAAAAACAAAAAACTTGAGTAGTCAGGGAAAGGGTGCAAAGAGGCCAAACCAAGTCAGTTTCACTGCTCTTTAACATGTCACTTCATTCTATCAGGGACTGGAACATAGAGCAAAACAAACAAAATGTGATTTCTAGGACTTAGACAAGCAAGCAAAGCTGAAATCAGGACTAGGGAAGAAGAAAGCTCACACGGTTCTTTCCATGTGACTCGGCTTCCCTCAACTGACAAAAGTATTTTTCAAGTTGTCTTCTCAGGTTAGCAAGGGCTTCTTTTTTTTTTCTCTCTCCTGTCTGTGCTCATTTCAAGCCAGGCTGAGCAAGCAGGAAAGCCATCCTATCTTCTGAAAGTCTGTGCGAATGTTCTCAGAGAGAAGAGCCTGGAAGGTGCACCATCTCAGCCACTCTCAAATGATGAGCCCTGATGAGTCATCACTACAGATTGGGTTTCTTCTCTACACGAGGCTGGTTCAGAGTTGGCTTGACAACCAAACTGGCCTGGAGGGTACAATGAGGCAATGCCCAGTGGGGAAAAACAGCACGGAGGGTAGTGATGCTTTTTATGTCTCTGGATAGAGCCTGCAGTAGGCTGCCTAAGCTCTGCTTTTGCAAGGAACAGGTGATCACAGGACCCTCCTCTGCTATACTTCCAGCTTGGGGAGAATAGATGGGGGATTCCTGTTCACCTTGATTGCATGTCAGAGAGGCCCACTAATCATTAGATGTTGAACATTGATAGATGTCATGGCTCATGGCTCTGGCATAAGATCATACTGAACTCATTTTTCCAGATCTGTGTTACTAGTTATTTCATCTTAGGTATGTTAAGAATATTTTCTAACAGAGCCTCTCTACTGGTGCAAAGAACTCCAATCAGACCAGATTAAGCCAAATTAAATGCCTTAGTTTAATAGATGGTGGACTCCTGGGTAGCCGGGAACATGGCAGGGAAAAGACAGAGGGAGTACATACACAAACCCAAAACCACGTGTTCCTTTTTTTTTTTTGGTATGAGCCTAAATACCCAGTGGGAGTGGTCCTGACCCTCCCCAGGGAGGGGTTAACACTTGGCAGGCTGGGAGTTGGAGTTCAAGTGCTTGGCAGGCAGGGATGACACATTCCAGACTCTTTGGATATAGGGGTCTGACAAGGAGTTGAGGTGATATTTATGACCAATATTTAGGCTCTCTTTGGATAAAGGGGCATTGGCTCAAGTTTGGCTACTTCCTGCAGGCATGGGGTGATGTGGGAGAGGGGAGAGCTGGGTGTTGGTGGGTTTACACTCAGCGAGAGGTGTGGCTGGGGTGGCATCCAGTTTGTTGTTATCCTTGAGTCCTCAGGCAGTTACTTTTTGAGGGAGAAGAGAAGGTAGGTGGCTAGGAGAAAAAAAATATTGTTATTACTGGTCCTATGCATTAACTGTCAGAAAGAATGGGACAGGGAAGTGCCCTGGTTGGACAGGTGAGGCTCAGGTGTATCAGATACAACCAGATTTTAGTTGGTAGGTGTTCTTCATCTAGGAGAGTTGGTATCAATGGTGAAGGACCAGGAGCTATTGCAGGTGTTTGGTGTTATCTGGAGAGCACTTTGTGAGTTGGTCTTGGCCCAGGCAGCAGGTGTGACCTGTAAAATATGTTTGAAACTGGCTGGGGTTAGCAAAAAGCTCTGGAGACTGTTAGTTTTTTACTTGACTTGATTTTGATACAGCAGTAGAACTTTTCCAGGAACCTCCCAGCCTGCCAAGCGCTGACCCCTCCCTGGGTAGGGTCAGGACCATTCCCACTGGATATTTAGGCTTGTGTAGGAACACGTGGTTTGAGTTTGTGTGTATGCTCCCTCTGTCTTCCCCCACCATGCTCCTGGCCACCCTTGAGTCTGCCGTCTATTAAACTAGGGCATTTAATTTGGTTTGATCTGGTCTGATTGGATTCCTTTGTGCCAGTGGAGAGGCTCTGTTAGAAAATATTCTTAACAGGTAATATTGGTCTCAAAGACTCAGTTTCCACATCTAAAAAGCAGGGAAATAAAAAAAAAATCATAGAAGGCTTTATAGAGAAAAAAATGAGATAACAAATAATGTAAATTGACCCATAGTTAGATTACATAGCACCTCTTTGTAACATGAGGGTCTGCTTGTTGGGGTTTCTGTCCTGCCCAGTTTCCACAGCCGTTTAGCCCCAAAGAAAATCACACAGAGTCTATATTAATGATAAACTGATTGGCCCATTAGCTCAGGCTTCTTATTATTTCTTGTAGCTTATATTAATCCATTATTCTTATCTATGTTAGCCACATGGCTCGGTACCTTTCTCAGCAGGGCAGGGTCATATCTTGCTTCTTCGGTGGTCTGGGCAGGAGTCCTGAGAGAGCTTCCTGCTTCCCAGAATTCTCCTATTCTCCTTGCTCCACCTCTACTTCCTGTCTGGTTGTCCCACCTATATATCCTGGCTAATGGCCAATCAGCATTTATTTAAATCATGATTGACAGAATACAGACAATTCTCCCGCACCACCTCTTACTTTAAACAACCATGAAAATATACTTTATTAAAATAGATCTTTATTCATTATCCATCTATGTTATGCTATGTTAATGATGTTATGTTATCCTTCTATGTTAAGTCTAATCTGGCAGGGATTTTTTTTTCTGCTTACCTAAATTGCCTTCCCCCATCACCTTCTACATCCCTGCAATGGCAGGCTTTGGTGAGGGGCCCAGACATGCTTCACTGTACTCTGTCTGTGTATAGGAAATCTTTACCAAGCACTAGGTTCAGCTATCACTCATCAGTGTGAATGCCATGCTTGTCAAACATCAGTATTATTTAAACCAAGTGGGGCAAAAGGAGCCCAACTTTCCCTTTGTATCTGAAAAATTATGGTGTGGGTCTAAGAGGAAAGGGCACATTCCCTTCCCTAAGAACACTAGGCAGGAGACATGGGTGTTTGATCTGATTTCAGCTTTGCTTGGTCTGGTTTTGGATGAGCCCTGTGATGTCTTGCCACACCTCTTTCTCCCCTTGTGGGAGGGAATGGACTTGCTGTGGTGAGCTGTACTGATTCATTCAGAGATGGGCCTGTTTCCTGCTTTTCTTCTCCTGTGGCTATTTTCTACTGTGGAAGGCTTACGCTTCTGTTCTGGAGATACTTGGGAATGGGGGCTGTTGTACGAACTCCACACTGATACTCCTCCTTTGTAGGAGGCTTCCCCTGGTTCACAATCCTGTTGGAATGAGTCCTGGTCACCCTGCTCTAATCAGTAAAGATGCTGCTCCTACTCATAATCGTATTCCAGGCTCTAGGTGCCAGGCAGGTGACCTTCCCAGTCTTCCATCTGCTGCTTACTTGCCTTTGCTGGGGCTGGAGACAATAGAGGAGAGGGTCAGACTGCCGCCTGGCTCTTCTCTAAAAGCAGTCTTCCCCAGGCTTCTTGTTTCTATCTCTCTTCGTTGTGTTAGTAGCATCTGTGTGAACCTGGGATGACTTTGTGCATGTTGTGCAACTGCTCCACCGCTGAGCTATATTCTCAAGGCCTCGTCCCCCCCCCCCAATTAAAAAAATGTTTTGAGACAAAGACAGGGCATCATTAAGTTATCTAGTCTGGCTCTGAGCTTACTCTGTAGCCCTGGCCGGCCATGAACTTGTGATCCTCTTGACTCAACCTCCTGAGTTGCTAAGATTCCAGACCTGTGCTACCAAGGTCCACTCTTTCCTTCTCGAACGCAAATGAGCTGTTGAAAGGCAAGGAACTTGGATCCAAATATTTGGTTAGCGGTTGTGTTGCACAGCTGCGTGGTCTTTGAAAAACTGCTCACCCTTCCTGAGGAACGGTAGTCCTATTTAATGTGAAGGCAGGGCCCATGAGCAGGAGCGTGCACATTTATCTGGAGTTTGTCGTTCATTCAAGGCATGATAAATATTTTTGAATGGATCTTTAGAACACATATGGCTATTCAAGGATATCGATGTCTTTGTATCTTTCTGTCTTCCTGTGCTTTTCCAAATATTCTTGGCTTCAGACACACTCTGCATGGTGCACTGTGGGAGCCTGACCACTGATCATTAGATAAATATTGTTCCTAGGCTTTGGGCACTGAGCAGAGCAGCTTTTTGTTGTCTATTCAGCAGAGAGTGCATGCTTGTGTGGGTGTCGAGTTGAAATGGAAGGAGAAAGACTATAAACCTTAGATGCAGGCAATTGGTGTTACAGGAGGGGATAAAGCTAGAAAGGTGGGGGGGCAGGGAAAGAGAGGGCTATGCTGGAAATCTCCACTTGGACAATACCATCTAAGCAAGGTCGTTAGCAGTGATATTGAAGGAGTCTTTCTCCCAGCTCATCGTCTTGCTTTTCTGATGCTGTTTGGGTCTTTGTAAGTGGACAGGGAGATGATGTGAAACCCTTGTGGGCAGTTCTGAGCTTTCTCTTTTCTGGTACTTAGGGAGGGTACCTGGACACTCATTCCAACTTGTCTTCCCTGGGAGGGCCTTTGGGTCTGCCATTTCACTCAAGAGGCTTCTCCCGGGAGTTCACCTGCAGAGGGCCCCCAGGCACAACCCCGAGCTTGAGGCAAACAGTGGGCTTGGATAGGTGCGCCATAGGAAGCCAGACTTTGCCTTAGGCTGCACTCACTGTGCATCTCAGCTGCCTTTACCCTTATCCAGGTGTCGGGGCTTCCAAAACATGGGTGGCAGTGTTTTGGGTTCAGTTTTGGTTACAAAGCAGTGTGCACCTGCCTGGTTTACCGCCACAACTGTTAGGTCTTCCGAAGATTCCATGGCACTCTGCTGTCCTTCCCCGTGGCCTGGATTGTTTGTGGCTTGGCTGACACATCAAAGCCCCTTTCCATGTTTGGGGTTGGGACGCTGTGAGTTAATTTTCCCACCATCTCACTAACTTTTGTCTCTACGGGAAGTCCTTACTTAGAAACTTGCTTATAGACAATTTTATTGGTTTATTTATTTTAGGGAAAACATGTAGCAAGCATGCCAGGGATGAAGGGGAATGTAATTTTAGAACGCTGCTTCTGACATACCAGCACACCCATTGCCTTCCCTCCTTGATGGGACTCTGTTCTAGTGGATCTGGGATGCGACCAAGATCAGTGTGACCATCAAATTGGTTTCCTACTAACTATACTTGTGTACACATAGATGGAGAGATATAGCCACCTCCCTAACTGGCTCGTGTGTCAAGGTTGCTGCATTCCTCTAAGAAACTTGCCCAGCCAGCCCCCCCCCACTCCCCTCCTCTCCTGCCCGCTGATTCTCACAGTCACATCTGCAGCCTTAGCCACTGAATCTGACGTAAGTAGAGGCACACTTCAGCTTCTGACAGAACAACAAAAGCAAGAGTGTTGTGAGAAGAACAGAATAGGGGCACTAGTTTTGAAGGACTCTGAGATCCATGCTTTCTGAATTTTACTTTAATAGAGATGTAGGGAGTGATGGGTCACCTCTCAAAAGCACTGTTCAGTTTGTCTAAGCTGTTATCTGGGTACAGGAATTTGAACAGTTCCCCAAATGAGTCTAACATTGTACCATGTGCAACTGACTAATGTTGAGTGTGGGGGGCAACTTGGCAAGGAGAGGAGAACAGAACTTCTTGAATCTTACAGGAAGTTCTCTCTCATCACACATGGTAAGTATAATGTATGATCAGGAGCTGGTCTTAGATCTGGATCTAAAATTTATTTTATATATATACATGTGTATGTGTCCACAATCATAACATGCAAAAACAATAGTTAACTCTTCTCTATCTTTTTGATAAAATATTTTTACTGAATATAAGCATGGCACATGCTTATCCTAAATTATTGCCTTTATGCAGAAGTATAAAAAGATAACAAATCTGAATTATTGCCTTTATTCAGAAACATAAAAAAGGTAACAATTTTTCTCAAATGTGCCACAAAGAAAAATAATTATTTCCACATATGGCAGTATATATTTTATATTCATCTCTGCTGTGCTTGTATATATATGTATGGTGTTAGGCAGCTCAACACTGACAGAATCTATTGCATATATACATATCTAGAATCTGTGTGTTTTGTGTTAACAGTATAGCATGGATGCCTTTCTGTACTTCTGCAGTCATCTGGACACACTTTGCCAAATTCAAGCTCAAAGCTTTGTGTATATGTGCATGTGTGTGGTGTGTTCGGTGTATCTACATGTGTGATATGTGTATGTTTGTGTGGTATATATGTTGTATTTGTGTGTGTGTGGTGTGTATGTGTGTATATGGATGTGGTGTGGTGTGACTGGTGTGTGTGTGTGTGTGTGTGTGTGTATGTCTGTGTAATACAAAACAAATAACATGTGAAGTCTCTTCTGCTGCTGAAGAGCTTGGCTGTGTCCAAGCCTGCAGACAATGGGCCCTCAAACCTATCTAAAAGCGTGTGGCCTGGAAAGGGACGGGCTTAGTGAGCTGGGGGTGAGCACTCTTTGCAGTACCTTTCTCTGTGGCAGTGTTGCTCCTCTCTTTAAGCCCCTCACAAGGCCCTGCTGACACTAATCTCTGGACCAGGAGGGCAGCCGGTAAACCGCAGTAACAATGAGAAAAGAGCTGCATCTCGGACAGCAGGCAGAGCTGCATCTCAGACAGCAGGCAGAGCTGCATCTCAGACAGCAGGCAGAGCTGTCATTGTTGGGGGCACGCATTCCTGTCTGGTGGGACTGGGATCTTATATCCCTAAAGAAGTCAGCAGCATGTATTTATATTGGAACTCTCATAACTGTTTATCAGTATAGGCAGCTAATTATTTAAAACTTACAAGCATGTGGGCCCAAATGAATGAGACCTTCGTACAGATTGGCCGGAAGCCTGCCTGAGATGTCTGGTCTAGATGCTGCCAGTGGCATTTCGTATCTATCCAGTTCACTTTAGTTCTAGAAACATCAGCTGACCACATTATTCAAAGCGGCAGTCGTTAGTCAAAAGGATAGAAATATGAAAATTGAAAGTTAAAGATCTTGTATTGGGTGGGACAGATTTCAGCTGATTACCAGCTGTTCTGAAAAATTCATCCCAGACCAGGAGCCACCAAGGCACTTGGAATTTCTCAGGAATGTATTTTCTCGGACATATACCATCCTCTCTGAGGTTGAATTCTGCATTTGTAGTCTGTAATTCAGAAAACCCTCTAGGTAGTGCTGGTTTCTGCTGAAGTTGGAGAGCTGGGTTTACAAGGAGAATGAAGTGAAACACAGGCCGACACCTACGGGATGTATCGTGAAATGCAAAGTTATGCATTAACCTGATGACTAAGTCAGGAAGAGACAGAACAATCATTCCAGTCGGTCTGGTGAAGACCTAGGAGGGGCGTTTGCGCGAGAGCGTGTGAAGGGTGTTTTATTGAAAGATGCTGTGGGAATTGTCATCATTGAGGTTTGGAAATGTACCCCAAAGGCCTGTGTGTCTAAGGCTTTGTGCTCAGAGTGACGCTACTGGGGAAGGTGAGACCTTACAGGGGGACCCTACTGGCCAGCCTTTGGTCTTTGGAGGCATGATATTGAAGGGACTGTAGGATCCCAGCCCCTTCCAAATTCCCGCTTGCTTCTTGGTTATGGCGTGACTTAGTTGTGCTTTACCAAGACCTCCTACTGATGCCAAGACCTCCTCTGACACTAGAGGCCCCTGAACTGAACAAAATGGATCTTTACTCTTTGTAAATGAATCCCTTCAGGCAGTTGTTGTAGTGACAGAAAGCTGACTAACACGTAGTGGAAGATAAAGTTAATGTCAGAGTTTTGATTCCAGGCCAAGCGAGTTGGATCATATATTGTAGGCTGTCCCTGGAAACCACTCAGCAGGGAAGCACTGTGTCTGTGCTTCATGGGGGACAGTCATTCCGGCTGTCACATTACTTCTGGGTAGAGGCAACTCTCCTGGCACCTCACTGGCCTAGATTTTGATACCTGCCTCTCCTGATATAACTTGGATCTGGGTCAGCAATTCCCATCCTTGGCTAAGGTATTTGGGAGGGGAGTCCCAAGACTTGGTCTGAAATAGCGACCCAGGGAGAATGTGTCTTCTTAAGGCTAGCAGTTAGGCGATCCTTGTGTTCATAGCCATTGCAACAGTCTTTGTAACCCTGCTTTGAAGGTAGCCTATCGCTTTCTGCAGTAAAGGTGTGAGGTTTTTTCTTTTCTTTTTTTTTTTTTGTGGAAAAAGTTTGTTCTATTTTTCAGAGGTATACAGTGTCTAAAGGGGAAACAATTTGAACTCAAGGGCTGGAGAAGCACACATGTCCAGTCAGGTTCTGTGGAGGCGGGAAAAGTGAGCTTGTTTCCACATTGACCAAATGTCAGAGAGTTTGGAACTTTCCTCTAGTTCCTTCAAAGTTATCGTGCTTCTACCTCAAAATGAAGGTTCCACCTAGCTGTTGCTCAGAGAGTTCTGCTCTCTCAAGGTTGTTGTCAACAGGTGTGGCTAATTGCCAGACCTTGCACCTCTAGCTCTAGGAATAGTAGATTCCTAGAGAAGTAGATCCCGCTCCTACCTTAAACAAAAGTCTAAGGATTCAACTAAGTTCCAGTTCCCTTTATGGAGATAACATTGGATTCCACCCAGGGAGTGGTTTGCCTACAGAATGTTTTGGTCTAGGGTGTGAGCTCGGCTTGTTTTGTTCTGGTAACAGAATGTTTAACTATAAATGTAGCCAGTGACTTTCAGCTGGTGTGACCCTATCTTTTTGGGGTCAGGAGTATTTTAAGCAGTTGGAAATTAAATGCAGGTGAATTTTCAGTACACACTGGAACTCTCTCCCTATACTATTCTGTGTTTCTCCGTTTCATTATTTTCACTCGCGTCTTCATATTCTTTACTATATTTCTAAATCCCCACGCCCTTACCCTAGCGAGAGGTATTTTTTGTCCAGGCTGGTCCCGACAAGGTTCATGTAAGGGTCTGAGTGTAGCCGAGGAGTTCTCCAGAGGTGAGGTGCCATTCTACCCTGTGGCAGACCTGCTTTGCCTGGAGGAAGGAATTTCAGTGCAAACTATTTGTGTTCAATAGTGATTTTATCAAAGGCCATAGAAGACGAGAGAAATACAGATGCTAATAGAGCCCTGGGCCCTACTCTGAGAAGAGAATTTTGTTTCTTTAGTCCTTGGGATGGAGGTTTGTTTTTGAGATGCTGTGATGTGTGCAGTAGCGCTTCCCCCTGCTGGTCATTTTGTATAATGCAGCAAAAGTAGACCGATTGTGGAATGATTCCAAAGCCAGGAACAAAGAGACCAAGCAAGGTTGAATGTGCAAACGTTGTGAACTTTTGTTTACCTCATAGCCATGACTCCTTTTACCATTCGCAAAATGATCCTGTAAAATGATATTCCTGAGACTATCAGGAGGCTGATATTCTCATGTCCTTCTGTGTCAACATTATATGCAGCAATGATTACACTAGCAATGTCTTCTGCCTGCCATTGGTAGGTTTTTTTTTAAAACCAAAATGAACAGGATTTTCTTGTTGGTTGGACTGTATGTCATTTCAACAGATATCACAAATATTTATGTCTGTCTTTCATGGGTATAGAAAACAACACATATCAATCTTAATGGCAATAAAAATATTTAAATTTAGCAATGTCTGGAAGTTAACTCAGTGTATAAAAGTATCTGCAGTGCAAGCAAGTATGAGGTCCTGAGGTCGAATCCCCAGAACCCACATAAAAGCTAGCTGCCTAGTAGGAGCCTCCATAATCCCAGTGCTTCTACAAGGAAATGGACGATAGTGATAGGAGAATCCCAGAGTTCCTGGGCCAGCTATCTTTGCATACACAGTAGAGAAACAACAGAGACCGGGGTTGAGGGATGCTCTTCATTAGACTATCTGAGTAAAACTGGCAAGAACTAAAACCTCAACCTAATATATATAGAGAGGCTAACCAGATTACATCTAACAGATCCCCACACAACTGGCCATCCTTGTGTGCCAAGCCAGTTTTTCTCAGATACTCTGATGAAGGTGACTGTCTGTCAGAGAGGCCAGGTGGTCAGTGGTAGCATGAACATACTCTGAAGCACATGTAAATTTTAAAATTTACATTAAATCAAGTAAATTTAGCGGGGCATGGTGGCGCACACCTTTAATCCCAGCACTCCAGAGGTAGAGCCTGGTGGCTCTCTGTGAGTTCAAGGCCAGCCTAGTTTACAAAGAGATTTCCAGGACAGCCAGGGCTGTTACACAGAGAAACTCTATTTTGATAAAACAATTTTTATGCAATATATTTTGATCATATTTTTCCCTGTCCCCAAGTTCTTTTCAGCTCTCTACCACTCAACTTCATGTTCTCTCTCTCTCTCTCTCTCTGTTACACAAAACAAAAACCAAAAGGAAAAAAAAGTCAAACTAAATCAAACAAACAAGCAAACAAAAAAAGCACACAAAAATCTGGAGTCTGTTTTGTTTCAGCTCTTGAGCATGAGGTCTGCCCTGGAGTGTGGTTCATTATAGAAAACTGATTCTTCCTCTCCTGACAGCTACCATTCACAAAAGGTTTCTTGGTTAGAGGTGGGACTTTGTGTTCCCTTCCACTTCTCTTGCTGGCATTTTGCCTGTCTAGAATATAATTGTGATGGTCTTGTGCTTGTTTAGTCTCTGAGTTCACATGTGGGTCAGGCCTGTTGGATCTGAAAGATGGTGTTTCCTTGATGTTCTCCACCGCCCCCGGCTCTCACAATCTTTCTGTCTCCTCTTCCATGTGGATCCCTTGAGGGATGGTTTGATGAAGGCTTCCCATTCAGGGCTGAGTACTCTAAGGTCTCTCACTGTCTGCACATCGTCGTCCAGTTGTGAATCTCTTTGTTAATAGCTGTCTACTGTAAGAGGCAGCTTCTCTGATGAGGGCTGAGTGGTGCACTGATCTCTATGGTTATAGCATATGGCATTAACAGTCATTTGATTGTCGTGTTCATTTAGTAGAATAGTAATGGTAGGTTTTCCCCTAACTCCTATGACTGATCTAGTCTCTGGCCTCATTACTGATGTCAGGTATGGATTATATCTCAGAGTGGGCCTTAAATTCAATAAAAAAAAGTGGTTGGTTATTCCTACAACATTTTTACTTCAATTGTATCCATATGTCTTACAGGTAGGTTGCTGTTGTAGGTAGTAGGATTTATAGCTGGGTAATATTAATCATTGCTTTTCTCTTCCGGTAGTGTGCAAAGTACCCTCAAGCACCATGAATGCTGGTTAGTAGGGAACAGCTTCTAGTTGGGTACCAGCTAGATTTCTCCATGTTTGCTGACACCAGAAAGTTGCAATATGACTTTACCTTCAGCAACAGGGCTTTACCTTCAGGTTGTAGGGGGTAACCAGTAAATAGGATTGCCAATAGCCTGTGATTTCTTTTTGTATGGTCCCCTTTAATGTGCTTTATTGTTAACTGTGTCCTCTGTTTTTCCCACAGTTGCAAATGAAGCAGGAGATAAGAATGCCCGTCCACTTGCCCGCTTCTCTCGTGAGTAAATCTCGCTTCACTCTTCCTGGGCTCCTTTAGAACATGTGCACTTGAGGGCTTTGCTCACGTGACTCACCTCCATGAGTCTGTTAGGTGTACTCAAACAGTGATGTAGAAAATGTCCTCCTGTTGGTTAATATTGCACTTGAGCACCATCACATGTGAGCTGCTCCTGGTCATGGGCTTTTTGTTTCTCGGAACTGTGGTCTCCAAGCTGTGCTCGAGAGTTTTGCTTTTTGAAGCTTAGTTTCCAGAGCAGCAGAATCAGTCTCACGCTTGCTTTTGAGAAATGTAGAACTCCTAGGCTCCCACTTCAAACCTCCTGACCCAGGGCCTGCATTTTAACAAATCCCTAGTTGTTTCTTGTTCACAGTACAGTTTGAGAGGGGATATAAGGCATATCCTCAGAGCACACTGCAGGGAGGAGGGTGTTCAGTGGTGCTGGAGGGAGGATGCTTGTAGCTACTATGCTTATCCATGTGTAAAGAAGCATCATTGCAACTCACCATGGGTTTATGTAGTATATCACTGTCTTGGAGACACTTTGCAGTTCAGATGGATTGAATGGCCTTCCCTGGGCTTAGGAATATTCTCAGGGTTGTAGGCAGGCTGTTGTTTACCACCCAGTTTTTCCAGGTCTTGATCTTGATAAGAAAGTAGCCATTAAAAGCTTCTCAAAGGCTTCCAGGCCCATATGATCAGTAAATTCCATAGCAAGTTTGTGGATGCCCCGGAATTAATGGGTCCCAGTGAAGTCAGTGGAGATGCTGGAGCCAGAGAAGGGCTGGGTAGAGATGCTTGCAAGCCTGTTATCCTTCAAGTTGAGAAAGGGAGATTCCCCTGACTCCAATACTATTACTGCCTTACTTGCTTTTCCTTAATTTTACTTATGCTTTTCTGGGCCCTGTATTTACAATCTGAAAAATTGGATTAGTAATTTTATAAACTCGTTGACATTGTATCCCATCATTGCTTTACCCCATGTGGGGTTGACAAGATCTGAGTGTGACATGGCCAGCGTGATCTTAACACATCAAGTTAAGTATAATTTTTCTATTTATAGGGATTCCTGTAAACACTGCCTTCTCACTCTTTTCGGAAAGTTTTCAAATTTTAGGGTTGATTTCCCAGAGACAGTTTTTATAGGACTGTAATGATGCATGCTGATGCAGGAGCACTAAGTGCTGGCATTGTAGACCCTGCAATGAATGCTGCACACGGGCTCTGTTTTTCACTGTCCTCCCACCTGGAATCATCATTTCCAAAATAAGTATGTCAGTAAGGATGATGGATATGGCTTCATCCCTTTAATTTTTATTTTTCATCTCTTGAGCAATAGTCAGGGGGATGAATAATCTGGAGTGATAACTTGATCATACCACGTGCAGGATTTCCCTCGATGGGAACTCCTGACTTATGACAGGTGTGCAAAGAGAAAGGGTCCTTAAGCCACGAAGACAGGAGGCTTGGAGCAGTAAGTCCCTTTATGGACAGAAAAGGTGATTTCTTGTAGGTAGCTTCTATAACTTCTAAGCTATGTGACTGATTTGAAAGGATGACATGTCACATGACATCTTATTAGCTAGAGATAAATGAGGACACCAGGGGGGAAGTCTATAGAGGAAAAGTGGTTCCCAGTAATCCTTTGAGGTGAGGCCAACTCAGAGCAGGAAAGGAAAGTGTCTTGATAGAGTACAGTATCCTGGGAGAAAACAGGAGGGGCATGATAGGTGCTGTCTCTTTTTGTAGCATGTACTAGAGAGAAGGGAAATTAGGTGGAATTTAGGAAGGGAAGAATATTCTCATTGCACCATTGTTGAGTTGCCATTCTTCATGTGCCGCACTGGAAGGATAGTGGGATGAAGCATTCAGTGTGGGAAGAGGACAAGAACCTGGATGGTACTCTGGAGATGGGAAGATAAAGAGCTGGCTTCTTTCTGTCTTTTGCTTTTAACAAGACAGAAATAGGTGGAAAACCCAACTAGGGTGTGTTATTCAGTGAGGCAAACAGGAGCCTGTGCTCTGAGGTCTGGACCCAATGGGGAGGAAGGAAACACCAGGACAAAGTATGGGTCCTGGGAGATTGTGGGTCCTATTTTCCCTTCATTTCAACCTCTAGCTTTGACTTTTGACCTGCCAGGCTTCAATCAGACCATCTACATAATAACCATGGGCAGATGGTAGTGCTGATGTCATCATTTGAAAATAGTACCTGTTGTGAGACAAGAGTCCTATCACCACCATCCTGGCCCTTTACTCCTGTGTATGGAGGGGTCAGAAGCGCCGATGTGGAAAGAAAGTGGTTTCTAATCTTGAAAAAGAAAAGTTATTCCCATGTCAAGGAATAACGGCCATGTGTAGTGTTCAGGTCCGGCCACAGTGTGGCAGAACAAGCTCAGACTGTGATGTACTCCTGTGTTCCTGAAGCCCCAAGACACTGCAGGCTGCTTTGGGCTAGTACTGTGAAGGAGGTCCAGGGCACTCAAGAGACATGCAGAGGACACAGTGGTCCCAAAGTTTACATAGTCACACAGTTTTCTTCTGAAGTTCTCATTGCTTCTCTAGAAAATGGAAGAATGATTTCTCCCTGATATGAAAGAAAATAGTGGTTTTTGGACTAGAGAGATGGGTTAGTGTTTAAGAAGGTTGCTCTTCATTTCCAGAACCCATGTGGTGGCTCGAACCTGTCATAACTCCAGTTCTAGGGGAACTTATGTCCTCTTCTGGCTGCACACAGATATACATGCAGGCAAAACACCTTCACACATAAAATAAACGTTAAAAGAAAATAATGGTTTCTGAAGCAGCAGGAGAAATTGAAGCTAATCAGTAATGCCTTTAGATTTGGCAGATCTTACTTGGGAGGGAAAAGAATAGATGCTGATGGAGACAGGTCTTCTGTTGAAGAGTTTGGGTAATTAGGGAAGATGGCTGATGAAGCTGAAGGTAACACAGAGGGTCTTTACTCTGGATAAATAATTCCTTTCCCCAGCAGCAGTGGGTAGGAGAAGCAACAATGTGCACTGGGATAGACACTGGGGCAGGGTTGAAACAGAGACCAGGACATCACCTTCTACTGGGGATGCTCAAATTATGACAGAGAATGCTTGGGTGCAGAGAATTTTCTGGATTGTCACCATTAGGAAGGCCTGTCACAAACAATGGGAGCTTGAATTGGGCAATGATGGATTCTGGAACCAGGATAATGGGAACAGGGTTATGAGAAGGAAGAACTAAGCTGTGGGCTACAACGAGGGCTGGGTTGTGTGTTGTGGAAGAGGTATAAAGGATCCAGAGAAGATGGTTGCAGCACGCTGAAATGACAAACTCATAGCAACAGAGAAGAAAAGGTGACTGCTGGGTGATGGGGTGAGTAGACAGTGGGAAATTGTATAGTGGGTATAAAGTTTCAGTTATGAAAGATGAGCAAGTCTTTGAGATCTGCTGGTCACAACATGGTAGTGCACACTTAAAGCATATTAAGGGATAACTCAAACTACATTTTCAAACCACAACCCCCCTAAAACTAGAACAAACAGGAAGCCAGATGGACAGAGGCCACTTTGGAGGTGATGGATGTGCTTAGTAGAACCCTGATGGTGGTGATGGTATCACGGGCATATGCTTATGACCCAATGTTGAGCTGTACACTGAAAATCAATGTGTCTTCATATATTGTTTATTCCCCAATAAAACTAAAAAAGCAGAGGTAATGAAGGTGTAGAAGCTGGATTTGAGGGGTTTTTTTTTCTTATATATACTCCAAAGTATTTCTAAACACTTCAGCTCCTCCACTAGGTCTCTCCTCAACACTCTTCAGGACCTGAGCTTCTGTTTTCCACTCATCTAGCGGTGGCTCTAGAATGTCTACAGATGAGGGGCATGGCAATCCCGTGGTTCTCATGTGGAATCACAGGAACTTTCTAGAAACGCAGATTCTCGGACCTCATTCTACTTTCTGCTGACTCAGAGACTCTTGGGGTAGGCCCCTATAATCTGTGTTTTAGCAGATTTTATCACACCAGAAGCTGAGAGTCAGTGCTTTCACTCGAAGGACTACGTACTGGTGGAGTTGAACACAGATCCAGGATGCAGAGCAGAGTGTGTGCTTTTTGTCTAACTGCAGACCCGTTTCTGCTCCCCAAAAGGAAATAATAGTATCTGCTCCTAGATACACATGTGAAACTTAAGAAATTAAAAAATTCAGATTGCAAGACTTTGAGTATGTCTTATGGCTTCAGGGAGGGCAAAGAGGACATGATCTCACTATTACACTCCTAGTTTGTCTTCTTCTATCCTCTTCGTGTGTAAAAAATTAGGATGATGTTTGAATTTTCAGCAGAAGATAGATTTGGATAACTTGAAAATGCCTTCCTTATTTTTTTACATGCATAAAGAAATGCTGAATAAAACATCTCAAAGGCTTTACAATAAACAGAAAGAGCCTCATGGTTTCTAGCAATGAAAGAAGAATTTAATATCAGCATAGCTAGCTATATGCTTACCAATTCCACATATTTTCCATAGCTTCTGGTATCATGTTTTAATGCTCATGTAATGAAAGAATTTGGGTTATGCAGTATGGGGAACTGGATCTGAAACTTCCTACATTGGACTTTTTAAAAAATGGCAGATTCTGTTTTTCAAAAGTGTTTGCATCCTTCCCATCCCACATGTTCTTTTTAGAGTGTGAGATGGATAAACCTCACACTGAGATCTAAGCCTGCATCTTCTCCTGTAAATGTAGCAGAAATAATATGATGTGTCTTGGTAAATTGTATCATCAAAGACAATGTGGCTTCCACCTGCTGCAAGCTGGGATGTACTTAGGGCACTGTCACCTTGCTGTGAAGAGTGGGAAAGAGGAAGCCTAGTGAGAAAGGAAATGTTTGAGAAAATAACTCTCTATTCTAGACAAATAACACACACACTGCTCTCATCCCAACTCATGCCAAAAAGTGCTGAGTGGAAAACTTGGATGCTCAGCCTCACAAAGCTGCAATAAGGTAGAACAACACCCTTGCGAGGGGGCGGGGGCTCAGAAAAGATCAGCTGGGGGAGCGACTGCTTTCTTCTGCATTTTAGTTCTATCTGCCAGGAGCTGAGCATCCCTCCGCCTTCCTGCTGGCTACCATCAGAGGGTCCTGGTGGAGAGCGATCATGTTGTTGCCCAGTCACCTTGATGTCATCCTTATCAGTGTTTCAGTAGGGACCACACATGACAAGGAATTTTACCTATTTTTCCCTTTTCTGGGTATTAATGGAAGAGTGGCAGCCTGGAGGGGACCTTGGACTTGCACATTTGCTTTGCAGTAATGAGGTAGAATTCCATCTTTTTCTGCTTGTGTGTCAGAGTAACACCAATAAAATCCATGCCAAGGTACATTCAATCAATCTTCTAAAAAAATTTAAAAGGAGTTTTGAAAGCTGCCAGAGAAAACAGACAACCGTCTGGTAGACAAAAGCAATTTGAATTCTGGTGAGATTCCTCCAGAAGCCTTAGAAACACAATGTTTTCAAGTGTTAAAAGGAAAGAACTGACAGCCCAGAAACCTGCAGGCAGCAGGATGTTCCTGAGGATTAAAGCAACAATTGACACATTATAAGATGAAGGAAAAACTCAGGCTGAAGGAAGGCTAAAGGAAGTTCCTGAACAAAAGGAAACTTAAAATGAAGAGCCTTGTAAGACCAGGAAGGGAAGAACAGCAGATTCCAAGTACAAGTGAATAAAGTTTCATCTCTGAGTTTTCTAAATTACTTATGGTATTTGAACACAAATCACAAAATTACCTGATATGGTTCTAAGTGTACATAAAGCAAATACCATAATTAGTATGAGTACTGTTAAATCTATAGTTATACTTTACATTGGGAAAAAAAGGGATCTATGTAGATATAAGGGTTCTCTACTTAAATTGGCAAAACAATCACTCTAGAAGACATTTTAGTAGTATTTATTATTACATTGTTTATCCAATATATAATTCAATATCCAGTATACCTACTCAGAAAACTACAGAGATATCTTGTAGAGAGAATGGAATTCTAAAAACATTCAAGTAAGTCACAGGAGGAATAGAGAGATGAGAAAACAAGCAAAACAAATGTAAGTCCCCAGTAATGTAATAACTATATTACATACAAATGATCTAAGTATAGTAATTAATGGGCAGATTTTTATATTAGATTAGAAAACATGACCAACTATGTATTGCCTATAAGAAACAAATGTAACCATTTAAGCAAGTTGAAAGTTGGCCATATTAGCATTAATCAGTGGAAATCTCTAGCACATCCTCAGATCATGAAGATGTTAGAGACCATGAAATCAAGAGTCAGGAACATTATGTTGTGGTACTGGTCAGCTCACCAAGAAGACACCAACCTCATTTGTTATTTACCAGCGACTGAGATTATGTGAAGCAAAATCTGACAGAGTTAAAATGAGAAACAGATAGTTAGCTACACAATTATAGTTGGAGGCTTCACCACTCCTCCTTCCATCATACACAGAACATACAGAAGGAAGATGATAGAACTCAACACCACCAACAATCAGAAGTATTTAAGTTATTAAGTGAATAGTTCATTTAGTAACTGCCAAATATGTATTTCCTTCCAAAGTATGCAAAAGGCACATCCCAAGAAGTATCACAAAACAATCTTAAGAAATTTAAAAGAATAGAAATTATGCATAATGTGATCTCTAACTATAATGAAACCAATAAGAAAAACCCAAGAGGCAGACCTTAAAACAACTGAAAGTTAACACCACACTTCAATCATGAAGATGAGGTCTAAAGAGGAATGAAATTATGCTGTATTAAGCCAGAATAAAGATGCAGTTTGTCAAAGTTTATGGTACTCAACATTTACACTTTGCTCAAAAGGATAGAGGGGAAAGTTTGTTGCACCTGAATGTATACATGTATTTAAAAGTCTAAAGCCAATAGTAAGAATTTTGAAAAAGAGCTAAACAAACCCAAATCAAGCACCTTATAAGGTCAAATTATAAAGAGAAGAGCAATAATTAGGGACATTAAAAAACCAAGATGCATGGATGTGTTGTGAAGGATAGACTATGTTGGCTTATGATGGCAGTCCCAGGAGGTATAAAGCTCTGTACTCAAAGCCAAGCAACAATATAGCTGCCTTGGTGCATACTATGATGCTGTCACAGTGAAGAAACAGACTAATTGTATTTCTAAGAATGAATCCCCAAGTGTTAAACCACACTTGACTGTGAGAAAAAAAAAACAAAGACAACAAAGAATGGGTTCTTTGAAAGACCCATAAGATTGAGAAACTTCTAGCAAATCACAAATATAAGAAATGAAACATGATACCATGACCAGCAGGTATCAGAGGAACAATAAGATATTCTGAACATCTCTGCAGTAGATACTTTCCAGAGCTTTGATGAAATATACTTCACTCCTGCAAAAATGCACAACCTATCTAAACTGAAACACATTTAATAGCACTGTCACTATTATGCGATTAGAAACCTCCCTAATATAAATTTAAGGTCCATGTGTGCTGTGGGATAATGCTTTTGTACACTGTAAAGATTTGTCACTCATATTGGTTTAATAAAATGCTGATTGGCCAGTAGCCAGGGGAGAAGTGTAGGTAGGGCAACCAGACTAAGAGAATTCTAAGAAGAGGAAAGGCAGAGAGACGCAGTTGCCACCCAGACACAGAGGAAGCAAAATGAGAATGCCTTACTGAGAAAAGGTACCAAACCACATGGCTACACATAGATAAGAATTATGAGTTAATTTAAGTTGTAAGGGCTAGTTAATAATAAGCCTGAGTTAATAGGTAAAACAGTTTATAATTAATATAAGCCTTTGTGTGTTTCTTTGGAAGTGCATGGCTGTGGGACCAAGTGGGACAGAAACTTCTGTCTACACATGTGCTGTGACTGGAAACTGCAAATGAAAGCAAATGAGCATCAGCTCTCTACCATTTCTTTTAGAAAACTGAAGCCTAATTTAATGAAGCTACCATTGCCTTGATGCTAAAGCGAGACAAGGATGGCACCAGAAGAGATTACAGACCAAAGCCTTGTAACTAATAATATGTGTGTATTTGAATAGTAGATTTTAATAAGCTGGGGTAACTCTAGGGATATCAAGATCATTGACTGTTCTAAGTCAATATAGCCCACTATACTAACAGGCTAAAGTAGGAGAATCATACAGTATCATATCATTGATGAAGAAAGAACACTGAGAACCACTCAGCAACAACCCGTAGTAAAAATAATTTCAGATTTTAGGGTGGTCTGTTGATTAGATAAAAGGTATGTACAAAGAGAACCTCTCCAGTTAACTGAAGGACAAAAAGATGAGTGCTTTCTTCTACACTTGGGAACAAAGCAAAGATGTCATATCATAACATCCTTATTTAACATTTTTTAAAGTTCTAGTTGATGCCTCAGTGGATGAATAATAAATTTAAAAAGCCTATCAGAAAGGAATAAATACAGATTTACCACTTACAAATAACATTATTGTTTCTATGTAGAAAATATTGAAGAATCTATTCAAAGTTCAACAGCTAGTATGTGAGTTAGTAATGTTGTATTGTACAAGATAAAATTTAATCCTATTGTATTGCTGTATACTGGACAGAAAATTGACACAATGATATTTATAAGTACTCTAACTAGGTCAAATGCAAAGATGTAGACCCAAGACTTATACCAACACTGCGGTACTTATGAGAGGAATCCTAGTGCAAGCCATCAGATAATGCACCCTTTCTTAACTATGGGAACATATTACAGATAGGTGATTTGACATTGTGTGAACTCATACCTGGAAGATATGTGCACAATGATGCCATTATGGTATGACATATTGAACTGCCATTGTTATTAATCAAACTGTTACATGGTACATGACCTTGCTGTGTTCATAGATTGAAAGGTACAACGTATTAAAAACATTAGTTGTTTCTGTGTTGATACCCAGATTTAACATAATTCCCACCAAAATACTATCAAGATTTTATATAGATATAAATTAGAGTTTTATATATTCTGCAATTTATATAGAAAAATAAACCATAAAGTCAAACAGTTTTGAGGAAAAACTTAAGGACTAGCCTATTTGATTTCAAGGCATAATAATTAAGATGAAGTGGTACTGGTGAGAGGATACATCCACAAGTTAGCCAAATAGAATGACAAACCCAGAAATGGACTCACAGGAACATGCATAACATCTTCAACAACACTGTAAGAGCAATTCAATGGAGGAAATATGGCCTTTTCAACAAGTTATACTGGAATATTGGATATCTGTAGACAAGCTACAGGGACATAGCAACAAAACAACTCTAGTGTTTTATTACTATAAGTCACTGATTCCTGACACATGGTACATATTACGTTTTGGCCAAGCTTGAGTTGTAGCCCAGTTGGCAGAAGTGCCCCATCCTGCATAGGCTGAGCTGAGTCTGAATACAGCTCCCTGGCCACCTCCTGGAATTGAGGGAGCTGTTGAAATTCTTACATTTGCAGGTGCAGCTCTTGGGGTCCTTGAAGAAACAGTGTCTTAGTTGGGTTTTCTATTGTTGTGAAGAGACACCATGGCCATGGCAACTCTTGTAAAGGAAAACAATTAATTGGGGGAAGGGAGCTTACAATTTCAGAGGTTTAATCTATTATCTTCATGGTGGGATGTGCTGATACATAGGTACACATGGCTCTGTAGAAGGAGCTGAGATTTCTATATCTTGGTCTGCAGACAACAGGAAGTGCACTATCTCACTTGACATGCATAGCTTGAGCATAGGAGACCTCAAAGTGCACCCCCGCAGTGACACAGTTCCTCCAAGAAGACCACACCTATTCCAACAAGACCACACCTATTCCAACAAGGCCACATCTCTTAATAGTGCTTTTCCCTTTGAGGGCCATTTTCTTTCTAACTGCCACAGAAGGTCTGTCTTCCATGTCGATATTCTCATGAAGATCAGTTTCCTAACCTAACAGAGCCAGGTAGGAAGGCAGGATAAGGAATGAGCTACTTGAGTCAGAAACTGGGACCACATCTAATATAATAGAATCTGCTGGGTAAGAAGACAAGGTTAATGAGATGTTCATACAAGATTTTCATGTGGTGCCTACAATCTGAGATACAGACAGCTTAGAAACATATAAAAATTTTAATCTTGGAGTCAACCTTGAGTGCAGAGGTATAAAGATTCTCTTCCTTAAGTAGCTATTGTCAGCAGATGACCTACTCTATTTATTTTATCACCAGCAAGGCATTTTTAAGCAGTTGGTTTCTAACACATTTATTTTTGACCACAGAACCCATGCTGTTTAAGGTCTGGGGTAAGTGTGTCATAATCCTCTAGGTATTCACAGTACTTTTGCATGTACTGTACCTCTAAATTCATTCCCACCAAGTTTTTATAATGAAGTTAAAAATCAGTCCTGAAACTTCCCAAAGGAATAGTAGGTAGATTTACAAGTGAGTCATCTAGCAGATGGTAACATATGAATATTTGCATGCTTTACAGACATTAATTTGTTTCAAGATAGTTATGCATTAAAAAATTTCCCTTAATGTTGGGGGTGGGGTGTGAGTCCCTGAAATTAGTGAAATTATAATTGTAGACAACTTCAAAAATGCTCTCTTGTAACTCTCAGCCATTCATCTAACCAATGCACTCAAATATTACAATAACATTATCAGATATCCGTCAAGTAGAGTTTTAGAATGCTGTTGGAAACAATGGATCCTTAATCCTGTCTGCATCACTAGTCTGTTGAACAGACTCATTCTTTTTATGTGGATAAAGAACCATCAAGAATTGTCCTCTTAGAATTGATGGTCCTACTGTCTAATGATCCGCTGCATCACATTAATCTGTAAATAGACTTTAAGGACAGTGCAGGAGCCCTGCATGGCCAGGAGACTGTGCTTTAAGACACCCATTTCCACTCTATCTGATCACTGTTTGGGTTTGGGTGCTTCACTGCTTTATTGGAATAACGAATTGTCTAAATACAAATGCCACTCTTATGGTTCTTCCTGCCAATTTTATCTGGAAGCCCACATAGTGGTTAGAACCCAGAGCAATTTTGCCTTGTTGAAAACAACTACTGTGATATAGAAGGGTTGATGGGGGTAAATTCAAAATGAAACAAAATATTAAAAAATGGGAGAGTTGCCGGGCGGTGGTGGCGTACGCCTTTAATCTCAGCACTTGGGAGGCAGAGGCAGGTGGATCTCTGTGAGTCCGAGGCCAGCCTGGTCTACAAGAGCTAGTTCCAGGACAGGCTCCAAAGCTACAGAGAAACCCTGTCTCAAAGAAAGAAAGAAACAAACAGACAGACAAAAAATGGCATCCTAAGGACCATGAGGGAAAAGATAGACTTGTGCAGAAATGGCTTAATATGGAAGCGCCAAAGGAAACATATAGATGTTATTTGTACTCTCTGATAGAAGCAAGAAGACCCAGCCCCATGGCCAGGAGCAGAAGTCTGTAAAGAAGAGAGGCAGGTGGCTTTAAACATGATGCAAAGGAAACAATGCTGAGAGGACAAGTGCCCAGTGTAGGGATTAAAATCCACACTGAAACACAGAAATGGCTCTGGGAAGATAAACTGGAAGACAGTGTCTCAATGTGAGGGGAAAATGATGAATCAAAAATGCTGAGAAAAGGGAGATGGAGATCATAGAAGGAGAACTGGTGCAAAGAATGGTGAGATAGGTAAATATAGGTAAAGAAAGTTGATCCCCAAAGGAAAAACCCACCAGAATCAGCTCCTAACTCCTTATAGTATACAGTACCTAAAATCAGAACTTAATTAAAATTTAATAATTCTGTGTCTTAGTTATTATTTGTGTATATCCCATCAGCCAAATGTCATTCTTGGAAAGAATTACTCAGGCATCTGCTTTGGTGAATCAAAACGTATCAAAATAAATTCTATAGGCTGTAATTTTCTGTACATTATGGCTATTCAGAATATGAAATTTGGGTAGTTTTAATTAAGATGTTTTTAGATTTAGACAAGATCCTCAGGATAGTAGGCTTGAGGAAAATGTAAAATAGATTACTATTTTTATATTTTATTGGTATATGTTAGCATGATAATATTTATTATCTTTAAGAAGGTGTATTAATGAAATTAGTTTCATTTGTTTGTCTTTAGTAAATGTAGTTTCTAGGAAGCTTAAAGTGACACATAGCTTTCATCTGTTCTATTGCACAGTATTGCTCTAGAGCACACATTATGATGCTGAAGAGCCTCTGAGCACCAAAACCAGGTAAATAGGTATAATGAAAAATGCAGTTCTTAGCAGTGAGACATCTCAGTGCTCAGATACCTCAGTAAGAGAAAACTAGTTCATTGAGTGACAGTGAACAAAGGAGAGAGAAGGCAGGTAATTCTACTATTCCATGCTGAGAAACATCCATGGATATTAGGAAATTACCATTGCTGATATGGAGATTAAAAGAAATAGAATATATAATTTTGAAGTTAGAGATAATTGTTATAATTCTTCAGTTCATGGTAAAGCACATCATTGTTATATATGGCTTCAAGAAACAAGGGTGCTAAATAGATGGCTCATTAGTTAAGAGCACTGGCTGTCCCTCCAGAGGACCTGGTTTTAATTCCCATCACCTACATGGCTGCTCACAACTGTCTATAACTCCAGTTTCAGGGAGTTCTGACACCCTCTTCTGGTGTCCATGGGAACTGCATGCATGTGGGGTACAGATATACATGCAGGCTAAACAGTCATTCACATGAAAATAAAATAAAACTTAAAAGACAAAACATATAAAAATGGGATGAAATGTCTTAGGAAACTACAAAGGAGGAGATTACCTTGATGATTTCATCTTTCTAAAAAACAGAATTCCAAAGCAAAGTGTGTAATTTCCTATTACTATGCTATACAATGTGACAGTTCTGTAATATCTATGTATATATAGAGATGGTCCTTAGCTTTTTGTAAAAAAAAAAAAAGAAAGAAATAATTTCAAAGATGACATGGATTGGATGAGAGACTAGTTGAGATTAGATAAAGATTAAATAGAGCATGTCCTCTTAACTAGTTTGTTTATTTATTTACTTTATTTTTTGTGTTTGGGTGTTTTGCCTGCATGTATGTCTGTGTACCACATGACTGCCTGGTGCCTGGGGAATTTAAGAAGAGGGTGGTAGTTCCTATAGAACTGGAGTTACAAGCAATTGTGGGCTGCCATGTGGGTGCTGGGAATTGAACCCAGGTCCCCTGGAAGAGCAGAAAGTGCTCTTAATTGGTAAGCCATCTCTTCAATCTCTCTCAACTAATTTTTAAATTTACTGTTAACACAGTATGGCAGAATGATATTATAATTAGTGATCATTTATACAAACATATTGTTTCCTAGAAAGTAAAACCTATAAAGAAAATAAGAAAGGGGACCGGGAGAAGGGGAAGAAAGGAAAAAAAAATTTTTTTTATCTTTAATTATGTTCTTGAATGGAAAAAATAAAACAAAACAATGTATGGAAAAAAAAAAGAAAATAAGAAAAGTCTAAATGATGATGCTAACCGCCCTTTACTCACTCCCCTCCCCAAAGAAAATAAATAAAATTAAAATGCTTTTCAAAATAAAACACTTTCTATGGACAGGGAAGGTGGTTTAGTGGTTAAAGGAACTTGCCACTGAGCCTGAGGACTTGAGTTCTATCCCAGGACCCATTAGTGGAAGGGAAGAATGAAGTTCCCCAAACTGTCCTCTAATTTCATGCATACACACCCCCCCCACATACACTCTAATAGATGTAATGTAAAAATAGTCAGCTTTTGAACAGATGGGGGAAAGACAACTTTTTTTCATGTCTTTTTGGAAAGCGTATTCAGTGTGAAATTGACATGCCTAGATGGTAGCAGACAGCCATGTTCTTTGACTAAAAATTAGTGTGAAAGTAGGGGATGGAAATACCAGTTCAACAAACAAAAAATTAGTGGCGAGAAAAGTAACAGAGTTTATCAGTCCCAGAGTCAGCTCAGTCAAAAGGCAAGGAGACTCACCAGTCCTCCAGAGAGCAGCTGTGCATGAGCAAGGCTAGGATCACGGAACGCTTCACACCGGTCCTCTCCTACCCACCACCTCTGGTCTGTTTACCTTCCAAATAACAAATCCTAAGTGAGGACATGCCCACTTAGAATGTCAATCTGTTCAGCAGTGCATACCCCTTCTGTCCACATCCTCACCAGCATCTGTTATTTGTTGTCTTAGTGAGATATTCTACTTAGGCAAGATGGACCCTCACCGTAGTTTTAATTTGTACTTCTCACGGCCATTGAGGTTGAACAGCTCTGTGTTTGCTGGTGGTTTCTAAAGCTGACTGCGGGACCAGCCTCCAGTAAGCACCAGGGCGTGTAAAGAAAATCCACAAATGCAGCAATAGCTTAGGAAAAAGTCTTTTCTGTCTAAAGGTTAGACTTTTTCTATCTGATGGGGAAAAAAGAAACACAGTCGCTTTCTGATGGTAACTTTCTCTTTACTTTGTCTTGAAAAATTTCTCTTTGAAAAAATCTCTCTTACTCCTGTATGCAGCTTCCCAATTAGCTCTACATTCTTCTAATTCACCTTCTACAGCTCCCATATATCTCTCTCTACACCCTTTCCTCTGCTCGTTCTGTGCACCATCGCAACTCTGCTTCTTTTTGCTGCTTTTCTCTCTCTCTGTATCCCCAGCCAAACTCTGAACAAACATAAATTACATTTCAGGGCCCAACCCATTCTCATAACACAAGATAAATCATGTAGTTTCTTCTTAGGCTAGGGATGTCACATTAACCCATGTATGTAGCTCTAAGTTGGTTAGGGTTCCCAGACAGTCAACAATTGGCTGAACTTTGAGGTTGGGTAGTACATGCAGACTAAAGTTACTTCAAACTAGGACCTTGAATCAGCAAAACAACACCTGAGAAAATGACTTGCTGTATTTATCTCTAAGGACAAGCAGATGTTTGTGTCTAGGGTAACCAGCCTGCTCTCACTCTCCTCTGAAGTCTAAAGTTAGTTGTCTGTGTACAAGTCTCTTTGTGACTGAGAATCCTGTGTCAGTCTGAGTAATGTAAAATACCCTAGTATTATGTCTATTCATCAGAATTATACAGGATCATCTTTCTGACCATCCACAGCTATATATGTGCCTAGTAAGTGTAAAACACACCACCAAAGGGCCCCACAGCTGTTCTTATTAGGGAGGCATAGCAGTGTCACTTGAGAAAGCTACAGACAGGATCATCCACAATCAATAACCTCACAGCTTTGCCAAGTGGGGCCACAAACAGGGAATCTGGCGGGTCAACTTGTTAAACAGTTGTATAGCTAGTGGTCACTGCTATACATTCCCACAGCCCTCTGCCGGTTTCTATTTCAGCTTTTGAGAACTGTCAGCTTCCTTAGCCTACTCTTTGGGGTGCTTGAGTTCTTGTTCTTCAGGTTTTTTTCAGTCCCTTGTGGGTTGATATTTATCACCTGAAAGATGTATACAGTTCATAAAAGTTTTTCCCACTCAGTAAGCTGCCTCTCTCCTCATGTAAAAACTTGCTTTGCATATAGACACTTTTTAATTTCATGAGGTCCCACTTGTCATACGTTGGTATAGTACTTGACTATACTTATATCCTGAAGTGTTTCTCCTACTGTTTCCTCTAATAGTTTCAGAGTTTTAGGACTTTTACCTTTGATGGGGGGTGTTCTACCTTCATTCTGCATGTGGCTGCAGAACCATAGTGATAAGAACTGCAGAATGCTGTCATCAAAACAGACATGCAGAGTTCTCTTCAGGAGACTCACAAGTAAATACACACACAGCTGCCTAATTTTTTTCTTTTCATTTTAAGATTAATATAATTACATTATTTCCCTTTCTCTTTCCTCCTTTCAAACCATTCCATATCGGCTTCCTTGCTCTTTTTCAATTCATGGCCTCACTTTTCATTAATTTGTGTTATAAATATTCTTAAATATAACCTGCTCAATCTGATAATGTTACTTGTATGTAGTTTTTCAGTGCTGGCTACTTAATATTCGATAGCCAATAGGTATGCTCTCCCTGAGGAAGACTATTCTTCCTACTCTCAGCATTTCTTAGTTGCCAGTAGTTCTCTGAGAGGTTGCAACCTCCTGGTCTTTCCACATTTCACTCCAGCACATCTGTTGCTGTCTGTGATCAGCTCATGTTCAAGCAGCCATGCTGGGGAGCCTGTATGCACAAAGCTTCTGGCTTTACTAGGAGACACAGTCTCTCACAGCAAAGTTCTGATTCTTTGGCTCTTACGGTCTTTACACCCCATCTTCCTCAATGTCCATGGAGGCTTAGATGAAGGAGTTGTTTGTAGATATATCCATTGAGACCGGGCTTTACAATTGCATTTTGATTGGTATGGTCTTCTGCAATGGCTTCTGTCTGTTGCAAAGAGAAATTTTCTTGATGAGTGGCTCAGACAACACTTATCTGTGGGCATAAGGACAAATATTTAGAGTATATTTAGAGCTTATGCTAGTTTAGTAAACTGGTGGTTGTAGGTTCTCCTCCAAGATTCATAACTTCATTAGCACTGAGTAGTTAGCTAAGTTTCCAGTACCAGGCAGAGTTTCCCTCTTGTTGAGTGGATCTTAAGTCTAGTTAGAGAGCAGTTGGTTACCACTGAGGTGTGTGTGCCACTACTGCACCCTCGGGGCGATCCTGCTGTGCTAGTTGCTGTGGTTTATAAGCTCCATAGCTGGGGAGGACGCTGGTTGCTTTCCTCCTTTGGAAACATGCATGGTGTCTTCTGGTCCCATGAAAGCTAGTGCTCAGGGGAGGAAGTATTTAGGTCAGGTCCAGCTCAGGGTCCTCTTGAGTCCTGTGTCTGAAGTGCATGATATCTTCTAGCCGCATAATATTTCACAATGATGTTGGAAACATACTTTGGCAAATGACAGAGTCTTTAAAACATAATGTTGGTAAAACTGGATAGACTTCTCACTCTGCCAAAATCTGTTCTAAATGGACAAAAGGCTTTAATACAATCCTTAAAGTTTGAAACTAGCAGAGAAAATATAAAAGAAGCAAAACTTCAAGATATAGGTCTAGTCAGGGACTTTCTAAAACTGATGCCAATAGCACAGGAAGTAATCCCAGGAATTGATAAGTGGAATTAAGTGAAATTAAATTGATTTTGTACATCAAAGAAAATGAGTGCTATGGAGAACAGCCTACAAAATGGAGGGGGGGAATCTTTGCCCACTACATGTCTGGAACACAAGAAGAACTGCCTAAATTAAAAACTAGAAAAAAAAAACTTCCAGTAAGCACATGAACTACTGAGCTGGACAGTTTTCAAAAAAAAAAAAAAAGATATAACTGGCTCATAAAGACCTGAAAAAGTGTTCAACATCCCTAGCCATCAGGGTGATGCAGTAAAACTTCTTTGGGATCACACATCACTTCTATCAGAATGGTTGTCATCAGGAAACAATGGCAGCAAATGCTGGTGAGAATGTGGGAAAGGAGAAGCCCATGTATACATACTGGGAGGAAAGTCAACTTCTGCAGCCATGATGGAAATTAATACAGATGTTTCTTAAAACAATGAAAAGTAGCCCTGCATATGACCCTGCTATACCCCTCCTGGTTTTATACCTAAAGGGCTAAATCCTGCCACAGAGACATTTCTTTTTAATTTTTAGTTAAAAAATCACATATGTGAGTACTATGCTTACATCATTTCTATCCCTCACTTTCCCCCTCCCATTTGTTTTTCCAATTCCCTCTTTCTTAGCACCCGTGTCCCACTATTCCCCGCTCCAGAGATATTTGTGCATCTATGGTGATTGCTGCAGGAGTCACAATAGCTGAGAAATAGAACCACCCTGCAGCTGTATATTATTCCTTATGAATGTTCATCGATAGATAGATGGATAAAGTGTGGAATTTTATGCAAATGTAAAGAAAAATAAAATATTTTTTGAAAAAAATGGATGAAACTAGCAATCCTTATAATAAAAAAGCAATTCAGACTTAAAGACAAATGTCATATATTTCTGCCATATGTGGAGTCTAGATTTTAATGTGTGTGCATGTGTGTGTGTTGGGGGAATGCTGTGAAGCTAAAAAGGGGAGCATAACAAGGGATGAAGAGATCTTAAGATCTTAAGTTGTGCAGGTAGGGAAGGTAATGGAAGACTGGAATATGTGTCACAGGACAGCAGAGGGAAGCTGGTTAGGGAGTAAGGAAGGTATAAGTAAGAGGGAGACAGGGGACAGAGAGGCCAGTGGGGAGGGGGATGAATAAAAACAAAATATGCAGAAGTTATATGAAGCTATTTTCTTTGTATACTTGCTTAAATTGATTAAAAAAATAAAGCTCTATAGGAGATTTGCTGGGAGGATATTCCAGGTGTTCTAGACTTCTAGACAGACCCATAGGAGTTTGGGAGAGTCAGGGGCTCAGCTCTTTCATATTGCTCTTGCTTTCTGTATCATCCCTGCAGTTTTAGTGAGTAAAATCCCAGAGAAGAACCTTATCCCAGGGGGATGGACACAAAGCCTTACCGAAGACACTTTGGTAACTACTGAGGCATTTTTTCCTTCTCCTTTTGGAGAATTAAATTTTCTCCCTACTCCCTGCTTTGCAAGACTCTAAGTCCTCAGCCTCTGCCAACAGAGATTGTATACAATTTTTAAAAACCCAGAACCAAATTGATAAGTTGTTTGTCAGAATGTTTGTCAGAATGAAATAGAATCGCCGTATCACCTTGGGATCCTCATGCCGACAGTTTATTAGGCTACCTCCGTTAGGCACCCTACAAAATGAATCTGAGGTTACTTCTGCTTTACATTCTTCTTATTGGCTTTCACCTTTGTCTTCTCCCACCCCATTAAACTTACCTTCCATGGTTCCTCCTCCCTGTACCCGAGCTCCCTTCTCTAAAGCTGCAAACTGCTTCCTCAAGGCCTGACTGAGACAAGGATTTCCCCAGTGAATCTTGTTTCTAGTGTTAAAGACTTTCCGAAACATCGGCCCCTTCTTCGTAAGCCACATCCTGTGTCTGGGTTTGTGCTTATGTGAGAGTAAGCAGTGTGATGTATCCCCCAGAACCCTGGTATGGGGAAAGTGAGAATGGTGGGTTAAAATGATCCGGTTTTTTTCTCAGTCTGTGATCCAGGTTATTCAATCTCTTGGAGACTTAATGTGCTAGTGTTCAATAGGGTTTGAGGAAGCATTAGTCCAGTGGCTACTAAGGCAGTTCCCACCAGATAACAAAGCACTTCCCAGCATATAGAGTACTGGATGTTCTGGAGTGTGACTGTTCCTTCTCTTGCTGTGCTTAAAGCTACAGATAACTGCTAATGGAGTTTATGAGTCAAGTAGATGTACAGTCAGTCTAGAAGTGCTATGGGATACATGGAAGGTGTCACTGTGGAGTACCGGAAAGGATTTACAGCAGGGACACAGAGGAGAGAGAGCAGGAGCATGGGTAGGTTAGCAGAGCACACAGCTGGGCTGGGGGCAGGAGGAGCAGATGAGGGAGTGGGCCCAGGGGAGCTGCTTGCCTTCTGCACCTGAGCCACACTATTTTTGGTAACCTGAAGGTTTAGTTTACCTGCGATTTCCCTCATAGGGCTCTTGATATTATTGGAAAAGACCCACGTGATTCTGTTTCTGTATTTTTGTCTCTATTCAGTCAGAAGCATTTCATGCGTATCAGCTTAAAAATGAACCAGCGTGGGGGAAGTTTTCGCTTTCATTTCGTCAGAGAAGACTTTGCAGTGGCCCTGGAGATTATTCTGCCCACGTTAATGACTGAGGAGCAGTTCACGTTGTCTACTTTCTCAGGGTTGTCAAAAGGTTCCCACCGGCCTGAGCTGGGATGAAGCAGTGCAGAGGGAAGAGCAGAGTAATGGGATTCTAACTATATTCTAGGATGCAGAACTGTGGACCCTCTGTGCTAGGCCTGGCTTTACTTCTGCTTGGCCCCATTTTTAACCTCTGCTTGCACTTGTCTTTCAATGTTTGTTCTAGGGATCCTTGACCCATGAAGGAATTATCCCATGCTCATGCATGGCCAGAACCAAGAAAGCCAGGGAATTACCCAAGTGACTCCCCTGCCCGCAAGCAGTGGCAGCCTGGAGGAAGATGCTGCTTCTCCCATTCCTCACGGGGCTAATTTAGAAATTAATGGCAGGGGCTGGAGAGATGGCTCAGCGGTTAAGAGCATTGCCTGCTCTTCCGAAGGTCCTGAGTTCAATTCCCAGCAACCACATAGTGGCTCAAAACCATCTGTAATGAGGTCTGGTGCCCTCTTCTGGCCTGTAGGCATACACACAGACAGAATATTGTATACATAACAAATAAATAAATTAAAAAAAAAGAAATTAATGGCAGCTCCTTTGAAGATCTTTCTAGAATCGAGCCCTAGTTGCCCTATTTTTCATACATTTAATCATATTATTGTTCTACTCAAGAGGTCAAATAGAGAACTGATATTGAAAAGACAGCTAGGTACACAGATACCATGAGAAGATAAGAGGGTATCTCATTATCTGGGGGGAGTATCAGGGTTGGTCATGTGGCAGAGGAAGATGCGGATCCATGGATAAGAGCCTCCCTGTGGCTTTTCTGTGAAAGAACAGACAAGGCAGGAAAAACTGGCGTAGATTGACCTGTCTGGAATGGGTTCTGGGCTATCAGAGATGCTCCCAGTTGTTCAGTATCTGACCTTTGAGTAGGGCTAGTTAATAATGATGCCGACTGTATGAGACTAATATGGGAGTTGGTTGGGGAATGTCAGCTCTGGATTTCTTGGCTTTTATTTGAAAAGTACACCACAGATAGGAGGGCTCCTCCTTCAGGGTTAGGTAACAACTGAGGCAGTAGACTTATCTACTCAGGGCTGTTATTGAGCTGTCTGCAAGAGACATGTCCAATACATGAATACAGGGCAGATGTCAAAATATTCTTTTTAAAAACTATAAACCTATTGAAGATTCCACAACAATGAGAGCTCCCTGAGGCCTCTGTCTTTGCTTCAATCTTGTTCCATGACTTATTATCACTGCCTTCTGCAGCTTCCCGCGGTTACTTCCCAATTAACTCCTCCTGCCTACCCCCTTTCTAAAAGGAACCTGGACCTAAGTCACATGGTAGAAGCAATTCAAGATTTGGTTGCTGCCCCAAGGCCCTATTTCTACCCTGGGGCTTCTGTGGTCCTGTGGAAACCATCCCATAGGCACATATGAGTGAACACCACAAGGCCTTATTTCTTTGTATGAGGTAGGAGTCTTCCCTGGAGCCCTGCTGCATCTGGCCATCCCTGGCTTTCCTCTTGCTGTGTTTCCTGTAATATACTTGGCCATCATTAGTCCTCTTCTTCCTGTGTTTTCTGTGATAGCCTTGGCCATCCCTGATTTTTCTGTTACCTGTGGTACATTTTTTATTTAAAAAATTGAAACTAATTTTGCTCGCACTTCTCACATTTTATTTTTGTGTTTTCTTCCCCCTTTGGAATAGTAGTTCATCCTTTACTAATAAAATTATCCATCAGACATGTTCTCAGTTTCTACTGAATATGGCCATGTGTTCACACTGAGAGCCACATGCCTCTTCTCTTCCTTTGCTGTTTTCCCATGTGATTTTCCTTCCAAAATAAAAGCTCTGATTTCCAACATCCTCCTTGTCATTTGCTAATTATCTGTGGCTACATGTGATGTAATTTAGGATTATTGTCTTATGACTACCACCAAGTCTAGGAATTTTTTCCAGCGTCTGTATATGCATGTATCCTTAGAACTGATCTCTTAGGGCTGGTGGGGTAACTTAGTAGGCTTCTTGAATAACTTGTATACAGTGTTCTGCCTGCCTGTATGCTTGCACACCAGAAGAGGGCACCAGATCTCACACTCATTACAGATGGTGTGAGCTACCATGCGGTTTCTGGGAGCTGAACTCAGGACCTCTGAAACCTTTTAACCTCTGAACCTTCTCTCCAGACCCAAACTATTTCTTTTTGTTTCTTCCTGGAAAAAGAACAGCATATAAATTTTAATGCACACTGCCCCTCCCACTTAAATATATCTTAAAATTCATTCCTTCATTCAGCATATAGAGTTAGTTCTTTGGGGATATTGTTCAGTGACATAGATGTCTAGTATATGAACATATTACAGGTAATTCAAGTGGCCCATAGGTGGTATTAGCCTAACTATAGAAGAATTCCTCAAGACAAGGTAGCAAATGTTAGCCATGGATAACATGGCTCCTTCGAGTTGCTAAAGGCTAATTTTTAAGAAGCATACAAATGCAAAGTGAACATGCATCAGTGGGTTTATTTAATTGTTAAAGAAGCCAGGAAAATGTTACAGTGATTTGGAAGATGCAAAGCTTCATCTTGATTGTCAATTTGATCCAGTTGATAGATGCGGAGGACACGAGGCACACACCTCTGGGTGTGCCTGTGGGGTGTTTCTAGAAACAATTAAATCATAGGGATTTGAGGCAATGGATCTGATAAATAATATGATGACATTATTGAACACGTGAAAGAAGGTGGGCTCTTGTTGGAGGAATTAGTCACTAGGGATATGTCCCTGGGGTCTTGCCATGGTCTCTTCCTAAATCTCACTTTCTCTTCTTCCTGTCTGACATAACATAAGTTCTTTTTCCATGCCTTCTTGCTGTGATGGATGAACCCTACAAAACCATGAGCCCAAATCAATCTTTTCTACCTTAAGTTCTTTATGTCAGACCTTCTGTCATAGTATTGAGGTAAGTATCCAGCACAGAGAATAATCCTAAGGCAGACAGATAATTAAGACCACCAGAAAGCAGAAATGAATTTGCTTAATAGACATGAAACTGTCAAGACTTGTCAGTATCTGCAAGGAAGTAATTAGTTGCATTTCATTTGATAAGGTTCTTTATCTGTAGGCAAAAAAAATCATGTTGCCCATCTGTTTTCTTTAATTTCAGGGCTATAAAATAGGTTCAAGATAATGAAAGTGGTGATAACTTGGGTTGGGTGATCTACACAGGATACCTGCAACACCCTACTCATTTCAAAGGCTAACATTTTTCCTTGACAGTGGTTGTGGAAGGGATTTAAATGAAGACCAGGGGAAACCCAGCTCATTTTTTTTCCACAACTGACTGAAGCCTGAACCAGATATAGCTGCCTTGTATTTTCTGCATTTTCATGTTCAGTTGAAAGCAAGGGCGAACATGAGGTTTTCTGTGTGTTTTGAAGCATTCATCACAGAACTCTGACATGTTTCAGCTCCTTGTGTCAAAGTACTGGGGCACAGGCGCAAATTGCTCTTCCTGCGAGCAGGCATAAATTCCTCTTCTGTTGGTCCAGCCTGAGTCTTTTGGGTGGCAACAAATTCCTAATCCTCCCCATTTTGTGTTGCCTGTTATTCAACGGAAATGGGTCATTGTTAATCTTTTGTCTTCTGAAAGAGATAAGAGAGAGATTTAAAACAGTCCTATAGTTCCCGTATCCCACCAGCTTCCTGGAGGTCCTGGAGTTGGCACCTTAGGTGCTAGTCTTATGGTTAAATATTCAAGGATGGAGCCCAAGTTCTATAATCATAGCTATGTTAATCATGATAATGGCTAGAATACTTCAGAATGATCTGATGGCTCCCTCAAAAAGTTTCTTTCTTATTTTCACTTTTTTTTTTGAGTTCAGTAGAAAGGTCTTTCCTTCCTTCCTTCCTTCCTTCCTTCCTTCCTTCCTTCCTTCCTTCCTTCCTTCCTTCCTTCCTTCCTTTCTTCCTTCCTTCCCACCTTCCTGCCTTCTTTCCTTTTTTCCCTACTTCATACTATGAGCATGTTAATGCCAGCCATCTTGGAAGTGTTTACCTAGATGTCGCTCATGCCTAGCTTTGGAATTTCTGTCTTGAAAGACAACTCCTCAGAGTGTGCCTTAGCCGTGGGCCCAAAGCTGCTCTGTCCCAGAATTGTCTGATGGCATGCTACCTACGTGGCTGCCTAGACGGCAACCCCCTTCTCTCTTGATCTTCCTTTCTTCTTTATCATCTGTACCTAATCAGCTACCACTTCCTCTTGCTTCTACCCTTGCATGATGTAGGCTTTTGTCATAATTCTTATCACCTCATGCTCACAAGATGGCTGCTGCAGCTCAGATACTATTTCAGCTTTCAGCAGGAAGAAAGAAAAAGGGAAAAGGTGAATTTTGAAAAGATGAAAGCATCCTCTTATTGAGTATTTACAGTTTTTGTTGGGAAAGAGATAACCTCAGGAATTTCCAATTATATTTAATTGTGATGGAATTACAATGCAAAACCAGCTATAGCAGCAAGGAAAGCTGGGGCATTGCATATCTTGTTTCCCTCCTTTATTAGAGGACAGCAGGTGAGCTGGGAGTTGCTAATGAATACCAAAGGATTTCTATTTATAGATTTTACTGTATCTGCCTTTAAACTTGTCAATGCATCTTTATCTGTTGGTACAGCTTTTGGAGACACCACTTATGATCCTTTTGCTTCATCAAGAAAATGGTGGGAAGCTATTATGAATTTGCTAATGTTTGCAAATTAATTTGCATTTTGTTAGTTCATGTATACTTAAGAATACTCATCTATGTATATAAAGCTTTGTTATTTCACTTACAAATAACACTCCTCACTTTGTATGTATTCACAGGGCCTTTCCTTTAGTGTTCTGTCTCCTCCCTGAAAAACAGGACATGATACCACAATCTTATTTCTAAATAGCCTTTGCTCTCTTTTGGCTATTATTTTATTCAAGGAACTTTACAAATGGCCCAGCAAGCATTTGGATTTTCCTGTGGAAAGCACTCCTCTGTCTTTGCTCCTGCCTTCCTTGTGCCTTTGAGTTGTTGTAAGTGTTCTTTCCTATTGGCTGCAGTGCTGCTCTGGCCTTAGACTCATGTCTTCTGTGTGTCTCCTTGTTGATCTCCCCAAGTCCTGGAGGCTGAGTGAGCCTTCTCTGGGTTCCTGTCACACTTTGTTCCCCCCAGCTATGGTGCATTGCTGTTCATTGTTAGTGGTCAGAGCTACCAAGATAGATCAGTAAATTTAAAAGAAGACTGGTGGGAGCTATAGATAGGATCCACTGAAGGTTCCCAATGCTTCCTTCCACACCCCTAGCTCCTCATTGATCTCTCTGTGTTAGGATTTGGAATGGGACCTGGCACACTGATGAAACTTAATGCGTGTTTATTAAATGAGAAAATGAAGGAATGGAGAGAAATGCCCAGGAAGCTGATTGTAAGACCTTTATGTAACAGCTGCTGTTCTTGTTCTTTCTCCTGGAACCAGAACTTCATTAACATACAATTAACATAGAACCAGACTTCATTAATAAGACCAGATCATATTAAACTATATGGTTAGGGCTTTGAAACTGTCCTGTATTCAGGGGGTTGTGAGTCTGTTTCCTGTTTGTAATGTGCTCTTGACTGATGTAAAAGCGGTTTGGATGGACAGTCCGTGGGGATTATCATGGATGGTGCGGGTCATTAAGAGAGCTGTTTGCTGACATGGGTGTCCTTGATGAAGGTTCAGGGAACCTTATGAGGTGCTTTCTCTCAAATGGGTGACATTCTTTTGACCTTCATGCGTGCTTCAGGCATAGCAAGCCAGTATTTCTTCTATGATGAGCTGCAGTGGCTGGGTCTTCAAGAAGTTAAGTCTGTCTCTGTGCATGCGTGCCTATTCTCTGCCTTCTTGTCTCATGCATGGGCATAGCTGGCGTTGTCTCAGACTTGTCTCTGCATATTGCTCCTGCTCCATCAAGAGCCTTTGTTGAATTAGCAAGGCATTCCCTCTGCATGGGCGGAGCATTAAAAGCTAAGCCTCCTCAAATAAATGCAATTCCAAGGAAGCAAGGCTGGACTACCTCAGTCTCTTGGGCCAAAAATAAAAATCTTTCTTCTGGGAAGAGCATAACCAGAATAAGCCAGCAGTCATTGTGTAAACGCCCTGCTCTCAGAAAAAATAAATGAGGAAAATCTAGATTTCCTCAATGAAGTTTTTTATTATATAATTATTTACTTTAAGTTTCATGATAATTTTAATTTTCAAATAGTTTTAAATTTGCAGAAAGAACCCAACCTAATTTCTTCTGCTATTAGCCTCTTGCATTAGTATGAAATACATTTCTTAAAAATAATAAATCAGTATTGACACGTTATTATTTACAGAAGTCCAAATAACGTTCAGATTATTTTGGCTTTTGCATAGTATTATATATTAAGCTCCAAGATCCCATTTGGGACACAACATTACATCTTGCAGCTTACTTATGGCTCTTAGGCTTCTTTTGGCAATGGCAGTTTCTCAGTTTTCTGTGCTATGTAACTATGATAGTTTTAAAGAGTATTAGTTAGTATTTTGTAAAAGCCTCCTCAACTCAAATGTCTGATGTTTGCCCTATTTCTTCTGTCTGGGGAGCCAGCCTCCAGCAGCACAGGGCTTTCATAGGAATACTGGAGTTGGCCAGGCTAAACTTTTCTATGGTGGGATTAGGGGAAAAGGCACTCACAAACTCTCTTGATGGTTTCCTTCTTTAGTCTATCTCTCTCTTCTCTCCCCATATGTTTTCCACAGCTTTTATACCCCAACAGAATCTTCCAGGCAGTACAAGAGTCAAACAGTTGCATTCCAAGAGTACCTACCTTAAGACCACACCCATGCTTTAGGTTGGAAAAGTTGATTGCATGGGAAATCCAATGTTGTCTTCTTTTTAAATTGTCTGCCTTTTAAACTATGACTATCCTAGTCAGCGACTACGACTCTCCCACTACCAGCAGTGGCTAGACTGCAAGAGCTGCAGCCTGAAGAAATTCTGTGCCCTCAGGCACTGATGCTTTTAAAACTACTAGGAGAATTTATCTAAATCTCTGTCCTGCTAAAGAATTCAAGATTCAACAGTTGAGGTAGAATCCTGCTTCCCAGAGAGGCTCAATAGTGAGCAGCTCACCTAGCTCCTCTCCTCGTGTCTCCCAAGAAGTCCTTGTAGTTTCTCTTGCCTCTCTTTATAAACCCTTCTCCACCTGGCTCCTCCCTACTACTTCCTGTCAGCTAGTAGCCTCTGGACCACAGATAAATTTTATTTATTCAAACACTTCTTTGCATCATTAAACAAATAGTCCAGTGCATAAACAAAAGTAACACGTCTTAAAATAATATTCTACAACAATCCAAGGCAAGAAAGGTTGGTTGTTATATTTTTTTCTCAAAGGCAGGTTAAACAACAGTCTAAGTACACAGTAAATCAGTGTTAAGTGGCCTCAAGGTTTTTTTTTATTAATTCTGACTATGAGATCCAACAAAATGTTCTCTTTAATGTAAGAGATATTTTATCATAATGTATTTTGTCACACATTGCCATTGTTGATGCTGACCGTGATCTCTTGGCTAATCCAGTTCTACATTTGCAACATTGCTTCTATCTGATGCTCTCCTTTCACACTTAGCTCACATGTCTGACATGTTTGCAGACTAAACTGTCAATCAGTAAATATACAAAACAGTCTTTCTCAAATTTTGATGTTGTGGAAGCATCGAACACCTTGAGGGTGAGTTGTAGCCCCTAGAGGTGGCTGCTCTTAGGATGGGTATTTCCTTAGAACTGTGTATCAAAACTTGGTCTCAGGCAAGTTGAGTTCATAGAGGAGACTTGTGTCTGGACGTCCTTGTATTCTCTAACACGGTAGTACTATCATTGAATAGATATCTTCATGGATACACTTGGTACTACCCAACATATGGAGCTGATCCCTCTGCACTGAGACAGGATATCCATGATGCTCAGCTATAATTCTCTATATTTAGAGCCAGCTTGTCTTCTGTAAACAACTAAAAAGATTCCTGATTTATCTACAAATTGCCTGCCAGGTATCTTATGGAGCCCTTTGATGTAGGTAGTGATGAGAAATGTCTAAATCTTCTGCTCTGCCTTCACATATCCTGAGTGGAGATGAAGGAGACACTGTTATCGGTGATTCACTTGTACATTTCTCTTTCATTCTTAGGGTCTAAGTCGCAGAACTGTCTGTGGAACTCCCTCATTGATGGGCTCACTGGGAATGTCAAGGAGAAGCCACGGCCAACAATTGTTCAGGACACCCGACCCCCAGAAGAAATTCTGGCAGATGAATTGCCACAACTGGATAGCCCAGAAGCTTTGGTGAAGACATCCTTCAGGTTTGGTGGATGAGAATCCAGTTTGTTCCTTCTTAATGGTTTTGAAAGCTGTCTCAGTCCATTTGGATGCCTACTCCGGGGGCAGCAAAGGACTGTTTCTCTGTGCTGTATAAATTAGCATCGATGAAGGATTGTTGGAATGCCAGTTGGACTTTCAGGTAGATTTCTCAAATGTTGTGGCTCATTTCTGTTGGTAGTTAACTGGTATTGGTGTTTCAGTGCTGAGATTCAGCACTCTGTGGTGTCGGTAGCTTGAATTGAGTTAATGATGCTTTTGCCTCAAAAGACAATGATGCATCCAGATAGATGCCCAGGGATACAGCGTGTGGTGGGAGTCATTCAGCCCCATGTCTTTGCTGTTTCTTGCTTGGGGGAGGTTTCTACCTGTGAAGACGTAAGTGCTATCACTGAGAAGATGAAATGCAAGCTTGTGTTGTTCCCCAGATGGCTGGCTACTCTGCCCCTGTTCCCTTGGCCTGGCGTCTCCCTGGAAAGGTCTCTTTCATTTTCTTTTAACTGCATGATACATTTCCATTACAACTCTATCTCTTATCTCCTCATCCATTTTAATAAAAGTTTATCTGGGTATGAATGTGTTATGAAAGAGGGATTTATTTTTTTATGAATGGGCCTTGAAATATCCAGTGTTACTAGTGTCAGAAATTGAGATTTCATAATTCTTCCAGCTTCCTTCCCCCCTCCTTTCTTTCTGTTAGAGTAACTTTTTTGGTCCCACTTTTCTTGTCACTGTAAACTGTCCTACTCTCCAAATAGCTAGTGGAACACATAAACTTCACTTCTGGCAACTCTTAGACTCCATGAAATGCTTTTTAAAAGGCTCTGTCTTTTGCGTAGAGGTAGTGTGTGTAATGGCTTAGTTAAAGCCGTTTCATTGTGTGCAGGTTCTCATGTAGACTGAATTATAGATGAATCTGAACAGAAGTGTGAATAGAGGTTTTGTTTGGATTTCTTGATGCAGCATGATGGCTACACCGGGGAGACAAGGACTGCAGGCAAACGATTTTTCTTATTCCCATCAAGGGTTCGGTTATTGCATCCTGAGGTTTTGAATGAAATAGAAGCTCTCCCTGTGAGCCTGCATTTCTCTGCAAATGATAGCAGTAAAGAACAGAGTGTTGATTAGCTCTCTTTGTTTATGTGGTCCTGCCTTGGGGTCTGTCTGCTCATATGCAGCATATCCATAGCCACTTACTCCAGCGCAAACCAGGCTCGTTGCCTCCTCTCATCACCAGCCGAAGGGTTACTCTCACGGAAGGACTGCTTGGTCTCTTGTGTCTGTCCTCATCACCCATTCTTCTTGTAGTTGCCTTGAGCTTTTAAGTAGAAAGTGTATGTTGGTTGATGGTTCTTCTTTGATTTGCTAGTTGTAGCCTGTGCCAATGTCTTCGTTCCTGAAAGAGATTAATGATAAACTATTAAGGTCGGGACTTCTTTCTGGTACTTTGTGAAACTTGGCATAGTAGCAAGGGACTAGAAGACACAATATTCCACCTTTGTATCAGCTGAGGCTAGAAACTCACTGGCATTAGCCAATCGTTTATCAGTGCCCTGTGTATTATTCTGCAACCGTTCTTCAAAAGATCCTGGACCGCTGTGACAGGGTTAAATGGAATACACTCCCTTGAGCAATTGTTACCCCTGGGTATCAGGATCAGTTGTGAGATTTTTTTTTTTGCACATAAATTTTCAAGCATCCTCAAAATACTCAGCTTATGTATCAGTTAGTAATTAAGCAGTATCAGGTTATTCTGTTGATAATGACACTTTCTTAAAAACGCCTTTTGAATTTCAAAGAAAGGAAGGAGCTCCAGATGAACTTTAAAGAATGCTTGTAGGAGCATTCATCCCCTGGAAACCTGAGACTTGTTGATTTATAATGTCTGAGATCTAGGTGAAAATGTGGCTTATATTCACATAGTTATTTGTTTGTTTTTACATCCACCCAAAGTGTCCCCTCCCTCCTCTCCTCCCAGTCTCTCTCCACCTCCAATCTTACCCCCTTCCACTCCTCCTTCTGTTTCTCTTCAGAAAAGAGTGGGTTTCCTATGGATATCAGTCATCCATGGTATATCGAGTTGCAGTGAGACTATGCACCTCTTCTTCTATTAAGGCTGGATTAAGTAGTGAGATAGGAGGAATTGGTCCCAAAAGCAGGCAACAGAGTCAGAGACATTGCCTGTTCTTAAGAGCCTCACAAGAAGACCAAGCTACATAACTGTAACATATATGCTGAGGGTCTAGATTAGTACCATGCAGTCTCCCTGGTTGTCCGTTTAGTCTCTGTGAGCCCCTATATTCACATAGTTTTAAACCTCATGGAAACATACACAGTTGGGAGTTCTCACCTGAGGTTCTGGAGGCTCTTGTTTGCTGAAAAGGAGCACAGATGCCCAGGAACTGTCAACACCTATCCTCCCAAGAACTCTAGTGTCGTTACTGTTGAGTGCTTCAGGATGATTGACAGCTTTGATTGCTCCTCTTTCTCCTTTTGGAATCCAGAACCATTAAATATGGTTACCAGCCCTTATTAGTAAACAAGATCCAGACTGCAATGGCAATAAAGCCTAATGTTCAAGTCCTCAGGAAGTTCTTGGGCTCTTTAACTTCTCACAGGTGCCCCTTGCTTGCTAACAGTAGTTTGACTGTCAACTCTAATCCGGCTCTGGTTTCCATCTCCTGCCAGAAAGGAGTATTAGGTTATGTATGACACCCATGAAGTTATTAGCTGACATTACCAAACCCAAGTATCCTCTTCCCAGTGCTTTTATTGTCCCTTGCTGTCTGTCACCCAGCCACATTTGGCAACATGCACATTTTCTCAGGCATGTTCAAATAAAGTGGATACTTAAAAGGAAGGGGCCCGTGGCTCACATCTGCCTTCCTTCAACTTTTCTAGCTCTTTCCAAGCAGGTGGAGGCAAATACACACAAGCTACCCCTAAGACAGAGAGTGAGCACTGGCTTAATATTTGCATAATATGTTCATTCAAATACTTCTTTCTAGACCAAAAGGTTGGTATAGTGTAAAGTCAAATTCTATATGCCATTCCCAGAGATAGGATGAGTTTATACATTTATGAATAGTAGGAATTTTTCAGAAAAGTTTTGAAAGTCCATATGTTTTGGCCTCTCCCAGGCTTCCTGTTATAATAACAAATATTTATTCTCATACTGTCAGGCATGACCTTGGTGTAGAGGAAACTTAAAATACAGAATTGATGTTACAAAGGATTTCTAAGTAGACTTGCTTACGAGACATTAAGCCACACCAAGTAGAATTTGACTAAGCAAGTTCTGCCTCCCAAAACACCCCAAAGATAATTAGTTTGTGAACCAGGCCTTTTAGAGATAAGCAATATTTAGGCTGCTAGGATGTAAATGTTCAAGCTGGATTGACTAGCGATTAGGCTCCATCCTAACAAAAGGAGACACCCCAGACTTATAAGCAGACATTAGATCCATTTGTCTGTCAGAGAACATGCCTGTAATAGGCAAGTCAAGGGGGCAGTGCAGGGCTACAAACATACTAAATCTTGACCCCTGGTGCTCTTCTTCTTAAGCATAATTCTGCCAGGTGGACAAGATGATCCTGGGTAACAACTATTTGAAAAAGAACAAGACTGGCATATTTAAAAACAATTCTGGCAGCACTGTTTCTGTGTAAGTTTCCTATCTGCCTAAGCAGCCAGAGTTGCATGTGTACAATCATAAGCCTAACGTGTATGTAAGCTAGTGAGCTCTTTGAAATATACCCCTTGACACTGGCTCCCTTTTGAGCATCAGCAAGAGCCAGATGGTGCCATTATTGAAGAATTTTTCCCTTATTTGTTCTGAGTGTGTGGAGTGAATATTTCTGCTTTAAGTCTGTAGTCCAAAAGATGCTGCCTGCTTGTGGTGTTTTGAATGAGATTGGACCCAATGGGCTGGCTCATTTATTTGAATACTTGGTTCCCAGTGGGTAGAACTATTTGGGAAAGTTTATGAGGTGTGGCCTTGTTGGAAGAGGTGTGGCCTTGTTAGAGGAGGTTGTCATTGGGGGTAGATTTTGAGGTTTAAAAAGACTTGCCATTCCTGGGGTCTCTCTGTCTAGAGGTCGTGGATCAATGCATAAGCTCTCAGCTTTCTCTTCATTCCACCAGCATGGACTCTCACCCTGAATCCATAAGTCAAATTAAATGCTCTCTTTTGTAAGTTGCTTTGGTTATGGTTTTTATCACATCAGTAGAAAAGTAACTGTTGAAGAGAATAAACTGTTCCAGAGAGGTGGGGCCTATGATTTGCACTGAATTCAAATATAGACTAGTAGGAATGCTTGCTTGGGAGTTGGCTATTACTAATGACATTAGCCAGGAGGAAGATCCTGCTTCAGGTCCTATTGATTACAAGTCCTGGGTCATAGTTTTTTTTTTTATCACAACTATAGAAAAGTAACAATGTCACTGTTGAAGAGAAAAAAACTGTCCCAGAGAGGTGGGGCCTATGATTTGGACTGAATTAAAATATAGACCAGTAGGAATGCTTGCTTGGGAGTTGGCTATCACTAATGACAGTAGCCAGGAAGAAGATCCTACTTCGGGTCCTATTGATTATAAATCCTTGGAATCTCATTTTGAAAGGTCATTGGAAGCATGCCCATAAATGCAATCCAGTTTCAAGACAAGTTCCTAGATCTACCACTTCAAGTCTGTCCTGCAAACAGCCTGGGACTGCCTCTGAAGGCCAATGTTATCAATTAGCAGTAGTGACAACATGTGTCACTAAAAGCGAGACTTTGACATTCAGACTTAGAAAGTAAGATTCTGGAAAATGAATGGACCACCCTTCCTCTCTCTAGGCTGTGCATGGCTGACTGAGATGTGCAAATGCCATCTCAGGTCTAAATCTATCTCCTGACACCCTCCTCTTGTCCTTCCCTGCTGGAGGCTGAAGGACAGATGCTCAGTGTCTTGGGGCAGATAGTTCAGTGTAGTCTTGTGAAGGAAGTGCCAGGGATTGAAGGGAAGCAGTGTTCTGTCTTGTTCAAATCTATGTTGTGGGTGTCTCTGGTAAGTACCATGGTTTAGTTCTTGCTTGTGCTAAAGTCTTCGTCATCTCCAAACGGACACTGCCAGGTACCTAGTTAGACAGGGTCAGTGTTGAGCTTATCTGTATTGGATTTTAGTTCCAATTCTCTTACTAGTGGCAGATTTCATCTCTTCCAACCTCTGTTTCCTGTCCTTTGGATTTTTTTCTTTCCCTTCAGGTAGTATATTTGCAAAATAAAAATAGGACATATTTTGATATATAATCTTAAAAATGATTAAATCAAGTCACTTAACACACCCATTCCATACGTATTCTTTGGTATGGTGAACCTCATTGTCTTAACCATAATAATTAAAGATGGACTAGAGTAGCTGCCTTGACAGCTTAAGATGCTTTGGCTGGGCATTGCAAATACCTGTAGGGCTTGTTAAACTGGACTGTGAGCTTACCCCACAGGGTGGAGTGAACTAGAGCCCAATGTGTACTTTAGGATGTTGATGCCTGTAGCTGGGGACACCCTCTTCAGAACTATGGGGCAAGATGGGAATTCATTACCTTTTGAATTTGGAAATAGCTCACTTAGCTAATTTGGCCTTAGTTTTTGATTTCTGCTCTGGGGATAGAGAAACTCACTTTCCAGGGTTGTTGTGGGGACTTCAGTAAGCCCACAAGGGAGACAGGCTGTGTGCAGTATCTAATGTGTACTCAGGAAGCCTGATTCCTGCTTCTTCTCAGTATTTCCTGGACCCTTTGCATACCCTTGCGTGTACAGCATACGTGGTAATGGATCAAAGGTGAGACTGTGGCTTTAGCTTGAATTATTGTGGGCCATGAAAACCCAGTGAGTATTCAACAGGAGAATTCTGCCTTCAAAACCCAAGACTCTCGAAAGGAAGAAAGGAGGAATAAGAAACACAATACTGCCCTGGGAGCTGCCTGAGACCCTGTCTTCCTGGTTCCTCATGTCCTCTCCCTTTGAGTCAGATGCTCTGCCCAAGCTGTTTGTCAAGGAGAATGGAGAATAGATAAACCCTGGGGCTAATAGGCTAAGTCTAGAGAGTCTGGATATGAATAAACGTCTCACTCCCTGCCACTAGAGGACCCAGAAGAACAGGAAAGCATCCCTGGTGAGAACCTGATCTGTCGCCTGCCTGCTGCTCGGCAGTCATTTGCTCATCTAAGGTTCTCAAGCCTTAACAAGGTGAGTGTCGTATCCAGGCTGCACAGGTCAAGACACTGAGAGATCAAACCACATGAGTGAAGTTTTCAGTAGGTGGCAGAGATAAGGAACTGAAATAGCTCCCCCTGGCTTGGGTCAAGGCCTCTCTGTTATTTCCTGCCGCCACCACAGCACCTTGACATTCAAGTCCCTGGAGCAGTTGTGAATGAGGGCAATGGGATTGGCTGTACTGGGCTGAGTGTGATCTTTGAAGATATACTTCGACATCCCAAATGTGCTGTAACACTGACCCTACCCTGTTCCATCACTATTCTTCTAGTTTCTACCTATGCTTTGAACACACCTTCTCCGTTGGACAGAAGTCTTTTCAGGCACTGTCCCTCAAACTTTATGTCTAGAAGGATTCTTTGCAGTGTTTTGTTAAATGAACACCCTGATGTGGCTCAGTTCCTGGGTCTCAGTTCCCAGCAAGCTCCAGGAGATGGGGCACTCTGAGGATGGTGTTTTCAGTGGTAAGGCCTGAAATACCGCAAGTAAGAATTTGTGAAGTGCGGTTTTTACCCTGAGTGGAATCCTTTTCTCCCATTTCCTTGTTTTCTGAATGGAAACATAAGCTTCTGAGCTTCCTGGTAGGATTAAGTGGGTTAAAGAGGCTAACAGTATCCAATTCTGTCTTTCCCAGAGTTCCAAGCTCTGTTCAAGGTTAGTCTGAGCCTTTCTACCCAAGCTCTGTCTTCAGTTACTGGATCCTGGGGATATGAATGCAGTGGGTGCTTATGAGTCCGACCGGACACTGACCCACACTGTGGGCTGTAGTGGACGTCCTGAAGCCACTCGCTGTGCCAGTCATCTCAGTTACTTACCTTGAATTGTGTGACTCCCTGGGTGGGCCGAGTCGCCAGGTTTTGATGGCTTTGCTTTTGGAAGAGGAGCACACTACCTCCCCAGAGGCACCATGGGCTTGATGAGCTTCTCTTCCCAGTCAGAATGGATGCATTTGCATTCTGACAATTACTTCTTAGATTATGACTATGTTCCCAAGAGCAGAGCCCCATGGAGCTACACTTCAGCCTGGGAGGAGCTTAAGGCCTTGTCACATGCCATTGGATGGGCTGTGTTTTTCATGCTGCATTAATTCATCAAGCCGCTCATTTTGACAGTTGGCAGTCATTTCTCCACTAGGGACTCCTGCCAAGAAGTCAGTTTCTGACTTGATTACTTTCAGGAAATATGCAGTCTGGTTGATGGTGGGCATAGCATGTGACTGAGTTCCTGGGCCTTCCAACCCCACCACGGGATGAGTCATGGGTTAGTGTGCCCAGTTTGTTCATGGGAAGTTTGGCTGCACAGATTTCTCTATCATCCTGTGTTGGCTATGTATAGAGACTTCTGGGGAAGTTTACTTAGCTGATTGCCTTCAAAGAGTTCCACTGCTTCCCCTGGCCTTCCCTAAGCAGAAGGGTCTTCCTCAAGTTTGCCAAGGGAGAACACAAAAGAATGAATTTGAGGGTTTTAAAACATTTTTATTCATCTATAAAATTTTCTTAGGTTAGTGTACAAAATAGTGGGTTCCATTAGTACTTCTTTGCATATGTTGTTATGCTTTATTCTCAGTTTGTTCTGTCACTGCTGTCGTCCCTTCCTCTAGCTTGTTCCCCCCCAACCCCGTTCCTCCTCCTTCTGCCTCCAGTTAGCATATTCCATTACCATCTCCATTTCTCACCTCCCTTAAGATCCACCCTGTTACTTTTGTAATCTGTGCATGTGCACACACACATACACGCACACACACACACACACACACACACAAATATGTACACATAAACAAACACAGCATTTAAATCTAGGTTCCCCATGGGAAAGTCTAAAGGTGAGAGAAGCTTTGATAGTGATGGTGGTTTCCTGAGAAGGCAGTATTTAGGTTTCCTTTTTCTAAGGACAATGTCAGAGATTGGTTTTCTAGTTAGAAGTTGGAAAAGTGTGGGTAAAACCATCTCTGTCCCCTTATTTGTAGTAGGAGGCTGCTTGTTTGTTCCTGGCTGCGCAGACCCAAAATAATCACTCAGAAACTATATCATTTGTATCACTGCTTGGCCAATAGCTTAGTTAGGCATATTTTTAGCTAGCTCTTATATCCTGAACTAACCCATCTCCATTAATCTGTTTATTGCCACGTGGCTGTGGCTTACCGGGTAAAGTTCCATTCTTGGCGTCTGTCTCCAGCGGAGCTACATGGCTTCTCCTTGACTCCATCTTCTTCCTCCCAGCATTCAGTTCAGTCTTCTCCGTCTAGCTCTATTCTGCCCTATCACAGGCCAAAGCAGTTTCTTTATTCATTAACCAATAAAAGCAACACATATATAGAAGGACTTCCCACACCACTTACTCTTCTTGGTCCTTTTACTGGGAGTTTTGGAAAGAAGAGCGTTGTCTATGATGACTATGGAATTGCGCTGTTACATTTCCCATCACAGGAACATGCTTGGGCCATGACCCTGCTGTTCTGTGGGGGACAGTTGGCCCCATGATGGCTAAGGTTATTGTTCCAAGGGTACTGAGAATGGCAGAGAGGCCGAATCTAGCTGCTCCTGGCAGTTGCTAACCCTTATGGTAAGGGTTTGGCTTAAGGCCTCACTGGGGGTCTTAGAGAGGTCCCGTTAGAATAGCACCTCAGTTAGGTCATGTTCACGTTCTTCTTTCTCCCTTCCCTGGGAGTCAGACCTACTTCCTGTTTTCTCCCAGACTCCTCCAGCTCCATTCACATTTTCTCCACTGATTTCTTGTGTGTTTAATTCTGACTTAATAAAGTATCCAGCCATGCTGTTAACACCCTGCCACTTATAGCTCAGTGCCTTGGGCGTGGCTACAAAAGGCCATGGTCCTCAGAATCCTGGGCCAGGCTGTGTATTTTCTTTTATAGTTGCTCTGAGGTGCTGCTGTTTCCTATTGGCTGTAGTATTATTACTAGACTGAAACTTTCTTCTTGTACTTCTGTTGCCTACAGGAGATGTTTGAAGCATTGGATTAAAAAATAAAAGAACAACATAAAAGGGGTGAATTTTAAAGTTTACTGAAGGATGGACTATTGCCATCACCCATGGGATATTGAATGCCATACATAAAACTGGATTCTGGATGAACTCTTGACCCCAGTCAGTGGACCTGTCTCTGAGACTCACTTACCCTAGAGTGTGTGTTCTTCCTCAAACCAGTGCATGTTCTCTTTGAGTTGCAGAAATGGAGCTAATTTATGGGTAGCCCCACCCTACCGTTTTTGTTTTTTGTTTTTTTTTATCTTTCTCCCATGCTGTAAGAAGGATTGTTTAATTTTGGGCTCTGGGAGCATAAATTCATTACCTCCCTGACATCAGGGGACTTCCTGGTCAAGAGAGAAGATACCGACACCGATGCTGTTGGAAATTTCCTGCAGATGGTGGAAGCCTTTAACACAGACATGCTTCTCAGTGCTCAGCTGGCCAAAGCTCAACCCCAGACTTTTTTTTTTGCAGAACATTTTTGATATCATCTATTAAAGGATAAAACATTGATTCTTGCTTGTGTGTAGGCGATGAGAGTTGGTTTATAGAAATTAGTCTCTATGCATCACTATCACAGTGCGAGAAGGTTATAGTTTTGTTAGTGCCCCAGAATGTGCAGAAAGCGTTGCTTTCAGGTGTTCATTTGGTTGACCTGACCTTTCTCTAGAGTCCCTTACTTTACTGGGTACCAAGGGGGAGCCCTACATTTGAAGCCTTGGTGAGCTTTGCATTTGGAGAATGTTTCCTTCCCTGTGATTTAGTTCACCCCCTCCATTCCCACTCCTTCCCTGCCCCTTACTTTAAGATGAGGTCTTGCTAAGTTGTAGTCTGTAGTAAGTTAAATCAGCAGTAATCTTCAGTCTGTCTTGAAACTCACTATGTTGACCTCTAGTTTCTTACCTCTTGCTTCAGTTTTGTGAGTGCCAGGACTATAGGTGTGTACTAGCATATCCGGTCAGCATTAGATTCTTGAAGTAAAATGCTCAAGTGTTTTGGGCTCCACTAGAGAGTCTGGCTGTGATTCTCCTGTGGTCTAGTCTTCGGCCCTGGCTACAGTTGTTCTCATGTCAGCCTCACTTGCTGGCTCCCCATTCAGGAGCCTGATGGGTTTGGCTGATGTCATCAGGCAATTCTGGAACTCGTTCAAACTACACCAAGCCTAAGGGACAGGCCAGGAAAGCTAAACCCTGCTCACTTACCAGTTGCTGTACTTCCTTTGATGGGGGTCTCCAGTCTGGGGCAGTGATCTTTCCAGAGAAGGTAAGAAGATAGCAATTGCCATTCCCTTCCCTTCTCTTCTCTTCTCTTCTCTTCTCTTCTCTTCTCTTCTCTTCTCTTCTCTTCTCTTCTCTTCTCTTCTCTTCTCTTCTCTTCAGCCAGGTTTTCCTTACCCCTGAGGCCCCTCAGACAGAAGCTGTGGCTCTGTCTTTATACTTCTCCCATGGTTACTGCCTTTTGCTTTTCAGCACCAGGCCTGGAGCTAAGTCACAATGGTGGATGGTAAGCATATAGGTTGGCCTAATGATTTTGGACCCTGTCCCTGGAAATATCTCAAAAATGCCATATACTAGTGTTAGCACCTTCCTGCATTTGTGTATGTGTGTGTGTGTTTGTATGAGTGTGTTGAAATTAAGGTTTCTTAATTAAGACAGCAAACCTCTTTAAATCTGTTCCTCTGATAATGAAACTGTGGCTCTCACTTGACTGGCTATTGAACTCTGTCTTCTGCATCAGGAGACCTGGTCATGTTGTTAACCTTGTAATACTACAGCCAAATGCTTTTTGCAGGGAAATGTTGGTTTCCACTTCCAGCACTGTGGTGAGCTCTGACTACTAGAAGAAAGAAGCAGGTTCCCTCTTAGGGTCTTTCTGCAACAACTGTGCTTTTCCCCATTCGTGCGCTCAGGCGCTCCTCCACGGTGGAGGAGCACAGGTGCTTCGCACAGTGAACTGGACTGGTGTCTGTGTGTGCCCTACTCTCCCAGCCTCGTGTAGCTCTGTGAACAGGTTGGAGTTGCCTTTAATAGACCCATGGATTCCACTCTGGATTATGGTTGTCATAAAGGGGGGAGCAAGACAAATAGTTTTGACCAGAGGCAGGAGGCAGGAATATAGGCTGAAGGAACTGTTTGATTTGTGTCTAAGGTATATGAAAGGGTGGCCTGGAAAGTTCAGGGACAGCCAAAGGGAAGGTAAGATCAGCAGAGAGGTCATCAGAGCCTTGTGCTACTAGGGAAAGAGTATAGAGAGCAGAGGAATCCCTGAGTGAATGAAGTCTTGAATGAGTGTCTGCTGTCGACTCAGGCAAAGCCATATCAAGGGCCCCCATTTCCTCAGCCTTGTGGGAATGGAAAGCCTTCACTAGGTCAGGCTCTGAGAGATGGTGGAGCCTTCCTTGAGGGTCTAAGTGGGAACAACTGACTAGTGGTATAGAAAAATTAGCAGCTGTAGTTTTCTCCTCCCAAATGCTTACAGCCTGAGTGTGCTTGCCTGTAGACACCTCCTCCCAAGACCAGCTAATCCCTTCCCCAGGGCTGTATATAATAACATGCTGAGGTTCTCTATTGTCTTGTGAGTTGTTTGGGGTCCATCAGAGTGGGCATAGTCCACCTGACTCTGGCTTTCTGTGTCCGTGTGTCTGCTGTTTTTCCAGTGTCAATAGTCCTTTTTGATTTTCTTGCCAACTCTAGTCAGGGTTTCAGGGATGTAGCAACGGACTTTTAGTTTTATTCTATGGACAGAAATCTTTGTTGTTTTTGATATCACTGGGGAGGCAGAAAGGAGACTATGTAATTTTTCCTAGGTTACAGACTTAGGAATTAAATTTATCCTATACATGTAGCCTCAAAATAAATGTTTCCTAGGCAGGAATGGAACTATGGAACAGCCCCAGGGTCTGGTCACCTGTGGGTTCTGGTCACCTGTGGGCTCTCTGGTAACTGAAGAAGATGTGGAGACAGATTTGGGTAGAAACCAGTGAAAATACATTTCCCTCCAGGATTGGGGCCTAGCCCAAATTTCGAATCCTCCTAAACACAGTGGTAGTTAATAGTCATTGATTAGGCCTCCCTGCAGCTTAGCCTGCTATGGGTCCCAGCCTATTGATTGCTGTTAAGTGTGACAGGAGTGAGTTTGCAGGGCTGGGTCATTGTCAGGCTTCAGGAGTATTTGCAGGGTGGGTTCAGGACACCGTTGTTTGCGGCAGAACTGCAGGCACACACATGCATTTAGAAGCACTAGGGTTCCCGTAGTGAAGATCAAGGACTTGAAGGCAGACGTTATGTAAACATTTCCAAACAGTGAGCTCTGTACTTTCAAAAGGCACAAAGAAGAAGGTGTGACTCAGAGAGCCAACTTGGCCAAGGACCCGAGATTGTAAGTATGGATTAATTCATTGTTCCCATTTAATGAAAAAGAACTTTTTTGAATAAGAACAATATGTGTGGGGTTGTGAATTTTAATTATTTAATTATGCATTTGTATAATGTTTTCAAAAATTGAATTTGCTTCTAAACAATGTGCACATGTGTACGACACAGACTGACTACTCTCAACCCCGTCTCCCTGCCACCTTGTCTGCTCTCTTCCTCTCTCATGTTTATGACTGTCCCTTTTGTTTCATGACCCACTGAGGTTGATTGGGGCTGTCTGTGTGACCATGGGTTTGGAACTATTTGCTGGAGCCTTGTGGGCTCAGCAGGGAGCACACACAGTAAGACATATTTCCTGACCTCCCTTCCGCAATGTTCCCTGAGCCTTAGAGAGGGCTGTATACATGTGCTGTGCAGGCCTGGGCTCACAATCACTACTTGTTCTCTGCATCTTGCAGCCATGAATTGCTTCATTCACCACCGTACTTTGTAGGTCAAGGCTTCTCTGACTAACACTAGGAGCTATGGGCATAAACATAGTTATTTATAAGGCAGTTTGCTGCTTTGTCAATTTAGTTCAACGTCAGGAATAAGCTCCCTGCGTGGGTCAACAGCCTCCCCAGACTTGAGCTGTTGGTCTGGCTTACATTGCCAAGCATGGGTCATCCTTTCTTCAACCTCCCCCATGGAATCTCTCTCAGATCCAATCAGAGAACAGTTGTTAACCCTACCACAATCAAGTAACCATTGTTCAGGTGGTCATATCTTCCATTGCTCGTTCATAGAGTTCACTCCTTGAATGGAAGAGATTAATGGCGCCTTTTCTCCCCAAGCAGCACTCTTAGCCCCTCCGGTTGTTTGACTGCCAGACAGCTTGGAAAGAGTTCCTAGCTTAGTGCCACTCTGCTTTCTGGGTAGCTTGCAGCCAAGGTGTGTGGTGCCCTCCATAATATGATCTCATCCTCTAGTGATGGTGGGCAGCCAAGAGGATTGACAGGAGCTTGCATTGTGTGTGCCCCACTCGGGCTTGTGTTCCCTGGGTTGCTGAGTTTCCCAGGATGGTGTGTAATCTAGTGATAAAATTTAACTGTGGGTCAACCTGTGGATAATAAATGCTTCTGTATTTGTTTTTCAAAAAACTGTTTTGGCAATGTTTAAGATTCTATGAATACCTTAAGGCTGATGATATCAGCTGTTGTCTGTGTTCCACTTGGAGCCACTGTTTACCATTCTGAGTTTGTTTTAGACCCGTCATCTTCTGTGTGTCTTTCTCTGGTTCCTGAACCATTTGACTCTAGGCTGTGGACAGTATGACTTTTCAGCTTTAACTACCTCTTCAGAAGAAGTCTTGCATTTTAGAGGAAACTTCCCCAATCAGGAACCTCAGTATTGATAAAATCTTAGTTCCTTGTAATCAGTCCACATTCATTTTACCCAACACCCCAGTGATATCTTTTAAAGCAATCTTGCTCTCCTTTATTCAGGCTCCCTTCTGGATGTGTTCATCACCTTAGTTGTGTCTCTCTAGAGACCTTCAGTCCTTAAAACGGTTACTCATCTTTCCTTTGTCTCTCACAACACTGACATTTTAATCATTTATTTATTATTTTAAGTGTGTGTGAATATGTATAGGTGAGTACAGGTGGTTGTGAGCCACTTGATATTGGTGCTGGTAACTAAACTCAGATGAGAACTGAACTCTGGAAAGAGCAGCAAGTGCTCTTAACCACTGAACCATCTCTCCAATCCCATGACACTGACATTTTGAAGCAACCTAGCTATATGTTTTTGTCCAGAATGTTCCTCAGGTTGGGTTTGTCTGGTCATGGGCATCCCTTTCATCAGGAATACTACATATGTGATGCTGTGTGTTTGTTAGCACAGCATCTGGGAGGAAATAGTTCTTTGTCCTGTTACTCATAACACTGAACTTCAATTGTCTGATTAAGGCACCTTCACTGCTGTATATAACCTTCTCTCATTCATAACTAAATTATCTTTGAGGAAAGTATTTTGAGACTTTTTTCTCAATAAAACTATACAAGGGTTCTAGCATTGATGAGTCCTGTTGGAGCCAGTGTGGATTCTGCCACTGTCTATTCACTCTCATGCATTAGAGGACATTTGGCTACATAAAGGACGCTTCCATTTCCTTCTTCTCTTCATTTTTGTGTCAGTATAGATTCTGGCTCTTTCTTTTCTCATTGTTTGGTAAATTTGTCCTTCCTGGAGTCCAGGTGGCTATTTATAAAGTCTGTAGGCACTAAGCAGAGGGAGGCAAATGTCTTCAAAGAGTGTGAGTACCGCATGTGGCTTTGGTGAGTGTGGGTACCCGTGTTGAGTGTGGGTACCCGTGTTGAGTGTGGGTACCATGTGTGGCTTTGATGAGTGTGGGTACCTGTGTTGAGTGTGACTTTGGTGAGTATGACTTTGATGAGTGTGGGTTCCCATGTTCAGTGTGGGTACCACGTGTGGCTTTGATGAGTGTGGTTATCCATGTTGAGTGTGGGTACCATGTGTGGCTTTGATGAATATGGTTACCCATATTGAGTGTGATTTTGGTGAGTTTGGGTTCCCATGTTCAGTGTGGGTACCACGTGTGGCTTTGATGGGTGTGGGTACCTGTGTTGAGTGTGTGTACTATGTGTGACTTTGGTGAGTATCACATATACAGAAGAATATTCCACATCATCTTTCCTTTTCTAAGAACTTCAGAAAAACCCTATTAACTACTCAGAGACTATCTGCAATTGTACCAGACAGTAATCTTGAAACTTAACTATCATTTTAGTTTTTACAGGTTCCCATAGGAAAAAAAACATCACCCTCATAACAGCTGGAAGTAATTATAGAAAACAACTTCCCATCTCCCAATAAAGTTTGTCCTTAGGCCTAGGGACATTATTAGGGGTTGGTTATAACTGGTATAGGGTTGTGGGTGGAAATGAAGTAGGCTCAGAAATCTCTCTTGGAAAAAAGGAAATGGATGGGATGGAATAGTAGGTAGATTAGTGTGAGCTTATTCACATTAATATTAATAGTAATAGTGAGATTACTTATGAGCTATTATTTATAGACAATTTACATTGTTATAGATTCTTGTATATTGATACAAATTCAAATTGTACTTGTTATATTAAATATGCTCCTATTTCTGTTTACAATATTTGTTCACCTATGCATGAATGTTTCTACCTCTGCTTAAGATATTTTGTATATATTAGCTGGGCGATAGTGGCACATGCCTTTAACCCCAGTACTTGGGAGGCAGAGGCAGGCAGGTCTCTGTGAGTTCGAGGCCAGCCTGGTCTACAAGAGCTAGTTCCAAGACAGGTTCCAAAACTACAGAGAAACCCTGTCTCAAAAAAAAAGATATTTTGTATATTGATGCAATTTTAGGATATATTTATCATATTGAACTATGTGTTTCTACCTTTGATCAAGATACTTATATATTGTTTACACTTTGAGGTCATTGTCCTCATTTACTGTACATATGTTTAAAGATTGTTTAATTTTTTAATATGAAGCCTTAGTCTTTAAGCTATATAGGTATTAAGAATTATAGGTCAATAGTCATCCATATTTTTCATACTTATAGTTAGACTAATCAGGTTCTTTAGATGCATAGAAATTGTATTCTGAAAAGATAGGTAATCTTCAACCACTTCAAAGGACTGTAGAATATGGCATTTAAATAACTTAGGATTCTGTTGATGTGAGACATGATTGCTCTGGCAGCACCAATCTATTCCTGAGAGAATGTTGAACACCAAAGATACTCCAGTTGGAGCTTATTTTTTTCTTGGCAAAACTGGCCTTTGGGCAAAGAACTGCCCCTGACTCGACCACTGACAAAATGCATGGTGTCCAGCCTGGACAAGCAGGATACAAGAAAAAAGACTTTCAAATCTTGCCAAGACAGGGTAAGATGGTTTTGAAAATTTTCCCACTTCTGAAAATGGTCTGTCAGTTACTCTAGGGCTTAGCCAAAGTTGATTGCTCCAACATTGCAAATGAGACTTTGGGTGATGACCAAGTAGCCAGTTGCCTCTGTCATTTGTTGCACATTTTGGAAGTTGCTTGATTGCACTTTCTGCTTACTCAAGTAATATTATTTCCCTTCTTGGGTCTTTGATGGGGTTGAAGACTAGTAGTCATAGTTACTTTCCTCTCATGACTTGGCCAAGTTATTTATAATACAAGACTTAGACTCCTTAGAATAGGAGAATTATTGAAACATTTATCACATGTTTCTTGCTTGATATTGTTTATGCTGGTTGTAATTCTAATTTTTATTGTATATAATTTTGTATTAGGCTTAGAACTCTCTTATTTAAACAAAAAGGGGTGCTGTAGGAAAATCCTCCAGCCAGTAGCCTTTAAGTTACCCACCCACTTGGGCATGGCCTCTTATGCTATAAATGCCCTTGTAAAGCATGCTCCCTCTCTCTTCCTGCTGCTGGATTCCCCGTTCGAGCATAGGACTGTGATCTGTGAGCCTACTCCTAAATAAATAACCCTTTACTCTATTCAATTCTGAGCTAGTGTGGGATTTCTTTTTAATGTTCCTCTTTAGGTACCCATGTTGAGTGTGGGTACCATGTGTGACTTTGGTGAGTATGGGTACCCATGTTGAATATGGGTACCATGTGTGGCTTTGGTAAATGTGAGTACCACTTGTGACTTTTACAGGTGCTATATAATTAGTGTGTGATGTGGTTCAGCACTAGCATCCTGCTAAGTGCTCTTGGAAGATCCCCAGGTATATCTGGGATCTGTGTTGTGTGAGAGAATTAGCTTTATTCTGGTTAGACATCCATGCTGAGGTATTCCTCAACAATGAGCGGCCTCTCCAGTACTATTGACCTTTTTGTCTCCCTTTCCTATCCTTTTCTTCTCATACATTGCATGGGATGATAGTACCAACTGACTTGACTGGGTGTTGTGTGTTAAACATTTTTCTATTTGTTTAATATGTTATGATCAGCTTTTTAGCCTTAATAACTTCCTTTAATAGGTAATGAGGCACAAAGACATTCATTTCTCATGCTACTAACCCATTGATCTTGGATTCAAAGCCAGGTAGTCTGGCTCTAGAACCATGCTTACCCACGGGATCACACTGCCCCCTTGGTGATTGATGTTATGGTTTTGTGGTTGCCATGGGCCAGATCTTCAACTGGGGGTCCTGCTCAAGCCTTCTCCCTTACAGCCCCATTTAATGCTGGCTACCAGGATCAGTCTGTTTGCCTTGTTATCTACAATTTCTGAGAGCCCAGTTTCACTGTAGCACTGGTGACAGGATGCCTTGAACCTCAGTCCCTTTTTGTCCAGCATCCCCTGGCTATTAGCTTAGGGATACAAACTCAGCTGTGGGGTGGCAGAATTAGTGAGTCCTCAAGATGTGCTGCCCCCAGCAGTGTGTTCCTATCTCCTACCCATGGACCTCTTCTGCACTACCCTCTGGCCAGAACCCTTTCCTGCAATGCTGAGACTTGACTGGTCACATTGTGAAACATAGTGACACAGTAGAAGAGGATGGTTATAATCACGTTAATAAAAGCCTACAAAATAACATTTAGCATGGTGCCTCATCTCCATTGATTGAAGTTTGGTGCTAATTGGCTAAAGTTTGTCTTTTCAAGGTGTGCATGTGTGTATTTGTGTGTGTGTGTGTGTGAAAGAGAGAGAGGAAGAGAGAGAGAGAACCCTTAAGAGTCAGCAGACCAAATAAATTGCTACTACTCTGAACTGCATCCTCCACATCACTAGCAGTTACCAGTGAATGCAATTCTGTCTTTTCCCTCTTAGAAACCTTGCCTTTGACTTCTCTCTATGGCATCTATCCTTCAGATTTATTTTCTTCCTTCTGTTCTTAACCCAGGCACAACAAGCCCACGAATATTTCAACCAGCACCCTGCTGGAACCTATCCTGTGCATGTTACAAGATTCCTTGCTCCACCTGCTACATGGCAGGGCTGAGGCCTGTACCAGGTTCTCCTTCGGCCTTCTCTGGTTTTCCTTTCTTCTGTGCAATGTGTCCTGATGTTACGAGGCACCACTCTTTGAAGGATCACAAAAGCCTTTCCTGATCATGACCACCAGAAACAGACCCTGCCGCCTGCTTCTTCTCACAGGGCACAGTATATATCTGGGGCAGGTGTGTGGGCTTTTGGAAAGGTCACAGAATGACGCTCCCACCTCTTGAGATGCCATATGTCCATACCATTTTAGATATCTGAAGTGTTACCAAATGTCCCTTATGTCACCTTTCTCCAAAAGCCAATTAAACAGAATGCAGGCAAATCATGTTTTCTTTGGGGAATGTGCTATGTGGATGTTGTCAGCAGCCTGTGAGACGCTGTTGTTACAGTTTGATGGCTGCTGTATCTTGTCATTCTGTGGGTAAGCTGACTGGTGGAATGACTCCACAAGTCTTTTGCTTATATATTTCAAAATGGTACTTTGTTTTAAAACAATAGTCTTACCATTGTAGAACATTTGGTAAACTGAGAAAAAGTCTTGCATATGACCTCTGTTGTCATTCCTGCATTATTCCCAAAGTTTTACTGTTTATGCCTATTCTTATAATTATGATATGAAGACACTGGATCCAAATATTTTACTGAAGATTTTATCTTAAGTATCCTTTCATGTTGCCACATGTGTGTGTGTGTGTGTGTTGTGTGTGTCTGTTTATGTGTCTTTAATTTCCCCAGTCACTATTGTTGGACATTTAGTTTATTCTGAATTTTTTATGCTTATCCATTATGCTATGATAAAAAAATATTTGTACATATAGATAATTTAATACAGCATCCTAAGGGTAGATAATAGAAACATTGAATTGAAGGGTGCTTGGCTTCCAGAAGGAAGAGTGAGTCACAAATAACCATATTATCCAAACAAAACCTACCTCTGTGATACCACAAGGTCAGAGGGCAGCGCTCTCAGGAGGACTGAATTGTGCTCCTTGGGTTTTGAAGGCTAGTACGTATCTTCTGCTGCTGGAGTGGACTATCTTGTGATTTTTTTGGTAGGCTGCTGTTTTATTAAAGCAGACAGAATCTATGCTGGTCTTGTGTGTGCCTTTTGTTGGCATGCTTACTTTCTGCTTTGTTCCTGGTAGGAATCAGTGTCATTCCTCCTTTACATTACAGCCAAACAAGGTTTAGAAGCATCACATGACCTGCCCAAGGACACCCAGTTAAGAAGCCACAGAGGTTGGGTATGGTGGAACATGCTTTTAATCCTGGCTCTAGGGAGGTTGATGCAGTTGGATCTCTGTGAGGTGCACCTTGGAGGCCAGCCTGGTCTTCTAGGAGAGTTCTAGGCCAGCCAGGGTTATACAGTAGGACCCTGTCTCAAAATTAATTAATCAATAAAATAAATAAGTTCCATAACCAAGGGTGAAATCTCCATCATGTGCCTTCAAACTTCTGTTGCTTCTGCTTCAGCCCGCTCCCTACCGGGAAGCAGACCAAGAGTGAGGACCCTGTTATATGCCACCAAGCACACAGCTTAATTGCTCCCAGCAGTTACTGTATGTAAGATAGATGACAAGTAGTTCTTTTATTTTTTATTTATTTATTTTTTTATTTTTTGCAGGGTGAGAAGTTTTATTTTTGAATTGGGTATGTATAGGACATATGTAGTCTTCATCTGGGACAGGAGTGGCCACTATGGCATCCTGGACAGTAGACAGGAAGAGAAGTCCCTAGGAAAGTCGGAAGCCTGGGTAGGTGGAGTCAGCAGGGCCTTCAAAAATGGACAAGGCAGGGTGCTCTTTCCTTGTCCCTTGGGATTCTTGTTTCCTCCAAACTCTCTTGTCACAGCCTCAGGATCCAGGTCAGCAGCAGCCCCCAGAGCTGTGGCCACAGCTTGAGCCCCCAGACTGGAGCTCCTGTGCCTGCATCTGTGGGACCTGCCCCTGTGGTGGCTCAGGAAGCAGCCTCCCTCAGAGCTGGGGACACTGCAGCCCCCAGAGCTAGTAGCACAGCAGGAGGAGGCTGCAGGCAGACACTGTGCTGTGCTCTTTGGGGGGCACTTGGGGGAGGGGCACTTGGGAGGAGGCTGGCACTGCTTCTGGTTTTGCTGGCAGGGCATCTTGGCAGGAGTCAGTCAGATGCAGCAAAGGCAGGAGAAGAAGGCTGAGTGGAAGAGGCTGTGGGTGAATGGTCCAGGGCAGCAGCCCTTTTATCTTTGGCAGGTTTGTGATGCACAGCCAAAGCATGCTGCTGCTTTCACAACCAGGGAGGTGACAGATCCAGGACCATCCAGTCATCATCTGCCTGTGTTCTTACTACAATTATCATCAGCAGGGAACAAGGAAGTTTTGATGGCTGTCTGACTTCTTGTTTGAGCCTGCATGGTGAGGGGGACAGGGAGGCTGCTCTGCCACCTTTGCCATTTTCACTCAGTTCATATTCTTTTGTTTCCCTTTCTTTTTTTTTTAATTTTTCCATTCAAAAATTTACACTTCCTCCCCTTCTCCCATTCCCCTCCCGCTCCCCCACTAACCCTCCTCCCTCCCCTTCCATCCTTAAGAGAGGGCAGGGTACCCTGCCCTGTGGGAAGTCCAAGGCCCTCCCCCCTCCATCCCAGCCTAGGAAGGTGTGCCTCCCAGCCTAGGGTCCCAAAAAGCCATTACATGAAGAAGACAAAGGTCCCCGTGCCATTATCGAATGCTTCTCAGTCTGTCCCCATTGGCAGCCACATTTAGAGAGTCCCATTTGATCGCATGCTCATTCAGTCCCGTCCAGCTGGATTTGGTGAGCTCCCATTAGTTCAGGCACACTGTCTCAGTGGGTGGACCAACCCCTTGCGGCCCTGACTTCCTTGCTCATCTTCTCCCTCCTTCTGCCCTTCAACTGGACCTTGGGAGCTCAGTCCATTGCTCTGATGTGGCTATGGGTCTCTGTCTATCTCCATCCATCGGCCGAAATTTCTATGGTGATATTCAAGATATTCATCAGTGTGACTATGGGACAAGGCCAGTTCAGGCACCCTCTCCTCTGCTGCCCAAGGACCTAGCTGGGGACATCCCCGTGGACACCTGGGATCCCCCCTAGAGTTAAGTCTCCTGCCAACCCTAAAATGGCTCCCTTAATGTAGATATCTTCTTCCCTGCTCCAACATCTGCCCTTCCTCTTTCTCCACCCTCCCACTCCCCCAAGCTCTTCCCAGTCCTTCCCTTCTCCCTTCTCCTTCCCCCTCTCCCC